>CM042749.1:35636188-35651211 GCA_022496165.2 Catalaphyllia jardinei
ATTGACGTTTTCTTAATTAAGAAACCTAGCTTCCAATGGCATTTTTGCATCATTTGATCGTTGATTTTGTAATCAAACTTGGCTCATCGCGGCTTTGCTCATCTTGAAGTTGAATGAAATGTGAAGGTGCGCACGCAGAAAGTAACAAAATGCGATTTATTTGTCAATTATCCTCGAGTGGCGTGACCTGTTTTTAGCATTGTCAATAAAAACGTGAATCTGTCTTGTTTTTTTTAAATTTTGAACGACTAGTAGATTTATACTAAAACAATTAGATTATTCGCTCATAATCTCATTATTTAATAGAAAATGTTTTGTAAATTAATTAAATTACCTGAATGGTATGTCGTTGCAAAAGGCAACATTTATTTTTGCGTTGGCTCAGGGAATGAGTCCATGTCATCGTCTGGATTTGGACGGTAATCTGCTGTTTTAGCTGCCCATAATGATGTTTCGCCAGCTGACATCCTTTTTCAGATAAAACTGAAAGTGTGATATATCGTCTAGCAAGACTGGCGGGTTCACTGATTCTGAGAGAATCTCTTTAGGTGCTTTAAATTTGTGGAGAGAATCCAACATTCATTTTTCAGGGACAGGTAGAGAAATTCTTAATTTCAATCCCGTGGAAAAGGTTGGATGGCCATCCTTTTATACTTGCGATGCTGGAGGTGTCTTCTCTGTCTCCGAGTCTAGGTACTAGGTTCGGATCAGGGAATGAGTCCATGTCGTTTTCTGGCGCCTCCTTGTTCAAGACATGTAATGCTGACAGCAGACGTTTCGTCGTTTTCGTCTACAGCAACACTTCTTATGTCCCAACTGTTCAAAGCCAAGTCGGTTTCCATCACCATTTTACCATTATCCAAAACATAGAGCGCATCATAAACAACCTAGTCCACGTCATTTGTTTTTCCTTGGTTCCATAAGTAATCAAAGGACCAACGCCCTGAGCCGGGCTGCTTGCCTTGCCCTGGCATCTCAAGACAATGAAGATGCGTTTGGGAGGAGTTACATCATACTGCAGATGAACAATGGATCTGCTGTATTCGGATAACAGTTTAGCTGATTGTTGGCTGATATTCAATGAAATGGAAACAACAGCCACCGTCACCTTATCCATGGACGGCGGGAAAAATTTAATTACCAAAGTGTACTCAACCTGTGAAAGTTTAAAAATGTTCAAACCCAGTCGGGATGAATACCAGTTATCTTCCCCCTTTCCCATTCTGAAACTGTAAGCTTTTTTGTTTACATCATGAGATGAAACAGGAAAGTCTGATCACATCAACTACGATGTGATCAGTTTTGCTTGAGGACTCGTCAACCTCTTCCATGATGTATCGGAAAACACCCTTTTTTGCCAGCGGAGCTGCTGATATGTGACTAATTTACCTTTTGGTTCAATCGGTCAGTCAGTGTCGCAAGCAAATCTGCTTTAGCATGGTTAAGGTATTTAGCACTGGCGGCTTACAGCATCAGTGGATAAGTTGGTTATTTTTTGTAGCCCATATAAAGATTTCCAGTCATCAATTCTGAATCGTCCTTTGGTAAATTGTTTGCATTGATCATATTCATCAGTCGTTTTAATTCACCTCTTTGTGTGTGAAAAAAAACTGAAGTAAATCGCTTGACTTGTTTGGTTTATGTTGTCGTTGTCCACAAATGGTTTGATATTTTTGATACTATGACCTCCCATGTTAAAATCACCGGTCATTGATTAACTCATCATGATGAAAAACATCACTCTTAATGGCTTTAACTGCAATGGAAATATCTTGCTTACTATTTTCTATATCATCCAACATAAGCTTACAAACCAAATCGTTACTTGAAAATAAACCATCATAATATAAAGTTAACATTATTTTCAATACAGTGCAATATCAAGATCTCTCAAGCGTTTTGCGCTTATTATTTTTTGTTTTTGTTTTACATAACTGATCTGAAGGATTATATTATTATAATATATTGAAACCATTTTCACATACCAAGACCAGTAATAATGAACAATTAATCAGAAACTATTTCATAAATATATAATTCATTTATATATGAGCTGGGATGACAGCACACATTTACTAGGAAACACCGGCCCACCTGGACCAGCTGGTCCGCCAGGTCTGCCTGGTACAAAAAGAAATGATGGTATCGTTTCCCATTTAACTTCTGATGGTAATTATGATTTGCAAGATAAAAGAGTGTTCAACTTTGACACTCGCAATGATTTTAAAATTGGTGATTATGATACAATGGTCAAAGATCTCAAAATTGCGGTCAATAAAGAGCATTTGTATGATAAATATCCCCCAAAAAAGATAAAAATGGTAATTGTTTTGAACTGAGACAAAATGTTATTAAAGATATGGAGCCATCTGTTAGTGCTCTGTTTTCAAATTCAAAATACCATAATTAATTTGATGGCATCCAACAAACCCAGTGAGTGTCTAGTTTACGAAGAGAATCCAAATTAATAATACAACGACTGTGTCTTTCAGGCATATGTTCATTTCTCGAATAAATACCTATTATAGATATATTGAGATCTGGTAAACTGTAATGCAAGGACCACTTGCACAAACAGCAGCAGAGTGAAGCTGGATCTTGGTTTCGATCAGGATCAGCAGTGAAAAGTAAACTAAAAACTAATTGAAAAGCTGACTAAACGGCTGAAAATGTTAAATTTAATTTACCCCAAATTCCGGTTAGACAGGACTAACCTTCCTCAGGGTAAATATGGAGAAAACGGTTACAAAATTTTAAAGTAATGTTTAAAAATCGAGCAGCAGTGTTTTATCGGAGTATAAAAACATAAGGCATATTAGACCTGATAAAACACATGCTGCGAGAGTTTTGAACGGCTTCAAAAACATTCCATAAAAAGCGTGTGTCTTGGGAGCCCGAAACAAAGGTTCAAATTGTGAGGGGAAAATATTAGCATAGTAGAAAAACTAGCTATGCCTTATGAGTATTCTTTGTATAAGGATATTAACGAGGAGTGTTTTATCGGGATATAAAGCTCATGCACGTGACACTTTATCGGTGTTTTGATAGACTGTTAGGTCATGAACTATTAATGATTTTTTGAATGATACTAAAGGAAACATATGTGACATGTTACATATATGTTCGAAATAACGGGGTTGATTTAAGGTGTGAAAAGAACGAAGAGTTCGAAATAGCGGGGAATTCGAAATAACCGAGTCCGAAAAAGCTGATAGTAAATGACTGAAACAAAAGGGTAAATCCAAGAGAATTCCATTCTCGTTCGATAGCGGGGACTTGGAATAAACTGACTTAACAGGGTTTAAGTTCATGTGTAAACCCCACTTTGTGTTTGAGTGGGGTGTTAAGATACAAACACATATATTTTCAATATAAATTCATAAATTTGTTCAATTTAAATTATTTAAATAAAATGACGATGATGCGTTCCTTTTTTAGACAAGCGGAGAGTAATGAGAGATTTTTGATTATCACTGAATATGACACGATACAAATGATATTACTTTGCACTTCAGTGATTTCTTTCAATTCAAAAGCATTCAACAGTACTGAATAAATTTGGTTTGTCAAATCAGACTCGATCCAACAGATAAGAAATACATGTATCTCAGAACAGAATGATGCATCTCAACTCAATCGCTTGAAACACTGAAAATTCGATCAGGGCCTGCATTCTGTAGTTGCTCCTGGCTCCGTTGGGGCTATGGCACTAAATTACATCTCATTGAATCACAAAGGTGCTCATTGTGCCATGCTTTGTTCTTCCGGCAAAAGATTTTGCTACATGTAAAATGGGCTGTCTGTAGTTGCTCCTCGATTTTAAACCGCTTCCATTATCTCTTTCACCTTATCATGAAAAAACTACATCCATGCTTAATGAAACGTTCTCTTTCTCTTCTGTAGTTGCTCCTTGCTCAATTTTAAACCGCTTCCATTATCTCTTTCACCTTATCATGAAAAAACTACATCCATGCTTAATGAAACGTTCTCATTGTCGGTATGACATCGAAGATATTGCTCACTAATTCGAGACTTAGTATTGATTTGTTTCTTACCAAAACTTGTTGCTCAAACAATCCCATCGATAAGGGTGTTTCAAAACTTAACTCATGATAAGTAATAGTCTTTGTGAAACATTTAAGAATGGCAGCCCTTCGTTCCGCCATATTGGCTCGCCTTCGAAGCCGACCAAAACCGTTTTGACGATTTTCAAAGAAAAGAGACAACGGATTCTAAACTATTGATTTCATAGTTTGTAAAAGACTCCAAGATTCCGCTCAAATCATATTACATGAAATGTGTTTTGATATCTCACCCCATTTAAAATTTTTATATCGACTTGCCCATCATGCGTAAACTGATCTCTTAATGCTAAGAGACTGTAGGATACATGCAAGTTTAGACATGAATTTTATTAGCCTTTTCCAGGCGTTCAGTTAGTCAGGACGCAGCGCAGAAAACAGCGCGCGAAAAAATAAAAAAAAGCGCGGCAAGAGGAAGCGCTTTTTTTTATTTTTCGCGCGCTGTTTTCTGCGCTGTGCCTTGACTAACTGAACGCCGGAAAAGGCTAGTATTTTATGGGGTAAGGCACATATTTGCTGAACATAGGCTCGTCTCTAACAATTAACAGCTCAGATAGTAGCCTGGCCTGTTGCAGCCGTACGTGTCACAAAATCTCCGGTATAGTTCCGGCGGTTTTGTCTGTCTGCGACGCAGGCTACTCGGATAGTTGCAGCTTCATACAATTCGCGCAGCAATTAATCATGACTGAGATAACAAACTAATACTCTAGAAACATTTTTATGTTTTTGACATAACCTCGCCACCTGATGTACGTATGCTTATATGGTACTATTCGTGTCCCCTACCTGGAGAAATTGTTTTATAATCCACTGCCGAGTCCGTTGTGACGCTAAAAAAAATCCATTTCAAGAACAACATTCATGTCAATTCAAAACAAATATCTCATCGGTCAAACCAGATATTGAACTTTAGTCTTGCTTCACTGCTCCTCAATGGGATGATATGCCCCACAGATCGTTTTCACGTCACTTTCTAAAATCTAAAACTAAAGATCCACCAAATTTTTCATCCACATCAGGTATAAGAGGCGACATATTTATATCTGTTTACAATTTTACAGCTCAATAGCATGCTTCGTTTGGAAACCAGAGCACTTTAAATTTCCGGGCTATGGAGGTGCGTGACACAAGGCTACGATCGAATTTGTTGAAAAATATATACTTACCTCATGATTTTGAGCCCTTTTGGAAGTTAGAGCATTAGGAAAAGTGCTTATGTAAATACTTGTTTTTTCAGTACTGATACTCAGTCGCCTAGAAAGCCAAAGTAAGTTCCAGAAGTTTACATTTCCGGCCGCCATATTGATGTACCACGAAGGTGCACTAATATGGCGTTTTGATACTGAGCTCTGTAAATTTCTGCGAAACACTTCGACGAATATCTGAAGTTTGGGGAAATGCACAGGTCTAAAACTTGGAAAAGTGTCTTACTTTTTTATCTTCCATAACATCACAATTTCTTACCTTTTTCCACTGGATAGTTTTCGATTTACTTTCTTATCACGTGACAGTGAAAAGAAAAAGTGCATAAATTACATTCAGGCCTTGTTGTGAAATTCTACTTATCGAAGCCAAGAAAGTATTACTTAAAGCCATCTTAACAAATGAAATAAAAAACTCAAACTTATTTCTACCTTCAACACACTACTGCGAAAACTTCAAAACTTCAAAACTAGTTTCGTCTATGACCTCGTCAGTTGATCATAGACGAAACTAGTTTTGAAGTTTTGAAGTTTTCGCAGCGGTGTGTTGAAAGTAGAAATAAGTTTGAGTTTTCATTTCCTTTGTTAATATACATTTAGGCACCCAAACCACAATAGCGTCGCGCACAGATGACGTCACGAAAATTTACACCCCGTCGTGACTCGGACAAACAAACCATTCCATGGGCTAGAGCGACATATGGAACAACGGCGCTCGAAAGCTCTTCCACGCGATACTCAGCGACTAATTTCGCAATTTGATGGCCTCTCTAGCTCAAAATGTTGGAGAAAACCCACAACATGTACCTTAGAATAATAAAATTACGGAGTTTGAAGAAAGACGGCAAAATATGATGGGCTACTCATGTATGAAGGCTGTTTACGAACACACTCCTTACTTCCATGACATAGAAAAATATGATTATTGTACCCGGTATTCAGGTGCATCACACACAAGAAAGTCGGCAAGCCAGGTAAAAAAGTTACTCATAAAGAAACAACCGATCCGATTCGCTGCCTTGCCGTGCATGATGAAACTGGCCCGCTCCGTCTTAGCACATAAAAAACAGTTTTACTCTCTGCGCTGTTTAATACACGTATCGCGCCAAGCATATAGCTATGAAATATGTGCAGTTGAGATGTGCTTACGGTCACAGCCTTTTTTATGTGGTCGAATAAATGGCTCTATTAAAATCATGGTCCTCCAAATTGCACAGTACACAAAATTCTGCTCTGTGTTTGGAATTGTCTCAGATAATAATAATGTCCTCCGGTTCTATCGTCTTCGTTTGAGCGGGCTGCTAGGCTGGTCGAGTTCGGGAATTTCTAGCGTATGATCAGTCTTCTCTTGAAGAACAGGAAAAACAACAGATAGGTTTCTTCGTAACACGTTTCACTGAGAAGTATTCTGATCGGTTAGTGGCAACCGCCTCGCTAAAAGTTTTTCTAAATAAGTGAAATTAAGTTAAAAGTAATTGTTTGGTCAATTTCGATTTAAAGGCTTTTACAGAATTTACATTTTTAAGATCATTACTTAGGTTATTCCATAGTTTGGCTCCACGATATGAAAATGAACGCTGACCGGTGGCCAATCTGCATCTCACTTACGGTGGCTTACAACGGGTTTCAGAGTTTTATTAGCACTTTGATGCAATAAGCAAGCAAATGCCATAAAAAAAGCCGTTGTTTCGTGCTACCGACTCGAAACGGCGAAATAACTGACCTAGGTTACAGAAAACGGGTTTCTCCTTCGTTCTCTTTGTCAAACTCTTTGTCAAGTTGTCTGAAAAGGTTTTTCTTTTCGGCCAACGATCGAAGAGATGTTTCTGTATGGTTTAATCGGATAAGCAATCATTATCCCGGGGAAATTTCCGATACCTTCGCCAATAATAAAAGCCCAAATCTTTTGCTCTGCAAAATTAGGCATCACCTTTCTCGACATTGCCTATTCACCTGGCTTTCTGTGCAATGTCTTCACCAGGTGGACCTGATGGCCAATCTTGTGTCGAAGATATGTGGCGCACTGTAAGTAACAACCAATAGATGCACTTGTTCCTTGCCACTTCCTAAGTCGTTTACATGTAATTCATCCGATATGAATGAAATCGTCTGGAGGTGTTTCGTTCAGTAAAATGGATGCGTTTCGTATCAATTGCGGCATGTCTGAATGTGTTACATCAACAGCAGAGAGCTTACGAATCCCAGAGTGAACACTGTATGCACGAGGGATTTTATCCTACACTTCATCGGCGTTGTTTACAGCCATGGAATTTGCTATGATGAAACTTTAACAACTCTAGAACCAGCAAAAAATACGATGCTCGATGCTCGATGAAAAATACGCAAATACTAGAAAATAACGTGTACTCTTTACTAACCTTGAGATATGACCACAAAATCGCTTCTACATCGTCGCTTAAAACCAGAAAACTCAAGGATTAGAATACAGTTTGCGTTCTCGCACTTCCAAAATGGCTGTGTATTATCCTTCTCGACGTTTCGTCGAAAAAACTCCCGGATAATGCCTTAGGGGCTCTATCTTCTTCTTCTGCATCAAAGGTGCGCCATTTTCCTTGCTAACAATAGCTTCATGACGTCATACCCGTCCTAATATTTAACAATTAGACTACGAGCCCGAGTTTTCTACGAGCAGATAGTCAAAAAGCCTTGCATCTCTGTGAGGGCTGCTAACGGTCCATTAAAACAAGTTACCTTATTAAAATTTGCTACATATATTAAATATACTAAAAATTATGTACTAATATTTCTATTTAGAAAATAAATATTTGTTGTAATCGTTTGGGGCTCACGACACTCAAACAGTTCACTAAAACCGATGAACCTTATCACTGCTGACCACTGCTGTGGTCTGCATATTGACACAGCCGACATAATGAGGCAGAAACTTACATTTTAAAACTATCATTCCCTTTGTAAACCCAAGAAAGCTTCGTAATCAGAAGTTTTCTGGTTCTCAGACTTGTCTGTCTGGAAACCGTTCAACAACAACTTAACGGGCAATGAAAAATTACGGAGCAAAAAAATCTTAGATTCATGCAGGACCACTCAGAATATTGGGTCAGGTAGCAGCACTCGCAAGGCCTCACATGAATGACCCGATACCCTTTAAGAGAACAATTAAGAGAATAAACAATGGAAACAATGCTCCAAGCCGTAAAACAATAACAGCGGCTACACTTAAGAGCTGCTACCGTGACTTGAACGGATAACAGGAACAATAAAGCTAATAAGAACTATTTTGTTAATGGTTATCCAATATGGCAGTGAAAACGTCCGTTGTAAACGATCTATTCGTTCTTATTTATTTTGGTTTGTTTTCCACAACTGCATTTTTTAGCTAAACTCTAGAATATCCGTCCACTTATTAGCATCTCATTGAATAAGAATAATACATATATCAGTGACGTCACCTATTGTTATTGATATGCCAACCAGAGAACTCTTTTGATTAACGTTTTGAGCATCGTAAATAACAAACACAATGTTTGTAAACAAATATCTTCCCTCTATGCCAACTTTAAGAAACAAACTCATAGAAACGGAGGCAAATGAAGCGAGTCATTCACCAAATATTCCAGAAATTCCGAGAGGAAAACTAAAAGGAATAGAATTGAAGACCTTGCCTCTAGTGACACAAAATTCCCCAAAAGAATTAAATGCATACTGCTATTAATCGCATGTATACACTCTAGATAATTGATACGCCAGTGTTAAAAATTTGATTTGACAATTTGTATTCTTTATTTTCTTCGTAGAGGATTTTGTTTTGTTCTCAGAATGCTACGAAGCTGAAGAAACGACTTCGGTCTGTAAGCGAAATGCCTCGACGTAGGCTAAACGACTTGTAGGCGAAACGTCTGACATCCCGACACCATTGTTTGTAGCCAGCATTTATACGAGCTAATCAAAAGGTTCAGCAAGGGCAGCGGTGTACTTGATGTTTGACCATGCATGGGCTTGACGTTAATTTTGAGCGATGAAAAACAGCCAAACAAAATCTCACATCAGAGTTGACGGCTGAATATTAAGCGGCAGTCAGTGGGCAATTTCTTTTCAGCCTAAATTAATAAACTGCTAGAATGAACAACGTCTTACACGTTCGTTCTACTTTTCAAAAAAACATTTTTTGGAGAGTACCGATGCTCATCAAAAATGTACTCTTCAAAACCTCGTTCAGTTTGCCCTTATTTCTTAACTTGCTTCAGGAAAATCACAAAACTTACAACTTACATTATATTTCAAATTGTTGTTGTCTTTTTTTTCAAATCCTCTTCTATTTGACTTTTAGTATAATTACTCAGGTGATTATAGAAATCCTCGCGCTCTTATTGGCCGAGAATGGCGTCATATTCCGCTTTATATAATAACCAAATCAATGCGCGCGCTCTGATTGGTCAATCAGCTGTGGGTTATTGTGCCGGTAAACCCACGGAAAAATCGTGCATCTTCTAAATTAAGATATAAAAGCATAGACCACAAGTTTTCTATGGGTTATAGGCTGATAAACCACTTGGGATGTTGGTAGAACACTCGAAGAATTCGTAAACCACTCGCCCGCGGCTCGTGGTTTAAAAATCCTTCTCGTGTTCTACCAATATCCCGCGTGGTTTATCAGCTTATAACCCATAGAAACTTGTGGTCTATTGCTTAAATGATCACCTCCGCAGAGGTGATTGTAGCCGCCTCGTGCTTTGTCAATGTGTCTGGAGAGGAAATTAATTTAATGAAAGAAGATGCCATTCCGAGGAATACAAAACACGCCACAAAGTTCGGAATGACCCTCTTCAAAGGTAAAATGTGAAAATTGTGCTAAACGTAACTAAGAAACAATTTAAATTCCCGTGAAAATTTTGCTTATGTCGACATGCATGAATAAATCAATGGTTTCACAACAAATCTTGACTGCTGTGATGACCTGCATCGTTGTCGATAAGAATACAGTCTACGCTAAACCACATTCGATTTGTTTTTTACCACAACATTAAAGATAACTAAAGAAATCTTTGTTAAGATTCGTTGACAACTGAAAACACCGCCTCCGAGTTGAAAGTGCACGAGCTGTATTAAGCAAATGAGCTACTTGTACCCGTCAGATTTTCCTTTCAAAAACTTTTGCAAACTCGCTCAACATGCCGAAGCAATAAGAAAGCATTGTTTGGGAAAAGAGTAATGAAGCGTAGCCAATGTGGATAAGAGTAAAGACCACGATAAACCACATTTTGGTTTGTTTTAATTTTACCCGGAATGAACGTCAAAGAAAATGTTTTTTTTTTTCAGAGCGCGAGTTCAAAAAGGCATTGCGTGACACCATGGATTATAAAAATTAGTGATCACGTGTGGTGTTTCCGGTTCGCTCATTGGTTGATACTTTGGTTAAGATGGCTGCTTGATGGCCGCAACCTAGTGGAAATTTGTGACGTGAAGAAATGGCGAAAGTATGGCGTAAGTATAGCAAAATTATAAGGATTCGTGTCCAGCTTGTGCTGTATTCGGATTGTTTTACCGTTTTTTTTATTTGCAAGTTATAATGTTTTCTTTACCTTTTGTTTTACGGTGATTTCAACCCGGCCAAGCCACACATGAATCTTCAAGGTAAGCACTTGATGTTGTTGTTTACTTTCATTTTGCCTTGTTTCTGAGAAAATCGCGTCACAGAATAAGGTCTTTTAGGCTCTAGAATGGAGGAAATGTTGTGTATTTTGTGACGCATTTATCTGTATGTTTTTCAGGTAACTGCTGATGAAATTCTGTATTACTTGATAGAATTTACGTGAAATTGTGGCTTGAGCTTAATTAAACGACCTTTTGTTGCAAATTAAAGACAAGACGATAAACTTTTTCGTGATTAATTGACGGGGTGGCGTAAATGTGCAGTATGCGTGCACAGGTCAGGCAGTTCTCAATAAGCGAGGCTATATTGAAAAAAAATTACTTCATTTATTGGCAGAAAAATGATATTGAGCTTGTTTACATGATATATTTTGACAGTTGTTGTGTGGAAGTAATAAAAACATTGCCATTTGTCCAAGGTTTAATTATTGTGTGATTTTTTCAGTTGTTTTAGCTTTTATATTCTTAGTTTGGGCATCTTGGCTTCTTTTTTTTTTGTAACTTCTCATTTAGACTAGTAAACAGTAAAATAATGATGCCATGATAAAGCCACAGCCCCAAGTTATGTTAAAATTGTTTGTAATGTGAGATGTAAATAATAATATTTTATTATCCAACTGCACTTCCTTTAGTACAAATTAATGTACTCCAGAGGATCGGTTAGACCGGTTTGTTTGCTGTTGACCAATCAGTTACCTGGATTTCGCGCACCAATTCCATAATTTCCACTTTGATATCCCTTCATGAACACCAGTGTTTGACTAGCATGTGGATGGTGTTTCTACACACCAGAAATCTTACTGCTTTTATTGTCCCCCAGGTGTACCTACTTGCTACAGAGACATATTTTAAACTGAAAATATGTATGCTATGGTCATGAGGCCTGTCTATCTCATTTGCGATCCTGCACATTTAATTAAAGCAGCTATTGGAGGAACAGAGTATTCATATTTTCTTAAATGACCAGACTTGAGAGGGGCTATGGAGTTGTGTGAGATCTTTTCTAATAATAGTCTGGTTCTGTCTTTCCATCTGAGTGATTATGTTTTGGAACAAAATTCACCAAGATCTACTTTAACAAATTCTTTAGCAAATGAAAGGAGCTGCACCATGGTTTGTGCATCTTTAAAGTTCAGCCTAAATTTGTCCAGTTTCCTGTTTGGAATCCATGTCAATTTTTTCAGTCTTCAACTATCCTTGTTCCTTTATGGTTTATCATCACTTTAATGTTTTTCTATAGTTTTAGTTAAGTATATTTTCAGCTTTCCTTCAATTTAAAGGTGAATTTGTAGCATCACATTCTTGAAATGAAAATTTACAGGTAAATAGCCGAATTAAAAAAGAATGTATAATTTATTATGTCGTATTTATGTTGTTGCTTCTATTTGTTCCTTGGACTTGTCTTCAGGAATATTTTTGAGTGGGCCTCTGTGACCATATGTTACCTTAGTTTATTATGCAACCATAATAAGGAATGTGTTTTAGAACTTGTTGCAACAGTAAGGCATATGAACCCAGACCTGATAAATGAGGCCTTTGACTCACACTGCTAGCAACACTGTACCTCAAGTCAACTGGTCCATTGAGAAGACTGAATACAATCAAAACATTCTATCGAAGTTAATGTTCATCGACTTAAACTGTGTGTACAAAAGTAGAGAAATTAACATTGGTTCCCTAGAAATCTCATCCTGTTTTGATTCCTCAGAATGTTAGCAATCTCATTCACTCATTTTTGTGCTGATTGAAATTCCACACCAAAACATGTACAATGACATCATGCCAAGACATTGATATTCATTTCATGAGTCCAGTATTGAAAAAGTTATCACCAATCTAGAAAGTTTGTTTTCCGAAATTAGATGAAAGCACCTTTCAAGAAGAGATTTGTGCACTTAGTTTATGAATTCAAAAGATGAAGATTAGATGGAAGTATTTAATCTCTTATGATGGGGCTGTACCAGCCTCTGACATGGGCAGTTAATAATCATGGTATAAGGAGACATTGACAAAGATATGTGCATGATCAAGCCTTTAAAAACTTTTATGTAACTTTTTTTCAATTGATGTCATTGCTCTATTCACATTTCCATCCTCCAAGATCCAGGGATGATTTTTCTTTTTCTTTATTTAAGACCTTGCTAGACTCCTGGGGGGTGTACTTTAGGAATGTCTGGGTGGGGATGTGCCGCCAGGACCCTGGAACCCTTAGCCTATACCAGAGCTAGTTCAGCTGAATTTTGCTACCCTATACTAGAGTAAACTCCTCAAATCACTCCTATTCTAGACCAGCTGTTTTTGAGAAACTGAGTTTCCACAGTCAATAATATCCAGTACTAAGCGTTTTATTATAGTCATCTATCAACACTGTTGAGGCTGAGTCTTGAAAATTTTATCTTGCCGATTTCATTTTTTTAAAAATATTTTTGAGTAGCAATTCCTGGCTTCGTGAGAAATGATACCCTATTCTAGACCTAACGCTTTGATTTATATACCCTATGCTAGAGTAAACTGCTTGAAAACCATACTCTTCACAGCAGCACATACCTATATAGCCCATATATGGTAGTACCCACCCCCTCTTAGGGGGAGGGGGGAGCTGGACTACGAACCAGTCATTTCTTATCTTTCACATATATTTTTATTCTTGCCTATAAATGACAAAATAATGTTAAAGTGCAAAAAGGTACACAGGATGTAAGTTCCCTTGTTTTGTTCTTGAACTCCCCATGTGTGACCAATAATATAAGTATTTTCTGCTCACAATATCAATATAATATTGTCAAGCGAACAGGTGTTAAATGACATGAAGTGAGAACAAGGACAAATATCAACCACATGTAAAGGAGATTGTTCTTTTAACAGCAAATTACCAAAATTAACAAAATGAGAAACGTATGACAAACAAAAGAATTGATATGGAAATCTTGTGAGTGAAAGGGTCAACTAATATCGACATAAAGTTTACTATATATTATAACTGCATACTGACAGAATTTGAAGACATCTGTGCATCCGGATGCCGTTCTCGCGAATTTCAACTGAATGTGTTGAGCAAGTAAAGAACGTCGAAAAGAAATGTTGGTGGCTCCCTCTGTTAATGTCACGTATATCGCTCTGCCTGTCTCCCAACACTCGATGTCACTTTGTGAGAAAGAAACCCAAAAAAACGCAGTTACAAAACATCAATATTTGAAAACCTGGAAGATTCGATTCTTGCAGGCCTCAGATTTCAGGATTTGACAAGCATTTCTATCGTGAATGTGCATGGTCCAAGCCAAGACTGGATTGCCATTGCTACATATCTTCAAGAAAACCTCTCTACGATTTGCTGCCCGTGGGAAACAAGCAGTCGTCCTTTATGCCAATGGAGGCATCGGTTTTGTAAATACGAAGCCAAGAACTTGTGGACAATTACTTTTGCACTACGATCACAGGGATGAATTATGGCCGACCGAGCAAATAGCATTTTTGTGACGTCACAAATTTCCACTAGGTTGCGGCGGTCGCGTCAGCAAGTTCTATTTTCCATGGTGACACGTTGATGCGAGCAGCGTGGTATGAACTCTTATCAACAATGGCAAAACGTGGTAAAATTTAACATTCCTTTGTTTTATAGGTATTTCTATAATCACCTGAGTAATTATACTAAAACAATTATTCGCCTCAGGCTCGTGAATATTGGTGAATATTCACTTCGCCTTCGGCGAGTAATTGTTAAACATCGACATTTCTTAGGATGACAAGACTAAGTACCGTAAGTCCCTGAATAAGCGCTCCTCATATCGGCCAAAATTTAAAAGGGTACATATGAATGTTGTGCCGCGTAGCACTATGAGCACAAATGATGTAACAGAGAATTAACTCTGAAGTGTAAATTTTAGTGCTAATGTAACCCATGAATAACCCACTGGGCGTTAGCCCTAGTAAAGGGAATCAGGGAACCACACGAGGTAAAGAAAAAATCGTTTGACCTCGGTGGGAATCGAACCCACGACCTCCGGAATAGATCTACCGTCACTCTGCCGACTGAGCTACGAGGTCGGACAGAGAAAGTCGGGTGTAACTGCCGTAAAGTCCATCGTTTTATTCGTTTAGATCAAAAATG
>CM042749.1:35678477-35688857 GCA_022496165.2 Catalaphyllia jardinei
GGGGGGGGGGGGGTGGGGGGCTATTTTACTTGCCCAGCTGGGGTTTGCTTCTTTAGTCATTGCTCCTCTTTACACCCCGAATAGGGGGGGGGGGGGCAGGGGGCAAGGGCCCCTCCCCTAGATCCGCCACTGTTCTAGCCATTACCTTTTAGAAGCATGCATCTCAATACCACAAACTAACAATTGATATAAAAATACTCTCATCTTGTTTTATTCACAGCTCTTGGAAAAATAAACACCTTAAAGAGCTGTCTCTGATTTCCTACATTCTAAAATATTACCTTGAAATACCGGTACAGTGCCTTCATGCGAGACTTCATCGCAGTCAGGAATGACCTTGTCATAACAAAAAGAAATGTTGTCGGTAGTGACTATTACAGACAGCAACCATGCTTAAACCATAAACACTTTGCATTTTTTGTACATGATTATTATTTTGGCCACTAAAGAGTGAAGGCTCTTAAGGTGATTCCCTAGTTTTGCATTGCGCATTCCTACTGCGCACGATTTTTGCGTCATTAGCGCGCGCAAATGAGCGCGGGCGCGTACAAAACATAAGAGATTTACCTCAAACTAAGCTCGATAGCGAGATAAATGCTCATTTCCTCTTAAACGAGCACGGTGACCTCCACTTTCAATGAGAAATGAGAACAATATGCTCAATAACTGAGGAAAAATTGACAGAAATCTATGGCTACTTTTTTGGCGAATGGAACAAATGCTACAGATAGAGACATAATGGGCCCGACAGAGCAAGTCCAAATTATGTTTCCTATAAAGGATAAAAATATTAATACTGCAGGCTATTTGAAGCAATTTTTTCTGGGACGTATATGAATAAACAATCAAAAGAAAGTTGAACTCTGTGATATAACACGGCCCATTGGAAAATAAGCGCGCTTATTTGTTGCGCACGAAGATCACCAAAAAGTCACCTTAATAACCATATTTGTCAGCATTGTGGCGTGAAAACAAGCACGGTGACCCCCTATTTTTATTACGTTTTAAATATCTCCTTGTCTTGCAACATCAACATACCTCGTTTCATCGGAAATCTATGGTGGGTTCTTTTACTCGGGAATCACCTTAATACAACGTTCAAGATTCTATTTTTACAGTACAAAAATGCTTAAGCCCTCTTTCAATAAACATTAAAAATATGCACACAAATTGTCAAGTGGCCACAGACGTCCTCACTGTACGCAAAAAATATCAAGGTCTGGTAAAAACTGGAACTTGACAAAAGAAAACTGTCTCTGATGACCTAACCATCATTAATCCTAAAGCACAAACAAGTTAAGGCTGAAAGCCCTTCTTGTCCAGCGAGACAGTTCTTCTCAGGGTGAACCTCACGGCATTGATCCCAGTCCCTCCTCCAGAACTCTGCTGGGAAGACGTGGGAGACTGATAAGAGGAGCCAGAGTCCGAGCGTGACAGCTGAGTAGCCGGTGGGGTACCTTCCAGTTCATCCTGTAATAACACATGATTAGCAATTTTACCACTGCAATAACCTGAATACTGAGCATGAGAATTCCACCTCATTAGGCTATTTTCTATTTCCAATTACCATTTTCTATTTCATTCGACTGTAGTGTCAATAAACTCAAGTAAATTATGTACAATTAATCCACTAGTAAAAGTCGTTTATACAATTTCTTTTTCTCCATTAGGTAAAGATAAGGGCGAAACAATACAGAATTCACTCAGTAAGGGACGGACCATTTTTTAGGGGGAGGTCCAAAAAAAAAAAACGCACAAACTTGAAGTCTGAAAAACAACAGACCATTTTTGTATTCACGGTATTGGACTGCAACTAGCTCATAATGGAAGATCGTGCGGGGGAATATCGTTAAAAAGAGATCAATGTCATGATCATTTGCATTTGAAAAGACTCCTCCATTACCCACAGTTGCAAGCTAGTTCCAGTCCAATGCCACGAATATGAAAACGGTCTACTTCATGCCCCAGAAAACTGTCCAACTGCCTCCCCCCCCCCCCCCCCCCCCCCCCGCCCAAATATTATATTCTTCTAGGTATTATTTTGTGCATAACAAATTAATGCCAAGATTTAAGAGCTGAGAAAATAACAATTTGAAAATGATAAGAATATAAGGAAGATCATCATAAATTAGTGCTTGAAGTGCACAAGCTACAAGAAACAGTTCAACTTCCATTAGATGGCCACCCTCGTGGAAATGGATAGCTGCCTCTGATCGCTTAGTAGGTGTTTAATGTCTGTAATTACAAAACTTCACGTTTGACTACTCTATTTTAAAAAATATTAAAAAGGTAGAGCCAGGAATTAAAAAGGAAAAAGAAAACTTACTGGCTGAGAATCTGTAGAGTTTTGAGAATCTGAATTTTGTGAATTTGAACTCTGAGAATTCTGGGAACTCTTCACTCTCCCACATGGCAGACAGCTGTGGATTCCAAGAAATAAACCATTCGGTTACATGTATATAATGGCAGTCATTTTCATTCATAACAAGATAGAAGCAGATTTAGGGTTGTCTCTATTCTAGCACACCATGCCCCAGGGATGCAGTGTACCACAATGGTATGCCAAAACCTTGCTAGCCTATAGCTAGGGCACTAATGCATTTTGGGGAGTCCCATGCCCCACTCTTAAACAACCCAGGAGTCTATACATGTATATCTGTCTATGAACAAGACACTATATTTAGGAAATGTATTTATCACGAGTTGCATAACCGTGTCCCTGGGTTATGTCACTGTAACAACTTGCTTCACTAGTGGGGAATTGGTATACATGTATATACATGTATCATGTTGTCTCCTTTTGTATCATTTCAAGTCATACAGCCACTTTTCCACTCTCTAAATTAAATACCCAATGCAAAAGGCCGACTAATATTTTCAAGTATTGGCATATCAGGTTGTTGTGAACTTTATTCAGTAAAGTTCTCACACACAACTGGTAGCCATGCCAAGCCGAACCACGCAGCCTGACCTTTATTTATACAATTAAATGTAACAAAACAATACAAGAAAAGCGAACGGCTACACACACTCCAAGCCAAAACACCTAAAAGAGCAATAATATGACCCCACAAGGGACTTACAATTAAGAAAAAATTAAAGAGAGAAACCACAGGTATCAAGTGTAAAAAACTTACAAGCCTTCAACGGGTGGGTGGGAGGGAGGTCAGGCTCAAAGAACGGCAACAAGAAAACTGAAAGCTACAACACATCATGTGACCTAGACCCCCCGCACACACTCGCACCCAGACTCCCAGATACGTGTGAGAAAAACGTTTTCCGCTTCATTCGTTCCTCAGCCAGCAGAAAACAGCACTTATTATTCAGTAAATGTACTTTCCGTTTTTGTGGCAAGAAATGGCAAGTACTTTGAAGTACTGAGCCCAAAAAATGTAGATAGACCTCTTTTAAGAGTATAATAAATGAATCTTGTAGTTGGTTAGCATCAGGCATAATGCTTGCATAATTAACACAATAGTATAATAAATGAAATTGTATCTACAGGCATTCAGTGCAAATTCTATTTTTCTCGAACGCTCATTCACTATAATAGTCAATATGTGGACAGACACATGAATTTATAATTTATGCAATGTGTCAGCGAACAAGAGCGGACAATTTGACAATTTGTTATCGTAAAAAAACAAATTGATGTCAGTTTTTATGCATCTGTCCTCTTATTGACAATGAATTTCATCATTGATACATGTAACATTGTCAAAGTAGTCTGCAGAGATCGCCACGTGGATCCACAACTACTTCGACAATGTTATGATGAAATTCATGATCAATAACAGGACAGATGTATGAAACGTTAAATTGCATTCTTCAATGACTACTACAGGTTGTATGTATGTCTACTGGAGACTTGCCTTGCACGGTAATTATCTAGTTGGGCCTGTGGAACCATGTCCATTATGTCAAGGCTTTCCTTGATTTTCAACAGCATTTCATATTTTTCACGGCCTTTGACCTATGATAAAAGAAACAAAGGTTACAAGTGTATAAATGCTTTTTTCAAGGCTTTTCCATCGATAGCCGTTGAAGGATGCGGGCACTCTATGTTCCATGCACCGACCGTTTGAAATTAGCATATGTAACGACGTGACCTTTGGGTTCAAATTACCTCCTAACTCAGTGGGAGAAGGTAAGATATGTATAACAGTTGCGGTGGACATTATCCCTTCTCCCACCCGGTTAGCAGGTAATTTGAACCCAAAGGTCGCGTCATTATGCTAATTTCAAACAGTCGGTGCACGGAACATAGAGTCCCCGTATCTTTCAACGGCTATCAATGGAAAAGCCTTGAAAGATCTGCATGCTAAAATTGCTCCTTGGCAGACATTTTAATCCCATAAAGAGAAGCAATGGTTAGAGCATCTATTAACGTTACTCTAGGCGGAATCTTGAGGCGATCAGATCCTTTGGGGTGAATTTATGGCTGGATTCCTTCGGGCGATCTGCTGGGCTCCGTCACTCGAGTGCCCTACCTTCAGGAATTATATATAGAGAGGAATACAGGAAAGCTAAATCTCACTAGAATCACTCTAAAACGCCTCCAAACACCATGAAAACAGAAGTTATACAGACAACAAGAAAAAGTCGATTTTATTATTTTTTCCCTAATTTTGAACTATTCCGTACGATGGATATATTTCCCATACACACTCTTACAATAACGCTGTTATGCAATGTCATGTTGACAATGCCCTGAGAGCTTGGGCTACCTGTGACAGCACTTTACAGATTACTGGTAATTAAGAAAATGGCTAAAAATGTACTTAACCCTTTAAGTCCCAATAGTGCCATATGGCACAAAATGTTATAATAAGCTCAATATTTTGCCCATTTGTTTCAAATTCGGACTCCAAATTTAGATCTTCGAGAGATCTTCACCATTCAAAGAGCATAAAATCATACCCCCCTCCTGAATTAGACTTGATTAACCACCTCTCAAGTTTTTGAAACTTTTGTGCTTTACAATATTAGAGTCAAGTGAATATCTGCTAAAAATCTCCACACCCAGAGCTTCAAATTACATGTAAGCTATTGTTTAGGGGTATACCCAATGTACACAAGGAATAAGTACTTTTGAGCATTTTGATTTTTTTACTTAGCAGACTCCTCAAAATTCAATGTGACATCCTGCATGTCTGTTGTGGTGATTAAGGACATATCCCAAACAATACCTTTCCACTGGTATAGTACTTAGAAGTGGTCTTTGGATCTACTGCTATCATTTTTCTCAGGGGCTTAAAGGGACTTAAAACTTACCAAAACTGTCTAAAATTGAATAAATTTTTAAAAAGGTAAAAACAGCATCCATATTAAGCAGTCAAGTAAAGGTGTTATTTGGCTCTACATTTAAAAGTGTCAAGTGATGTAGGATCTTTGACAGATTGGGGTACAGGATTCCACAGCGATTGTGCAGCAGCAGCAAAAAAACAAACAAACAAACAAACACAATAAGTTTGTATACGTATAGGTAATTGGCCACTCCCTATAAGGGCTTTTCAGGACCGATGTAAACAGACAAACTGATAAATAAATATTCAAATAAACATAACTAGGTTAAGAATCCCAACTGGCAGGAGGGAGACCAGTTGGCTATTTACAAGCATAGCCGAGAAGTTGAACTGGGGGCTAGCAGTCAGAACGGGAATTGAACCCTTGACCTACGGATTTCAAATCTGGCACTCTAACCACTTGGCCATTGCTGCCTCCCAAAGTTTAGAGACTATAGGTTGGATTACAAAGCAAGTTTTTAGCAGATGAACAAAGTAATATTGAGGGATGATAATGAGTAAAGACAAATGCAGGATAATTTCCTAATACCCCTGCCCCCTCAATTCAATGTTGTGCAGCTGCTGCCCCCCTCAATTCAATGTTGTGCAGCTGCTGCCCCCCTCAATTCAATGTTGTGCAGTGTCTCAATTGTGGAGTGTCACTCTTCACACCTCTGGTGCCCACTGTAGCTTCCTACTGTCCACTCCCAACATGAAAATGGTCCTTAGAGACAGAGTCCTGTGAAATCATCTCACTCAATTCCTTTTCTACAGGAAGCCATAAGTCTGAGTATTGCCTGATCTTGTCTCACACTGATAACTTACATGTAGTGTTACTAACCTGTATTGTAAAAATCTCCTCATCTTCATTAGGCCGCATTCGCTTTAGTCTATTTCTATCAACAGTTAATGCCCTGACTTCAAACCCAGATGACATGACGGAGTGTGCTGAAGATTCAAACAAGAATAAAAAGAAGAACATTTTTAGGACACTTCCTAAAAATTAATCAGATACACGTAACAAACAAGACAGTCAATTCAAGTACAGTAGAACTCCGTTTCTAGTCACCAATGGGCCAGAAATATGTACTAGCAAGCTGGCCATATTAAAGGCGTTAAAATGAGGAAATGACTGACAGCGCTTTTGAAAGGGGCCTGGATAGAGCCAGACCGTGCCATTGGGGGCATCCCACATTGCATTCAGAGAAGGCCCTCAGAAAAATGGAGAAAGGGCCAATTTAGCCCTTTTCTTTTACAAGGCTGGTTTAGTTGCCATAATCGCAACTTCATTTCTCTACGTTGAGAATCAATAATAGTTATTTAAGCACACTTTATATCCTTCTAGAGAACCATATTGAAAGATCTTCGCTTCTAAGACACTCAACATAACAAAAGAAGTCAATCCATCTTTTTGCGTTGCTGTATCGACTCTCTATTATCGGAAAACTTCCAAATGGCTGAGTTTGAAATCGCCTACATGTATAATGCATTGCAAACCCTTGGTCACTGACTAGGTCATGTATGCCTTTGTATTGTTCTTTTGACATGCACAGGTCATTCATACCAGCCTTCATACTAGTATCTGTTGACCAGACATTTGCATTTGGTGACTATTTTTACCAATTATGATCTATTAGCCCCTTTCCTAACATTTTATTGGCCCCTAAAACAAGTCTTCAGAGGCCACTTTGGCTGTCAAGTAGAATTTTCTGGCTGAAACACTGGATAGAGTGGCGATAATAACAAGGACCCCATGAGGGGTCCCAAGAAATGCTAAAACCAAAATTTGAAAAGTACATGTATACACAACCTTAATAATTGTCTCTGGTGAGCCTAGGGTGTGAAAACTCAAGCTTTGAGTGCAAGTAAGTATTTGTAAGTAAGAAGCTTTTTGAATTTACTAATAATCATCATCATCACCATCATCATCACCATCACCAATATCATCTCAATTCAGCAATTCTTTTGCATTTACTTTCTGCAAAAAAGGTTTTGATGCTTGAGCCCTGAATCTGCTTTCGTAAGTTCTAGATACCTTTCAATTCACTGTTACATGTACAAGAACACATTAACCCATTGACGCCTGAATGAAATTGCCCGCGACCCACCCCTTATTCCCTGGCGTTTTTTTAGAGTATTTCAGAGCGAGCGAAAGCACAAAAATAAACCCACAGACACAAGATCAGGTTTCAAGATGTCGTTTATTTAGAGTCGAATGAATGAAGGGCCAAACTATTCAAAAATATTAACAAAAAGACCTCAACTTGATATGTAAAACTAATTAGAAAGCAAGAAATTATAATATTTCTTTACCGCGCGACAAAATGTCCAGCGAAAGCCGAGAAAATTGAATATGCAAAAATGATTTAATTATTGACTTCAGACGACAAAACGAAACCAAATACAACAGAATTTCCTTCCTTTGTACTATTTGGGCTGACATTTGAGAAAAAAACAGAAAATAAAAGCAAAGAACTCATCAAAAAATCAATCCGAAAACAAGAAATCGAATAATTTCTTCGCCGCGTAAAGAAATTCCATTACGGCCGAAGAGAAATAAAATTTGTAAATCAAAAAGACGAAAAAATCAAGCCAGTTATTTTGAGATCAATCGTATTTCAACTGTGTTAAATTAGTGCCCATTTAATTCTTTCCTCATTTGTTTTGTAGTAGCTGAATAAGACTCCAAAACATATTTGAACAAAGCGATTTACGAAATAAACAAACCGCCTCATGGTCGCCGTAAATTAAATATGCAGAAATCCAGCGTGAAAGTTGCTGTTCGCTTTTAAAACCAAAATTCGCAGATACATGGGACCAAATCAAAGAAATGCAAAAGGAAGTTCAATAACAATAAATTTTCATTCAAGCTGAGACGAAGAAACCTATTTAAAAGGAAAAAAAACTTCCAAATTCTTAAACGTGCCTTCGATCATGAGCACATGTTCAAATTAATTCTTCACGCTAAAGTGCGAGCTTGAGTTTTTACCGACGGCATTTGCTGTCATTTTAACGCCCGTGGCTTTACCAATCGTTCTAAAAGTTGAATTCAACTTCGAAGTAATAATATACATTACCATTTTTGTTTCTCAAATCCGAAAAGCTGCTTTAGATATGTGATCTGTTGTCAGAACTTACTTGAAAGCGCTCCGATCTTCATGTTTCGCGGCGATAGTAGGAAGAAAAACTACTTCACCAGAAAGGTTTGAGGACTTTGTAGTCTGTGATTTTCCATTCTGAGGCCACCTAAACATTGATTTGTATTTTTCCTTTCTATTTTGAAAACCACAGCAGTAATTTCTCCATGTTAAGAATGAAAACAAGACCTTTGAAGTTTAAGATTTGGCCCGCAACGCGCCATGATTTACTGCACTTTTCGAGCGCACGATTTTAAGAAGAAAAACTGTCTTTCTAGGACCCCTAAAGTCCTCTAAAAATATGCTCAGTAGGTCCATTCTGATTGGTTTATTTGTCCTAAAGAACAATAGAACAATAAGAGAACCAAAGAGTCTTCAGGGAGGGTAGGAAAGTCAATTGTCCCCATGTGCATTTTTTCGGGCGGTTACTATACGGGCGGCACAGGGAAATGGAGAGATTTATCGCATGGGCGGTTACGGGCAGCACAGGCGTCAATGGGTTAATGGAACATACATGAAGTACACATAGGAATTCACATCAGCCAAGAGTTTATTTGGGTCTGTTTTGGTCTAGCCAGTGTTCTCGATTTGACATTAAAGTGTCTCTCCACAAAGGCAAAGAAAACTGGATCAAGTAAATAATTATCATTGGAGTACTAACAGTAACCAGCGAGTGATACAATACAACCAGCGAGTGATACAATACCGTAGTAGCGGTCTTAAGGAGTACTGTGACCTTATTTGACGTAACATTTTCAACTGAACGAGAGAAATACAAATAATATCTCTTCTTTGGGAAGCAACTCAAACAAGAAAAACACAAAGTTTGTCCTGAAACTGTGATTATCTTTCAATATATATAAATTAGAAAACTAGAACTTGTAAAAATTCTCAGATTATCTTGGAGCACATGGACACGCTTGACTGAATCGCTTGTGCATGATTTAATCTGAGTGAAACTTATGAACGCTGCAATACTTTATTTGAAATTAATTTGTCAGTTAAGAGTCAAAATGTACTGTACAGTTCTTGTAATCCTGTATGTATAGCGTACTGCTGAGGTGGTCTGTTTTGTTTACTGCTTGTTCATCTGGTTACGTTACATTGTAAGAATAAAATTATACCTAAATGGAATGACTTTTAAATTTCATAGTATGTGCCCTCTTTGTCTGAGACCATTTTGAGTTACATGTACAAACGGTTTTTAAATGTCCCAAAATAATGGCTACCCGAAAGTAATGGCTACCCGTACGTAGCAGCCCTTTTTGCCGGCAAAATTCAAAAGTAATGGGGCTGTTACTTTCGGAATTCTACGGTATGCAGTAAGGAAGGGGTGGAGCAGGTGGTAACCTGCAATGGAAGAGTAGAGATACTCCTAATCCTTCCTGCAATGGAAGAGGAGAGATACTCCTAATTGCTTTAAGCTTCATCCTTTACCTTTTGGAATTGTACATGGAACTCCACACTTACATCGCTTTTTTGTTAACTTTGGAATTTGGGCATGGCTTGTTTCACCAGTGGATGTCGTTGGCTCCTCTGAAGGGGTATGCGGGGCTGACGATACATGTACCTGAGGCATTGGGGGTGGTGTTACAGCTGCAGTCTGACTAATTGCAGAAGGGGCAGCTGGTTGACTGGACCTTCGTTTAGCTTCTGCAGTCTCTTCAATGGTCCTGTCTCTTCCTGGACAGGCACATATCCGTATATCTTGAGCTTTCCTTCCCAATACCACATTACTGAAAAAAGGACAGGGAAGTACATTGTAATGTATACAATGTAATTGACTGCTATATTTTTAGAGCTAAAACATGTGCTTGACACTGACTTTTTTAACGTCTGAAACGACGTTAATAAACTTCAAAGACGTTTCGACCGAACAACTTCGGCCTTCATCAGTTTTTTAAAAAGCCAACTGAGTGACGGCTTTCTTTCTATGAAGGCCGAAGTTGTTCGGTCGA
>CM042749.1:35693979-35716639 GCA_022496165.2 Catalaphyllia jardinei
CCCATGACCTCCGCGATACCGGTGCGATGCTCTACCAACTGAGCTATGAAGGCACACATTGGGAGCAAGGTCAATTTAATGAGTTCATATCTCCCGTAAGGAGTGAAATGATGTAAAGTGTATACTTCACTTGCATCTATAACCGCAGTTCAAATATGAAATATTTCATATACACTTTACATCTTTATAGAGTGTTGTTTACAGGAAAGGCTTTTCTTTCATATGTAGCTCCTAGTTTGAAACCCCTTTCACAAACCTAATGTGGCCCTACTACATCCGATTTCTTGGATAAATGATCAATTAAGCTTCAAATCCCTGTCCTTAAGTCCCGATAGTGCCATTTGGCACAAAATGTTATAGTAAGCTTAATATTTGGCCTATTCATTTCAAATTTGCACACCAGAACGATCTTTGAGAGATCTTCACATTGGAAGCATAAAATACCCCCCTCCTGAATTAGACTTGATTAACCACCCCCCAAGTTTTTGAAACTTTTGTGCTTTACAATTTTAGAGTAAAGTAAATACCTGTTAAAAAGCTTTATCTCTGTTGATTTGTGCATAATTTGCTGTAAAATTGGCGGGTGTGTTAACGATGTGTTCACTTTAAAAGTATGGTGTCAATTCATCCACATTAATCCTATATATCAGTCCTTCAATCGAAACTGTATCACATTTACAAAGGGACTTAGACACATAGGAAGGTACAGTAGTTTCAATTAAGAAGTTAACATTCTATATCTATTTTATTAAGGCATGTTTAAATAAATTGCTGCAATGTTTTCTTTGTGTGTACATGTATCTGCAGATCTATGTTATGATTGAGCAGCAGTGATGTATAATCCAGAGGGCCAAGTGTTTGGAGTGTTCACTTAAATTTTGTATTTACTTTCTTGCTAAAAATATACGTGTACTTTCTCTTGGGTATGGGGGGTGTATATAATATTTGTGGAAATTCCAGAGAGGTGGGGGTATTTTTGTGTTCAAAACTTTAAATTCCAGGAATGAGGGGGCACTTGCATGAAATTCGCTCCATGGTGGGTGTATGGATATTCTCTGGAACTACAAATTTGACAGAATTATAACTTTAAAGTCAAAAGTGTTATACCTCAGGTCTTACAATTCCAACGCAGTCCAGGGTCATCTCCACATTTTCTGAAATTGCAAATTAGACCTAGATTGAATTAAACTGCAGCACATGCAATTCATACATACATGTACCACATGCACATGTAGGTAAGTTAATGTCACTGTCCTGTACAAGTACTACCAGAAAAGAAGTACATGATTCTGGGAGCAAGTTTCCAACCCTACATTTTCTTACCCACTTAAATTCTATTCTTGATACATGTCTACTGGTATCCAAAAGGATTTGTAACAATTACTAGTTAACACTATACTATGAGCTAAAAACATGCCATACCATGTATATTCTCATCTGTGAGCTGTATAATCGTTGGTGCCACCTGACATTCGGTCTGAATCCTAAAACAGTTGTACTTTTTTAATAACAAGTTTTATACTGATACATGCTAATGAAAGGTAAGGACAATTCACTTGAGATCTTGAACTAAATGTACTTCAGTCTTCTTATTTTAAGACCCAACATGCTACTAAAGGACAACTTCAAACGTTCATGGAAGGTATTTTGTCGTAATCCAGGAATAAAGTTGAGTTTGGGAGCTGTGTGTGACCACCGGCCTGGGTCACTGTTTTGTGATTGTGACAGTGACCCCCCCCCCCCTGCCCCTAACCCCCCTCCCACTAAGACCAGCTATCATTCAGGAATTTAGGTCAAACACACAGACCTACTAAGCCTGGTATCTTGACCATGCATGATCCCAAAGTTTTCACATCTGGCTGTTTCACTCATGACTATCATTGTGTACTGTTTTATGGGGGCCTTGTCAATTTTCAGGAGCAAAGTGAGTGCACATTAAAGTGAGTGGAAGGAGCAAGATCCTGCCCCAATACTCCCAGAGAAATCTGGCTAAAAGTGAAATAAAATGAAGGGGAGCAAGAGTGACCATGAAGCAGACAAAAACTAAAAGGTCTGACTTCTTTGGAAAAAGGACACTTTAAATGTCTTCCCTGTCATTACATTAACTCTACTACAGTACTGCCTGAAACTATTTACCCATTTACCGAGGTTTTGCCACGGCCGATTCGCAGATTAACACCGCGTTCTCGCCTCGGCAATGACGCGGCATGCCGAAATTTTACTGAGGTTTTACCTAGGTTTGCCGCGACATAAAATACCACGGTAAACGGTAAGACACGGCAGAGTTGAATAGGCTATAAGACCTTTTGTTTTGACTCGTTAATTAAACTTTACAATGCCATCCAGTGACAAATCATGTATTCATCATACTACTAAAAGACTCCGCTGTAGCTTGTTAACTTCACAGGAACCCATTACCACATGCCCAGTGTCGCTACATTTTATGATTTTCTTGTCGTGTAAATGGGAAGTAAAATGTAAGTGTTTTCGGTTAAAGATACGTTGTTATCAAGATAAATAGTTTGTTGTCTTGTCAGGCAGTACAGTGCGAAATACTTAGCTTCAATGCCGCTCGGTTTGGTTTGAGTATTTTCATCTTTGATGCAAAAGAACTTCCAGGGATAAAAGTTTCTTCCAAATAAATAATCTTCTTCAGAGTTCGGAAGAAAGCAGTCGATAAGCGATGAGCCACATTACAGTCACAGCGAGTTTTTAATTCACATGTTTTAAGTCATGTTGCATGACAGATCACGTTTTTGTAGTCACATGCACATGTGTCGGTATGCATTGAGAGTTGTTTGTGTGAATTGTGAAGCTTGTAAAAGTTTGCATCCATCAACGAGAATGTGTCGAATGTCAGAATACGTACAGCTGAGATTGCTCTCATTTCATAAATCAAATGTAAAAATTGCTGAAGCTGTTCAGGAATTGTCAAAATTGATAGAAAACCTTGGCCAAGTGATATAAGCGGTTTCAACGGGACGGCTTCCTTTGGGTGACTTGCTTCGTAGCAGCCGACCGCCAACACTGGATGGAGGAAAGGAGACACTTTGATTTCATCGATCAGAAGTTAAGCTGGAACAAAACGATTCGTTAATATTGATGCCTATGTTTGCAATTTGCAAATAAAGTTAAGATGGAACGAATTATTGTGTACATGAGAAATCGTGAATCGGCATTTTGAAAGAAAGGAATGTTTTGCGATGACCGCAGTAATTACAATCTGTGAGAATTTCGTTGTTTTGCGATGCTTGTAATTACGTGTATAACATCGACGCCTATGTCTGCAATGTATAGAGTTATGTCCTAACGAATTATTATGTTCATGAAAATCATAAATTGGTAGAGGTTTTTTGGTTCTGTGAGAATCAAGGACACAAAAACTTTGTCAGTTGTTCATTCAAAGCATACCGCAAGCTACACAGGCTAGCATTTACTTGACTTGATGTGAAGATATATATTTAATGTAGAGTATCTGGCTAATGAAAAAATTTGTTTTGGCTATATAGCTAATGAATCAAACCTGTCAATAGCCACTGCGCTAGCACGCTGATAAGTTAGTTGCGAGCCATGTAAACAAGCTACGAGCACGGAAATTTCATATATAAGAGAAATTAATTAGGAAACACTTTTTAACAAAAGAAATTAGCTGCTATTGTTTCTTCACTTCGATATACTGCATCTGGCCTGCCGCGGCGTTCGGTTGCGTCCGTCCAAGACGAGGTTGAGGAATTCGTCCCACCACGGTGAATTTGTGGCAGAACCCTTCGGCAAGGATGAGGTTTTACCGCGTGCTAATGGGTAAATACTTTCAGGCGGTACTGTACATGTAACTCTCACCAAGAGCTACCAAGGGTATATTATTTAAATTGGATGAATAAGATTTGTACCTATGTAAGTCCTGTTGATTTTCAAAAGTGCTAATCACATTCGAAAAGACATGATCAAACGTCTCTTGGGACATGATTGGCTCAAGTGAGCAGTTGGAAGTCTGGGAAGATTGTTGAGACATCATGAACTGAGCTAAGCAAACACAAAAAATTCAACAAGTTAATATAAACTAAGAAAAATGCACTTTTGTCCAGAAATGCAGGGTAATGCGATTCAATGCTCTTTATGAATAAGCATCACAAAGTGTCATTTTCATATTACTTCACATTTGACGGAATTATACATGTGCACTGCGTTTTTTGACTTTTTAGGAAAGAGGACACCTTGTGATGCTTATCATAAAGAGCATGCATCTCATTAGCCTGCATATCTGGACTTATTATTCGACAAATTGTAACACTATCCAAATATGGTCATGATGCTCTCGATATCTGTCATCCATAAGTAACAGATATCCGGCAGTATACATAGCTTTCTACATGGGAAGAAAAAGTGAATAGCTCATGTGCAGGCTCACTTTTTCTTGCCTCTTTCTTCTTGCCGGCTTTGCCGGTTCTTGGTTGCCTTTACCGCCTTTTACTGCAATACCCTAGCCAAACAAGTGAGCCTGTTCGCAGGCTATATAGTCACCAATTCATAGACTTATGTTCAAATCTGATTTTCTGACAATCAGATACATGAATTCATAACTCCAGAAACCAATGGAGGTTATTACCAGTATCATTTCATCCTTGGTGCCTAAAACAGCAACAATGTCAGGTTACCCATGATTTGTTTGTTCTGTTAAATGTTTGCAACACTATAGACACACTGCAATGGTATGATACAGATACACTGTATTGCATTATGGTTACACCACATCAGATTGCATTAGAATCAGGTGGAAAAATCAATTCCATGCTTTTTAGAAGTATTGTACAAAGTTCTATAGGGTTGGCAGTAACATTAATTTTGTATATGTATTTCGCTTCATTGGAGATGAAGACACACTATGTGAAGACACAATCTGGGTGTAAATGATCAATCTCTTTGACCTGACATCACAGTGGTGAATCAAACAATTAGAACAATTGAAGATTTTGTTTCTCCTTGCACATTATTCTGGCCAGATCAGACAGTTTCAACTGCGGATGGCTGCAGGGAATGGCTAAATAACCAGCCACGGATGGAAATGTTCTATCATCTAATTTGTCATAATTTTAAAGTTTTGGAGAGTTTGAACAATAATGCAAATTATTATTAAAGGAACTTTAAAAGGTCAATTTTCAACATTCTAGAATGATAATTATACTGTGATCAGAAGTCAACCAAGAGAGTAAGAATTACTCTTCAGTGCAGATTTTTTCAGTCCAGAGATGAAACTTTCGTGCACTAACTAGCGTTTTCTTCAAATTTCGGAGATTGGTTTGATATATAACTCAACAAACAATCAATTTTTGTCTGTCAAACGTTTGACCTGCCCTTTAATAGCTTGGTTCAATGCATGGAATTCTACTTTCAAATTTTCAGGCGCCCGAACGATTTATAAACTGGGACATATTTTAGTTAAAAGGAAGAAAATTAGAAGCCACATGAACTGGTTTCGTTCTACTTGCACCAAGAAGACAAGAAACAACCACAACTTCCGATGTAAACAATGAAATTTACACCGCCTCGAAATCAGGCCAAAAAATGTACCCGCAACGTAAGACAATATGTAGTGGAGACTTGATAATGTCCAAGATCGACTTTGTTTTACAGATAATGGACCTTCAAGCACCAAACGGATAAAGAGCAATTGATCAGTCATATCGAATAAACTTACTTCGATATGCACTTCAGTCCAGTGCTCTAAAATTATAATAATCTCAAATAAACAATCTCACTTTTCATGTTATTGTCGAGATTTCAGTGCAACATATAGATAAATACTTCGATTGCTTAGGAGAAAACAAGGAAGCCATACACAACGGGAAAAATTCCACCTTACCTGACTGACAAGAGCGAATTGTGCCGCAAACCTCTCACCCCGCCATCTTCGATCAAACCACGCGGGTTTGCTCAACCAGCAGTGTCAGCATATATTTATTCGCTCGGAAAACTGGAACGAACCAATCAGCGATGCGGTTAGTTCACACTATGCAACGAGAAACCAATAGAAATGCTCTATTTATCAGTGCTATTTTTCCACGTGGTTTTCACACAGAAAAATGGATGAATCCTGGATACGATTGATAATTGATAAAGGTGAAGGGATCCCGTGACTGAACACAGACAACAACCCTTCTCACACCAATTCGATTAATGCTATTCAAAAACAATCATCTTCAAAACAATCAACAACTTTTCTTTTGTGACAATGCTTGAGCTTCTCATATATCGTGCCCCACTTTGAAAGCTTTGCGCAAAATGCAAAAATACTTCATGTTGATTTTGGCGTTGCAGCACCGGAAATTCACCGAAATCTATTTTCGTTGTTTCCGTTGTCTTTTGGCGGGAAATCGGGCAAGATCAGACTTGCCCGATTTGAACAAAGCTGTAATTTATGCAAATTTAATCCACTTGTAACCACTTGTGCCCTCCTGTTGACAGATGATAAGCGGGAACAAATGTGCTATTAGCTATAAGCGTTATGATGAATATTTGTAATCCAAAAAGATCAGTTGCTGCGCGGCACAATAAACAGTTCAAAAGCTGTATCGTAAATACTTTTGTTCTTAGGCCATCGTAATTTGTTCAAAAATAAGACACAAACAGCAGTGATAAACATGTTGAACTTTGCACAGCTTGATTATGACTTCACGTTTCGCATGTACTCTACATAAAAAGCTGTAAGTAGTTTAGTAATAATTCAGTGCAAAAAAAAACTAATTTGACAATGAACATTATCGCTACTTTCACTGTTGTCATGGTGCAAATAATCATTATCATTCGATCCTTTTTTTTTTTTACCTTTACCTTGGTCGAACCTTGGCCGAAAGCCCACCAAATGATCTGTAAATAACTGCCTACAAATAATGGTCTGCTCAAGGCTAGTAACGTCTAAACGTGTTTTTGCTGCGAATAACAATGGAAACCACGCCCTCAGGTGAAATATCATAAATAGTTATAAATGGCAGATCGTGAGCTGTCAGAGAGTGAGTGATGAAAACAAACTGAGAGACCGCATAATAAAACAATCATTGAGCTCGATCGGTTATCGCAAAATATCGGATATCAGTTATATGCCCGCCTTCGATTTTGCCAAACAGTTGATTTGCTCGCCGCTGACAAAATCACGATATTTTGCTCAACCTCGTCCAAAATTGTTAATTGTTGGCAAGGAATGAATCGCACGAGCCGAGTCAGTGATGGCGGAAGGGCGGACTCCCATACAAAAAAGGTGACGAGGGGGGGGGGGGGGCTCCTCGGAAACTTTGAAAATAACCCCTTCGGAGGTACCAAGAGCATGTTTTGAGGGAGTGGCTTGAAGTACCAATTCTGCGCCAAAATTAAAATTCAGCTGATTTTCAAATATTTCTTTCAGCATTTTTCGGCTCAATATCCTAAAGATCTAGAGTACCGCAAAAGCTACCGCTTTGGACCTCAGATTAAGGCTGAATGGCCCTAAGAGCTAGAGGAACTAAAACCACTTTCAGCTCCTGAAAGGCTCACGAATAGCCCCCCCCCCCCCCCTTAGGACCATAGTTTCTTTCCTTTACCAACTGTGAAAGAGCATTGAGGCGAACTAAAACTCAACGTTAACGTAACATTATATTTTATATGTTGAAAAACTGTTGATATTCATGCTTAGTCAATTGAAAGTCCACCGGAGTGTTTGACTCAAAATTAAGCTCTGTGACTTCTAAATAAAATTCTTAAGCCTACAATCCTATGCGGGGTAGCTACGACACCCCGCCGCGATGGTTTTTAACGCTTTGTTTTAAACTGAACGAAAGGAAGTCTTGGAATCTGACCATTCAGCAAGGAAACACTGAGTTTAAGGTAAGTACGTCGTCGTAAGCATTTTGGGCCGTTGTTTTAACTGCATACTGTTTTTAAAAGATGTTTTGTTTTTAACTGTGGATTGCAGGTAACCACAGTGGTGTTAAATACTTTTTCTGCCTAGAAACGTAATTTAGGGAACTACAGGTCCTACAGCAATTAAACCACTGCTGACAGGTAGAAACAGCAGCGAGAAAGTTGATTGCTACTAAAATAATAGTTTATCAGCAGTGTAATGGCTTTACGTAAATCTCTGTCAGTATTTATTCGCTCCAGCCGGTAAATTGCAAAACAACTGAGAAATACTAGCAACGAACCGCCTCGGTTGTAAGCGTTTTTTTTATAATTATATCTAGTCGAAGTACGCTGTTTGCTTGTCGGCAATGCTGGCTATATTGCCAATTTTTACAAAGAAATGTATTGAGGGGGCATCGCTTGCTCTCTGGCGAAAAATCTCATGTGGATTCCATAATTTTATATTAAGGTTTAAATTTGACATCGTGACATCGGTTAACTGGTAAAAAGGTCCATTTCTCTTCTCAAACCGGCTTTTGTAATGATCATAATCCATCTATCCCGATAATTCCGGCCTGATAGTTTAAAACGATATCTTTTTATTCCTGGCCTTAGCTTTTATTGGTGTTTCGGGTGTATATTGCCTAAATTTAATAAAACTGTCGTTCCGTTCTCCCATTTCCTCAGTTTGAAATTTTAAAAATGAATCACCCGCTTCCCGCATATTTATCCGCAGAACTAGAACAGCTACAGAAGCGCGGCATGAGAATTATTTTCCCGTTTGTACCCCCGGGGGGGGGGGGGTACTTAACAAAGTTTAATACGGGGAGGCTCCGCCTCGAGGTCAAACCCCTTACCCTTTTATATACCATTTTGGCAGAATAGGTACCCCTTTTATATCCCTTTATTGAAAAAAGGTACCCCTTTCAGATACCTACTTTAGGAAGTCTTGTTTTCATTTTCATGTAGTGCTTAATAAATATACTGACAAAGCCATAAGGGGCGTCTATTCGAAATATTATAATTTAAGGCCCTTGTAAATACCTAAATGACCGATTTCCCTACCCTTTTATACACCTCATCTTGTGAAATCTCTACCCTTTTATATACCTGAAGCGTGAAAAAGGTACCCCTTTCGGGCGGAGCCTCCCCTTATAGGCCATTATAGAGAGTACCCCCCTCCCCGTTTGTACCATATAGCGACGCATTTCATCAAGCCAACTTAGAGACGCTCTCCCGACGCAGGCAGTCTATCAAAACTAAGCTTTTCGATTCCATTACTTGAAACTCAGACCATAAATTGCATAAGCTCTTGCCACCTCGTAACAATTGTGAATCTAATTTAAGAACACTTTTTTATATAGCAATTGTAATTAAATTTTTAGCTACATAAGTGTACATTTTTATTATATCTTTATTACATTTCATTATTGTAACGATTAATCTAATTCAGCTTTTGGCTGCGATTTTAATCGAATAAACTATCTATCTATCTACTGAATCATTTTAAAAATAAATGAAACAGTGTCTGCAACTGTACTAAATATGTAAATATCATGGAAGCAATACTATGACATATGCATGGCAACATTTCAGCGTGCCAAAAGCTAAACTAAAATACAAACTGCTTTCAGTTTTAGTACTAGCCTAGATAGATAGGCTTTATTTCGGAAACGAATTAAGTAAAGTGTAAAAGAAGTGATGTTAAAAATGTGAGTGAAAAGGAGAGTGGGCAGTTCATGAAAGCGAAATATGTAGCTGGTGAAGGGAGATACTTCAGTTTTAACCCTGCGGCTTATAACAAGAACCAGAAAACTTTTTAGATAGGCGAAGGGCCCATGTTAGGGTACATAAGTCTCATTAGCAACACGGCCTGAAAACAGATTCAGACGAATTTAGCTAGTCGGCGAACGCAGAGGTATTTCGGCGGAGACAAGCGACAGTCAGAAATACGTGTGCGTTGGCAGACCAGAATTCAGCAATCTCTCCGGAAAAAAACTGGCGTGCTCCTGCGTGCACAGCTTGTCTTGGGAAACTACAGATTTATCGGGCAAGAGGTTTCCACATTGAAACTGAAAGAGTAAGTGTCATCAGTCAACAACGTTTATGATCCTCGTCGTCTTACTGTTCACGTCAAAATTCGAAAGAAATGAAACAAAGCTGTATCAAACAATTCTGAGTTCCAAGCTAGTACTGTACCGTGTGCAAATAGACGAATACGGCTAATTTATATATGGCCACAAGAGACCGCGATATTTCGAACTCCCGAGATATTTCGAACTCCCGGAGGGAGGGGGGGCAGGGCACTCCCGCGAATTTTGGATAGGGGTGTGCCGAGAAGATTCTTGAACTCTAACCCTATTTAAGGACTAAGAAAGCGAAAACTGTTACCTTTTTAAGGCCTAAACCCCCAAAATGACATCCCATTCAAGGCTATTAAACCGCTGTTGCACGATAGATACATCAATTTTAACAAACATTCGCTTAGGATGGCGTTTTCACACTTCGGTAGTATATAATACAATTTAGCTACCCTACCTGAGGACCACACAAGGAACACAGTAACAAAAGGGTAAAAGAGGTACCCTATTTCATTTCACTCGAAATTGTTGCTATGGCAACCAGCCACAGCCTTTTGAAGTAGGGGTTTATAGGGTTAGCGCCAACACTTCCTGCTCTTTCACAAAACAAGATTTGATTCTCAAACAAGCATATCGGGTAAGTTTCTGTTTTGTTCTCTGATATGAACCTAAGCTTTGGCAGTTAACTTTTGTTTCCAGTGCTTTTTACAGGCTTACTTTGGAAATAACCTCATTTTACGCCACACCCATTAAACAAATCATCTCCTGTCACGTGATAGACGTTAAAATATTACAATTTTTTTGGTTTAAATCATTACAACCCTATTGGTCTTTGATTAGCCCAAGTTTCAGAAATTCTACTTAAATACCTTGCAAAGTAGAAGTGTTGGCGTGAAGTCAGTCGGTACAAAAATAGACATTTGAGAAAAACGCACTTAAAGTTTCTTACAACATTTGACAAGCCACAAATAGCGGAAGGGGGTTCAGATTGGATCTCGAGGGAGGGTGTGCAATAGTTGTTCTATTTTGTAGAAAGTTACCGCAGTTTTAGGAGATTTTCCTTTTCATAAGGGAAATGAATGAGCCTGTGATGGCATTTGGAGGCAAAACATTTCACAACTAATTATACCAATCGAGTTGCGCATGTCTTCAAAGCTATTTTACAAAGTTTCGTTTGAATATGTTAAAACTAATCCATATTTTTGTTAACGTTCTTATGGTAAACAGCCGTTGCTATGGCCGTTGCTACGTAAAAAAACTTATACCACTGTGTACTTTCCTTGAATTTCACACTCGTCTAGAGAAAAATTTGGCAAGATCATTTCAAAATGTTTTTGACAAGTGTTCAAGAGTCTTAAATCTTGTATTTTCAAGAAATTCAATTTCTCATGAAAATCACCTTATTTTAGGGTACCATTTCCCCTTTAGTATAGTGAGTCGGATATGGTTTCATATCAAGACTCCAAAGAAATATGATTACTAGCAGGACCGGTACGTGACGAAATTCACTTATACAATCGGTCTATTTTGGGTTTGTGAGTATTAGGAGGACTCTAAGAGTAAATCGTTCCTTCACTGTCAGCAAGGGCTACCTCGGGCTTAGGGTAAACAATTCAGGATTTTCCCGACGAAGTTGATGACCAAGGTTTAAGTCTCAATATCAGCTCTCAAGACAAGAACATTTCAAGAACACACTTCAAGCGCTGAAAGGAAACGTGACTAAGGAAACACTATTTCACTCTAGTTCGTGCTTGGCATTTTTCCTGTAATTGCGAGTTTAAAAAGCTTGTCAGTAGGAACTATTCCTGGTGTACAGTAAACACCTTTTAATGACGCAAACCCACTGGCGATAAGCCAGAAACCAGAATCTGTATATAAAGTTGCATTTAGCTGCTTGCGTCAGCAAACATGATAACTTGTTCGCCGATCTTGTATATATTCAAGTACAACATTGTTTTGTCGCAATTCTGAGTCATTTTCAGGAAATTTACAAGTGTCAAGACAGAAGAGTCGAGTTATTTTTCTCAGCAGTTTAGTGTATTCCATGTGGAATTTTCCCTTAACTTTATAACTTAACAAACGGCGCAGTGTGTGCCAAATGATGAAAGGTTTTATTGTATAAAGATGTCTGGAACCTAGAGACAACCCTAAAAGGACTGATTGTCAATGTAAATTAATTAGGCACGTGCATATATATACTCCACGTTGGCCTCGCCAAATATATCCATTTTGCTTGACTTCCTCTCGCCTTTTTCCTGCGTCATGGCGTGTTGAAGGTTCCTGTAAGATAGGGAAGCCCACTCACAATTTAAAAGCTTGAACTCTAAACCACAGAAATGATTTCTAAAATTATCATTTCTAAAATTACCAAAAATGACCATGCATATCTTAGATTGCAAGAGATTTTAATATGATATGGCCTTTGCTCCATGCTTTCTACAGTTTTCGATGTGCATTATATCCGACGGGATGTTAAAATACGGTAGCGCAAAAAGGAGAAAACAATAATGGCGCGAATCGCAAGAGAGTTTTGGGAAGCCCAGTCATGCTGCAAAATTATAAAATTAAAAAAAGAGAAGAAGTACTGAACGAAAGAGCAAAATACGGTATGCATTTCCTCTATTGGGATGTTGTTCTTCTGTGATTAATAATATACATGAAAAAATACTCGATTCTAATTGGCTGAGAGCATGCAGTGCAGTTTAGGTGTCAGACCAGTGCAAAAAGTGTAACACCAGTGCAAATTACACATCGTAATTCTAGATTACGATTAATTGGCTGAAGGAAAATTAATAGGAAATTTTCTAAGCCAATGATATCACGTAAAATGATAACGAAGATTTTCTGTTGAAATCTCAGTTGAAAAAAGTTCTCTCGAATGAGAAAAATGGCTTCAAGAAAGATCTTCCCGGACACTTCCCCCACACTAATTTTTTTCGTGTTTATATTATCAATAAGTAATCATAGAGTTTTTCTCTCGTTTAACTTGTAATTTGCTTGTAGTTTATTTGCACTGGAAGAAGCTCGTGCAATTTCAGCTTTTTGAAAAACTCTCTCGTGCAAATTAATTCCAAATTGAACTTGAAACCGTGTGATTACCACACCTAGCTATGCTGACGTCATCAAGAGCATGCAAGTCGGATTACATCACGTGCGCTTCGATCGTCAGTTATAAGTGATCGGTTTCAGCTGGTTTATTTATAGGACCGGTAGGTGTTGTAGCTATAACGCTAGCCGGGGAATTAAGGATTATTAAGATTATGGACGAAAAAGGATTATCCAGTCTACAGTGGTTGTCCTTGGGAACATGTTCAGTCGACCGAAAAGGTCAGTGATGTTAAAAGGCCCTAGTCAGCCGCACCTTTGTTTTTGTTTACATGCGAGAATTTGGCTATTATATTTTATTCGGAGCCTGTCGAAACGAAGAAAAATCACTGTGAAATTAAACTACTTAAGACAATTAAACATACCTTCAGGAACACAGCTTACAGTAAAAGAATAAGAATTCGCTTTACCATGCTATATCAATAATTTCGATGTCATCGTAAATGGCGGAGGCTGGCTAGGGTCCTTTAAGTCGATCCTCCTGCCATAGTTCGGTCAGAAATACTTTACACAGTAAAGTTTCGCTTCCTGAGGAATCATGCATCAAGCTCGCTTTATTTCTCATTTACATTTGCACAAGTGCATTCATGCATCAGTGATAGTCCAAGGGTCACGCTTTCAATGGACGCTAGGTGCATTTTTATACACAAGCCAAACATCGATCAGTTAAGAAACTGTATCTAGTAAAACGGAAAGAAAGAGCTATAGTAAAGAACATTGCATTTTCTGACGGTTCTCGTTGCTTTCAAAATTGCGTTGCATATCTGTTAGCACAGCATGTGCTAAATGTTCCAACTGATGCCGGTTCAGTTTCTGGTAACTTGAAAAATACAGCAACAAAACTAAGGGAGGAAATTTGACTTTTTACAATGCCTGCTTCGATAGAAACTAAAAAGCATAAAAAACATAAAATACTTCTTAAAATCGAGGACTATCGCCCGGGGTGGGGGTACTTCTTTATACGGGCTATATAGGTATGTGCGACCCCAAAGTGGATGGTTTCTCGGCCGTTTTGATCATAAATAGGGTATCGATTTTAACCGATTCTGGCCATTTCGGTCATAAAAAGGATATGGCTTTTGTACTCCAGCCTGTACGTTTTTGAAAAGAAAATCAACAATAGTCCTTCACAAATTATGTTTACGGCAATGTGATATTGATCTGAACTAGAATATAGGGAACTAATTGTATCGCAGGTTTGAAACAGGATTTTGATTTAAGGGTTAGATCTAAAAAGAGGGTTTCGTGTTGTTGGTCAGGGCATAAATAGGGTAGGAAATATCGCAGATTTTGGTCATAAAAAGGGTAAGGGTTTTTAGGAAGCCACCCAATCTTTCTTGGAGACCGATACCTTACTTCTGATCTTGAGACGGTGCTTGTGCTTTATAGAACCAGAGTACAGGTTTGAGACTTGGGCAATAAAATTGCCTGCCTTTTCACTGTCGTCTGTTCTTGGTTAGTGCGACTGAGGGCCGGAGAGGGAGGGGGGAGGGGGAGGTTAGATGAACAGAGTGGACGGAGTGGGAAGGGAGGGAGTCTGATGGGGCGGAGTTTCATGAAAGATTTATCGTTCCTTCTGAAAACTGATTACTGATATTGCTCCATTGTCTTGCAACATTATATACGCACAATGACTCAGCTCTCTAAAATATGTGAGTTATTTTCTGGTCTTGACTCGACTTTGGCAGCAAATCCTAGGAAATATGTCGTACATTTTATTTTATATAATTATAATTTTCTTTCTCTAATTAAATAGTTAAAGTTTCGTGTGATAAGCTAGAAAAGTCCTGTTGTAGTAGATTATATGACCTTTCAGCCACTTACAGGCCATAAGGATCTTGATGAGATCAAACACAAGATAAAGGCACTGTTATGTTTGTCCATTGTTGTTCTGGTAACATAACAATAGCTTTTGAAACTTGCCTTTATAATTACGAAAAACTCGATCTGATAACAGTGTTGTCTTGTGTACCTATAATTAGATTTAATCGGTTTCTGTGGGTAGAAATGTTAACGGATTTTGTCAGATGTAACATTCAGGAACAAGCAACAAAAAAGGATAGCAGAACAGGAGGAGGGAGTTATTCTGCAATTCTACATCCACAAGGTTTCATATGAATGGCATTCGTCTGAGAATGTCTGACCTGTCACGCTATTTTGATAGATCGATATTGGCCTTAATGCTATAATTGCAGAATTGATAAAATATCTGATAAAAACAGAACAAATGGTCTTGAATTTTTCAGCTGCTCGCTCCCAAAATTTATCCCTTTTTCGTCGGAATTACGTTATATTTTTTTTTCGAATTAGTCGCTCGCACATTTTTTTCACTTGCGAAACACCAGGTTAAAGGGGAAAGCCACTCCTTGTGATATTCTTATGTTCGTGAATAATATTTCTGTCGAGTCAATAATGCAAGTTGCAGTTAAGATGACTTTAATACTAAATTCTGTTTGAAGTATGTTTTCGGCCTGCATGAATGTTTACATTTCTCTGCCTTTATGCGCCGTAAGAGATCGTGAGAGCGGCTTTCAAGGGTTTGGACTTTTGAACACCCTTAAAACAAATAGACATAGGAAATAATTCAAAGCAGCTTATCTAACGCCCTTTAGCACGTTATATAAACAAAGATATTAGAGTAGTATCCCCCAAATCCGATGGAAAAACAAGTATAGTTCCAATTCACAACAAAAGAAACACAACTACAGTCTGCAACGCTAAATGTTCAATATTTTGTTTCTGCCCGCTGTCCAGATATCTCTTGACTGGGCATGGCTAACTTCTAATCTTATTTTGCCCTCAAGAGTAAATATGCAGATTACACACGTGATACGTTGTGAACAGGTTTTTCACGTTGTGAAAAATAACAGGAAAGATTTATTTCTTGTGTGGAGGCAGTCTGCCAGCGTTTAATAAACACCGATTGTTGATTTGATGACGTCGACATTTAATAACCCCGCAATTTTTATCTCCGTGCGACTTCCTATGTGTCACACAAAGCCAGTGAAAAGTGTTCCTGTCACTTCCGGTTGGCTCGGTTACCGAATATTAAACGGACCAATCAAGCAAAATATCTCCGTGTGAATTACCCTCCCAAAAGAGCAAACAAAGGTTTTTAAGCCAATCGCGCTAATTATACACATATTCCATTGACAGGCAACAAAAAGTCACTCGTGTTTCTTTTAAAAAACAAACATAAGCCATGGCGCGCATAGAAATTTTCTCACTCAGGCCAAGAAGTTGAAATTTTTATTTGGATAAGTACTGTTAAGTTAAAGTATTTGACAGAAAAGATCCATGCTGTAATTCAAATGAATTCAAATTGAAGGCCAAAGAAGCAAGGTAAAATATATTTTAAAACTTTTGTGTTGTCCATAGCGTCAGAATGTCTAGAAAATTCACTTAAACTAATCACGCGCGCTCGTCAATTCACTTGTGATTCAATCAAGCCTAGCGGCTCATGTCTATATAAAACGCCTCTCTTGTCTTTTCGCAGATAAAGGGAATCAGTTCACGGAAATGTGCTTTTAAGACATGGAGGGACTCGGCGCAGGAGCGGACAAAGATAAGTTTTTGGGTAAATCCACTGATGATGTTATATGGAAGCGTGACAGTGCCAAGATAGATCTATCAGCGGCGAATGACGATTGTATTACAGCAGAGCTCTATGACTTACAAATTGAAGTAACTTCAAGAAACAGTGAAACTGCTGATACCGTTGAAAGCCATGATGACTATGACAAATTGCTCGATGACCGGAAATGCACATGCAACGACGATACAGCTTTTCTCACGAGGCCGGCCGCCAGCGACTTGAAAAATGCCGGTTGTGTTTCGATCGGCGAGGAAGAGTGCCGCATTTGTCAAAGTAGCGGGGAAGAAGTGCTGATCAGTCCCTGTAAATGCGCCGGATCTACGAAGTGGGTTCACGAAAGTTGCCTTGTGAAATGGTTCCAAGTTTCGCAGACGTCCTCGTGCGAGCTTTGTTCTCTTTATGTCGCTACAAAGAAGCGCACTAAGCCGCTACAGCAGGTAAGCAAATGTCAATTTTATAAGTCAGATCGAGGCAGTTATATATTTTTGCACTTTATTGTGAATATAGCACATGGTTACCATGCTCCGACTTTGTTTGCAAAATATCACTGTTTAAGCATTATTTATTAATTGCAGGTTCTGTTTATATTCGTACGCCCGAGTGATTTTAGTTTATACTCAATAAACCGATTAGCCACTGCTAAATGATCCTCAAATTGGAAGCTATTAGCACGTAAAATACTGGGTTTCCGGTTACTGTAAATGTCAATTTTATTTTTTTTAACCACAAAACTTAATCACCCACTCGTATTAGTTCTTACTGTAAAACCCCGATTTTTTTTTTGTCACCTCAAATCGCTAGAAGTTTAATGTTCTGTCCACTGAAATATCAAAGAAACTGAGCACACGTTGGATTGCAAAGTGGTGGAATCAATGACTACCTGATGGATTTTAGCAGTTTGAATACGCAATTTACATAAATATGCGACGAATATATCGCAGGTGGGTCTATAATTGTTAACAATGAAAGAAATTACGCCGGGAAGGCACAGGAAAATTGAATACTGAATAATTCTTAAACTTTGCAATCAAGCGTTTTCATTACAGAGAGGGAATTTCAATTATATTGAAATGATTTCTTGAAACATGGCAGGACAAGTTTCCATTTGAGATGAAAATGTTAAGTTCCATTTCAAGACGAAATGTCGCCAAAAAAGTTGAAATAACAAGAAATAATTAAAAGTTGAAATTTCGCCAAATGATAAAAACGTGGGGGTATTAGATGGCTTGTAATTGTAGTCAGTTTGCGAAAAGTGTTTGAAGCACTTTCATTCGAAGTGTAGCGCTAGCATCAACTTGAAATTGAAATATGATGGTCATTAAAAAACGAGAAACAAAACCCCCCCACCAGACTCGAGTTATTGTTATTTATCAACACCTGTCAAAATTTTGCAATTACCTGGGACCTCGTTCCCTGCAATTCTAAAGCCAACCACTTTATTTGCATTAAGCTAATTATTTTTATCCTCTTGTCTAAAAATAAATTTTAAAATATCAAGCGTCAATTTTTGCCATAGACGCTCGAAATTTGAAAACTGTGTATTTTTTTTTGTCACAATTATTTCAAATCGGAGTTTGCGATTGCCTGGAATGTATCCTATATAAACGTATTATCAAGGTTTTTTATTATTATTAACACAATTTTCCTTATTTAACCTGCGTGCGACTAGTGCAAATTGGTTCTCCGAGCTTTTCTTAAATCTTTTCGGTTATGCGAATTTACTCGTTCGACAAAGTTCGTAAAGCCATTTTCTACTTCACTTTTAAGTCTTCGCAAACAGTATTCAATATTTTTATTATTTGTTTGATATTATGCAACTTCAGGAATATAATTATTCAGTCGAATCATTCATTGGTCTCACGGCAGACTATACATTCCGCGAGACAACAGCCTGCCACGCGACGACCATAGGTCTTTATCAAGCCGCCATTTGTCTCAGGCGTGCAAAAATGAGTTTGACCGAAAATGAACGACCAGGTGAAACATATTTTCACACGAATGTTTTCGCACGATGACACAGGTGAACTAAAGGCAACTCGTAAATGGTGAATTTGACCATATTTCAGACGTAAATGAAAGAGCGTCGAAGTTCAAGATTAGTGGCTCACTGTTAACAAAAGCATATTGGTGTCACATTACCAGAGAAAAGAAATATAACATCGGTAGAGTGCTAATTGTAAGTTGTTCTGGTGAGCTGTATAGTTGAAATACAGCTGTTGCCCAAATTTAACAATTGCAATTTGGTCGGTGGTTTTACTAAGAGATGTCACAAAGACAATGAAATCACGTGCTGCTTAAATTGACAAACGCCTTAAATTCTTTTTTTATATTGGTTTCATTCCACTGGGATCGATTGCTCTTATGTTTGAGGTATTCCAGAAGGCTCTGGGACAACTCCATGCAGTTATGGGAGTCAGTTAGACAAAACAAATCACGGAACGATAGCCCCTTACCACGGCCGGTCATTAAACAGTTTCTCATTTGCATCACAACATATCCAACACATATGCAAGGCATTTCGGGGCAATTTTGTGGTTTTTGCCGGTGGATCAGAGGTCAGACATAGCTTTGATGAATTGTTATGGTCTCTTAGTTTTGATTGAAAATTAGGGGCACTTTTATCATGTGGCCTGGCGCTAGCGCTTCGATTACTAGACCAGTTCCCGAACTTTTCCTTCTCAGCCCTCTCTCTATATATATTAAGGTGATTCCTCAGTATTGCATTGCGCATCCCTACTGCGCACGATTTTTGCTTCATTAGCGCGCGCAAATTAGCGCGTGCACTTACACAACGAAAGAAGTTTCCCTCAAGCTCAAACTCGGTTTTGCAGTCCGGGCATACAATTGTAGGTACATGAACTGGAACGCGATTGGGTTACTATTTGTGGAGGCACATTAAAGATGTATTATGACGTTTGTTGGGTAGAAGCAGGAAACATGAAGTGCTGAAGATGTCTTTTTTTCTTGTTTCATAGTGGCGTTTACCGCGTGGGAGTCTCGGTCCCTGTAGCCGGGTGGACCTGTGGTACCTGTTCGTGACAGTATTTAGTATATGCACCATATTTGCGTTTTGCATCTTTCAATTGCTTGTCAAGTCGAAGGAGCCTGAAACGACAGCCGTATTTGCCGCTATTTACTCTCTCTGTGGAGTGATGATCCTTTTGAGAATGCATTACTTTTACGTGTGGTTTACCCGACGAAGCGCATTCTGGAAAAAGTGGAAACTACTTAATCGAGTTTGGACAGTTGTCTCCCCCGGAGCAGTGTTGAAAGTGGACAAAGTAGCAACAATAGTTTAGAGACAGTTACTTTCTCAATAGAGTAGTTTTTCAATTGCAGTTGTAGGCATAATGTTTCAAACCAATTACAGCTCAAAGTAAACACAATTTGCATGCGGGAAATTTGGAAATGCGGGAAATTTGAATCTCAATCGAAACAATATATACTTATTGTATTCTAAAATTGCTTTAATTAAACCGTTTTGGTTGTTTGCTTTCTTTTGTAACCTGAGTTTTTGTACTCGAAATCAACTAGAGGCAATTAATAACGAACGTTTGAAAGAAACCTTCTTTCTTTAGGCTTTTCCCCAGGAAAACAAAATTTATCGAAGTAGTGAAACCCTGGTTAAAAATTTAAACGTGCTGCGAGTTTATGTTACATTGAAATGTTTCATATGTGATACATAGTTTGGTTGAATGCGAAAGTACATACACAAACGTTACAGTTAAGGTTCTCTTTTGCTAGCCGTATAAAACTCAAATCCATGATAAAAATCGGAGTTACGCTGACTTGAGTTTAATAGTTCTGTTCATTGTTGTGAAGTGCACTGTACATCAAGCCTATATATGAGGGTCTCAATGGGGTTAACCGTCAACCGTCAATGGCAGCGAGGCTGCAGGTGACCTTCTTTTGATACAGACGTCACTGCTTTTATTGTATAAATCAGGTTGTTATAATGCTAACTAGATTATCTTCCATGACAAAACCAGAGAGGTCTGTATCAAAGCAAGGTCAACTCCAGCCTCACTGCCATTCAAAGACCAGGTCACCGAGCAACCTCGTTCCCAGGGCCTTTTCCCTGGCTTGGTTGGTAACCGAGCAGCCAACTGTAACAAATATTGATTGAACAATGGAGCGTTATACAAAATCAGCCTTTGCTGAAAACAATTTTTGAAAAACCTCCAATAATTTCCTACAAAGAAGAGTAAAATCCTCAAAGACACGTTCGTTAGGGCCAAGATATGATTTCAAGGCCACTCATTGAAAGCCACAATGAGAGTGAGAGCAGGTCTGTCATCATTACCTTTTCATCGCGTTAATATGTCCAGCGGTAACGGAGGTGATGTAATTACCCTAATAATACTCATAGTTTTCATAGTTGAAGACCAATAACCTCATTTTTAGTTCAAATATTATAGGATTAATTCCAGTATTCAAATATGAGCAAAATTATATCGTTTTATTAAAACTTACAGCCAAATTTGTGCTTTAAATTCGTGTGATAAACGTCATTCCGAAAAATTTACCGTCAACCGTCAAATGACCTAAAATGTAACCGTCAACCGTCAAAACGACTTATTTTTAACCGTCAACCGTTAAAGGGACCCCCCCTACCCCTATTGAGACCCTCATATATTCAACATATGCTATTGTATATTGTGAGATTTTAAGTTGTAAAGCCAGCAATTATTAACCCAAGGCGCTCTTACTTGCAAAGAATGATAAAGCTAGTAAATTACATGAAAAGAAAATAGTATTTAGTTACAAAGCTGCTGGGGATAATATTTTATAAAGAGTGACAATATGTCAGGCTTTTGCCGATTGGAAATTACGTTAATTTAGTTAATGTTGGTAAAAGTGCAAGCTATGACGTTTGACTAGCGTTTGTCGATTTCTTGTGGATCTCTCAACTTTGAAATCCAAATCTTGAATTTTTAATGTTATCCAAATCTTAAATACAGTATTCAATATCTGACAGGACAAATCTTGACTTTTCAGATCTTAAATATTCAATGTTTGGCTAAGACTTGAATTTTCAAATCTCGCATTTTTCAATATTTGGCAGGCCAAATCGTGAATTTCGAAATCTTGAATATTCAATATTTGGCAGGCTAAGACTTGAATTTTCAAATCTCGAATTTTTCAATATTTCGCAGGCCATATGGTGAATATTTAATATTTGTCAGGCGACTTTGCAAAGTCTTGAATTTCCACATCTCGAATTTTCAATATTTGGCAGGCCAAATTTTGAACATTCAATATTTCAAAATCCTGAATATTCAATAATTAAATTTCAAAGTCTTGAATCTAACAGTATTTAGCAGGCCAAATCTTGAATTTCAAATATTCAAGGGTTGGCGAATTGTTCCTCGAAAACCATGGGTCTGGCTTAATGATTTTTCGTCGAATTTCACGGTTTGCTGTTTCGTTTATTTAGGGCGCATTCGTTTGGCATCAATCCGGAATAAGAATAATTGGAATAATGCGAGTAAGCGTTTGTTTAAGAGCTATTCTCATTCCGGAATACCTGGACTTCTATTATAGCTATCCTGCTCCCAGGAGCAGAATAGCCGGAATATATTCCGGAATATATTCTGGAATATATTCTTATTCCGGAATATCCCAAACGAACGCGCCCTAAAACACTTTGAAAATCCAGTCATTCCAAAACGCTTTAACCTTTTGTAGCCTTAACCTTGCCCTCGCATTTGACATTACCACCCCTACGATGCAAGGGAAGCGTGAGTGTTTCTACGCACCCTCGCACCCTTCTTCCTCTCCTGCGCCGGCATCTGGGCACTCCGTTTCGGAAACGCGCTGCTATTCATAGTACTTTCGTTCTAATTAAAGATGAAAGAGAAACAATAAAAACGCGAAACAAGCGAGCGAAGTGAGTTCAATGAGTACTTACAAAATTCAGTGAGATCTTGCCCCGATTTACTTACACTTGACCTTCAATTGTAGTAATCGGATATCGGTTCTATTGCTAAAAACAGTCATTAACCCTTTA
>CM042749.1:35717039-35737039 GCA_022496165.2 Catalaphyllia jardinei
TTAACGCAAAGGTCATCAGCTCTATATTTTGTTGAGTTTACACTCGGTGCGCGCGCTTGACCATGATGACGTGGCACGCGCGTGCCTAATGAATAGCGTGCGCACTGGAGATGCGCAGTAGCAATATGCGCGAACGTCCTTAATCAACGGCAATAATATTATCTTTTTGTTACTGTACATGTAGTCTTATCCTCTTCCCTTGCGGAGAAAATTTATAGGTCCATACACCTCTCTAGAATTGCAATTTCATTCCCCTGGCTTCTCTTTTATAATAATTTCTAGGTTCTTGGGTTGCACTGTCACGCAATTAACAAATAATTCGAAAACCATTTAGTGTGTAAAGGCAAGAAATTATAATGTTGTAGGAGATGAATAAAATAGACACTTCTGCAAGTTTTAGGTCTGCACGTTTTCTCAGACTTCAAATATTTGGCAAAATATTTTGCACAAATTTACAGGGCCCAGTATGGAGCCGCCATGTTGGTGTTCCTCCAAGGGACACCAACATGGGCGCCAGAAAATAGCGTAAACATCTGGACGTTACTTTGGCTATCTAGGCCACCGATAATCTGAACTGATCAAGCAAACATTTAAATAAGCACTTTTCCTATTACTTTAACTTCTAAAAAGGCTCAAAATCCCGAGATAAGTACATATTTTTCGACAAACACGTTCATAGCTTTATGCCACGCACCACCATAACTCTGAAATCTAAAATGTGCCTGTTTTTAGACGAAGCAAGATCTTGAGCTAAAAAGTTGTTAACAGATATGAATTTAGCCCCTCTCATGCCTGATGAAGTTTATAAATTTGGTGGCTTTTCAGTTTTGGATTTTAGAAAATGATGACGTCACGTGCAACCCAACTTGTTTTCTCAGCAATCCTGTGAGCCTTGGATGGGCGTGACACCTTGGAAACAATTTAGACTGACTACTCTGGTCGAGCGGGGACTCTCACACAGAACTAGTGGAAAATAAATCTTTTTTACCACCAATAGAGTTTTCTAATTCGTTGTAAAGCGGCCATATTGAACTTTTACATTTCTCCGCGCGCGATAATTCGTTTTCCGCATTTTCTTAGCACCCCCAGACCCCTGAAAAAGCTGACCGCGTATCTCAAATTCAAAATGTCTACTTAACACGCAACGACACTTTTATTGTAAGGTAACATAAATTTCAATCATCTTTGACTTGAAGTGAGAGTCCCCTGTGCAATTCACTAAGTTTTCCGTCGTAATCAATTTGCGTTTACTACATGTTGATTATACAGTAGCTAAGCTCAGACCTATTTTTCCCTGCGGCATACTGCTAGCCGTTGGTGTTTTTCGCGTTGCTGTTTCAAGAAGAAGAAGCGCTTGGTAGGCAAGGGCTTTCAAGTCATCGGGTGAAAACCCGCGGGGACACGGGACCCCACTCATCCAGTCCTCGGCCTTCTTCGCCGCCAGGCTCCACTCTGCCTCGAATTGGCGCCTCTTTCGATATAACCAACTCAGCGCAAGGGCAGTGGTCCACAACTGAGAACTGTTGTCGCACTTATCGGAATCCATCAGCTCTTGAAGGTCATCCGCGATATAAACGGAGTTGTCGGCCAGTGGGGACGCTGATTGAATACCACTTAGCGATAGCCCCAAGACTTCCGCGAAGGCGTAATCTATGTTCCAGCTTCCCTGAGCAGTCTGCAAACTGATCATGCGCACAAACGACAAATGCTGTTTGGTCCCAGGGCTCCAGTAGGTATCAAGACTGGACGAGGAGAGGAGTTTGGGTTTGACTTTTGAGGGGGTTTTCTGCCTCTCACCTAAGACGCATCTCGTGGACAAAGGAGGAACATGTTTTCGTGGATGTTTGCTGGGAGACGTTTGAGTAACTTCCGTTTCTTTTCTTGATCCACCTTCTTCATGTTGACTCTCTGGTGTACCTTGGAAAAGAGAAGTAACTTGCTTTACTTTTAGTAAACAATAGTTTCCAGCTCCAAAACAAAACCAATTGATGGCAATCGCCAAAACGGTCAATCTCAACGAATGTTAACAATAGAATAAACCAGCAACAACAACAACAACAAAACTCCAAGTAAATACACAAAAAATGCGCGAAACAAATTTGCGACTGGTTTTACTCTATGATTGGAAGTGGGAGGCGTGAGTTTCTTTTTAGCTAATCACGAAGCGCAGAGAAGCCAAATTAAGACAATACCGGATTACATCCTAAACTCAGTGATAAAACTAAAAACTTGGCCAGATATTTTTGCTCTTTTCTCACGTAACTGTGAAACAACCCGCAACCATAGGCCATTTTTTTAATAGTTGATGTTATTTTTTGACATTTATCTAGTGGGGTTTCTAAACTTCAAAGACACGTAAGGAACAAAGAGACAAATGGAACAACAAAAGCAACCTAACCAGTTTCTGAATTAAAGTCCATTAGTTTTCAGAAAAAAAAATTGTCATCGATTTCAGAATAGAAGAAAGCGAAAGTATAAGAGATCTCACAAACAAAAGACTTTACCAGTTCGCTCAAGGCGATAAAAATCCACTGGCTCTTCTCCAGCCTCCACAACAGGGTTGTTTCCGCCCTCGGCGAAATATGGCGAAATGTCTAGGTCACTGCCATCCGGACTGGGAAGCCGCCGCCCCAGGCCCACTGTGAAGCCGGAGTTTCGCTCCAGGACTTTTACTTTACGATTACTTTGAAAAAGCGGACAAAAATGTAATAAATGTATGAAGTAACAAGCTTGAGTACGGAGATATTTTTAAAGACATTCTTTCCTATAATTCGTTGGCAAAACCCTAAACTGCAATTCCCTTATTCAATCAATAAAAAGCTGAATTTTTTTTAACTTACCCAAAGCCAGTCAAAGTTTCTGTCTGTGGAAACTGCAAAGCACTTAAAACCTGGTCGTCATAGCAATACTGGTCACGTGCCACAAGGGCCGTGTGTCTGGAGTGGACGCTAGACAACTCGCTCATCCTTTTTATCATTTCAGTAGTCTCTGTACTTGAGAAATCTACCGAGGACTGTAGTTCTCTGATTAGCGAACGCGCCAAGAGCTGATGGATTGTGGGACGCTTCGAGGAACCACCGCAACGGTTAACCGGAAATGGAATGACTTGCTCCATTTCCTCGTCGCCGACAAACCCCCGGATATTGACCGCGCCAAAGTCAGCAGGCAGGCCAAGTTGCGATAAGAACTCACTGTTCTTGTAAATGTGGACGGCAGTTTTTCTTGTACTGTTGTCTTCCTCAAAAGCTGGACTGTTGCTCACACGTGACCAGTCAGCTGATTCTTCTTCTTCTTCGTTGAGATCGCAGTCCATTTCGGCTATGGCTTTCTTGCAATCATCAGAACTCTTGTCATTTTCTTCCATACTGAAACCAACACCGCTGTCTCGTTCGAAGGCACGCACAAGTTTTGGCGATCGTTGGTACTCGTGGGATTCATCAGCGGGCAGTGAGTCAGAACACAAATTGTTGTCTTCAATGTCATTGTAAACGCCACCCAAGGCATTCTGAAATGCGACGTCGCCTTGTTTGGGTAGGTTTGGCAAGTTGGTGTTAGTTGAGTAAAGATCATTGTTATTCTGCTCCTTTATATCCGGGTAAACGGATATCATGTCAGACCGGCCATTCTTCTTCTCGCGTGACCAGTTGTCACTTAAATCCTCGTTGCGTGACTCACAGGGCTTGCCGCCTTCAAGCACAGAGGGAGATTGGGTTATCTCAAGATCATCTTCACTTGCCTTATCTTGGCTCAATTCCCTGCACATGCGTTTAAGAAGTCCGTCAGCAATGGCTTCTATTGTATCCGGTTCGGGAACGCTTTCCATTTCGGCATCGAAGCTATCCTGCTCCGGCACTCCCGCTTCCTCTTTGAATTCTTCGTCCTTTTCAAAGTCATCCTCGCTCAAGGGAAGCGATTCCTCCGCTTCTAACAGCAACTGATCTTCCGCCAGCAAGTCGCACTCGTCCTCAAACCAAAACACTTTGACCGAGCTGTTTGAAAATGACCTCATACTCCAATCCATTTTCCTCTTAATGGGTGTTCTCGGAGATTCTTTTTCCTCCCCAGGGGGACGGTACAAAATTGCATATATCACTAGCCGCTTATTGTTCTGAACAAAGGGCAGGAGTTGTGGCGTCTGGATGACGTCGTATCCTTCGGGGAGGTGCCAGCTGACCTCTAGGTCTGTGATCGCAGGCTGAAGGGCATCTGCGAGTGCTTCCATTACCTGAGAAAAAAAGCAACGGGAAATATTGGCACAGTTTTTAAAGCCAGCACGGGATGGCAATCAACAAAAACCTTTGCTCGTGTCTTTTCGAGGTTGAATTTTATACCGAGCTCTACACCCTAAATGTCAAGACTTCATGGTCAGAGACTGTTTGAAACTCAAAGCGAAGTGTCTTGCTCAAGAACACGACAGTAACCCTGAAGATACCCAAGGCTTGAACTCAAAACGTTCGATCACATGTCTGACAAGCATCAAGCTATCGCACAGTCAGGATCGTCAGCAAGCAGGGGATACATAAATCTATTTAACTATTTTAAGCAATTGTTATTTCTGATTCAATATTTACCTTAACAGGCATTCGTTCATCATCTGCTATGAAGTATGCCTGACCCCTTCCCGCCCCAGCCACACCCTGAACCAGGTTGGGACAAGCTTCTGGTCCGATTCCAAACGTGTAAAACCTAACGAACACAAAATAAGAATATATCAAGGTACAATGGACTGGGGGAAAGGTTTCTGTACCTTCATTTTGATCCATGGCCAAAACGGACTCGTTAGTAGACGCCAGTTGAAAACTTGGGTCCACTCGCGACTCTGTTTGGCCAGGCCTTGCTTGCGTTGCGTTCAGTTGACTTGCGCTCTCTTTGGTCGAGATCAAATATGCACGCAAGTCGAAGGAAGTCTTCACTGTAAATCAGAAAGATCTGTTTCAGCCCTAAAAATGGGACCGTTTTGGGTGAGTCCAATATAGTCCTATTTTTGAGTCTAATTTGGCTCCCTTAAATCAGGGCCAATACAGTCCAATTAGCTAGGGCTGATTTGGTCCCTAAGCTGAAGTGGGCCCTACCGTCGGCTGGAATAGCCTTTTGATGTAGATTTTTTGGCCCAGATTACGTTCAAATGGCTCCAGGAAGGGTTGAATCAGACTTTGGCCAGCAGGACTGAATTGACACTTTGAGGCTGAAACAGATCTTTTCAATTTTCAGTGTTTGACCCTTTGGCCACCCAACCCAGGTCAACGCAAGTTGAGTGACGTCCATTCGTTGTCATAGCAACGTTCTGGTGGCAACCGATGTTATAGTCTATAATTAATTCTTATTTTTGTTGATTTTACGTGTAAGCTCTTCACTTAGTTACTGAAACGTTCTTCGATTTCAATCGAATCTTTTTTAACGAATAGTCAGGACTAGCGATCTGATAAATTGTGTAAAATCAAAAAGCAAAAACAAAACCTTGGATCTTACACCATAAAACCGGCAAGAACTTAGGTACGACACAAAAACTGATTCCGGCACGAGGTTCAAAAGATATAAGCAGCTGTGTTTCCAAGAACAACTGCTAATTACAAACAGGACTCGAAAATACGAAGATTCGTTTAGCTGGAGAAAAGCGAAAATCAGCTAAAGAACTACTCAAATTTTGGCTTGAGGACGTACGAAATTAAAGATGACATGCCCAGGTCGGCTTAGACAAACGAGAAGGAAGCGCTGAGATCATTTCATATTAAAATTCAACCGCTAGTTTTGTTCTAATGTTGTTTTTTATGTCGTAGCAAGAAAAGGAGCTTAAAACGATAGGCGACCTCTATGTAATTTAAATGACGTATTTTTTTCTCGATTATCAGACGCAAAGGCGAAATGCATTTCGAAAAATTTAAAAACGTCTAAAACACATCGCTTCGTCGGCAAGAGAATTAGTTTGATCCTGGGCAATGCCGCTTAATTTTGGTAATACTGTAGCAGCTGCGAAATTCGCGACGAGAAAGCCGAAATTTAATCAGATGTGCATGCTGTTTGCAGTCAGTCTATGCCTATAAGTTCATTTCTGTTTCAAGAGGTGACGGTTGAGCAACTGCGACACAGTCTCGTTTATTGAAATTAAAACATCCGGACTCTCTACTCAATTATTTTCGCTTGATCTTTAAAATTACCACCTGCTTGCTCTATGTTGTTTCTTTGTCTGAAATAATTGATATGCAAACTTCAGTATCGGCAAATCGGACTAGAATTTCCTCATACGACGACCTAGAAATAAATTGAAATTTTCCGTCAAAAGCTGGCTACAGACGTTCACATATACCCGTCGAGAAATAACCGCTTTCGAACGCAACTTTCCAGGGGAGATATTTCCAGTATATCATGAACAGATGTGCTATACAATAGTGATCTAAAATTATTCACACTTGAAGTGCATGGTAATTTAAATTTTCAAGGTGTCGCTTTCCCAACACTCCACACTGAAAGCTTTAAGCAAACTCAGGGAAATTTTCTCAACACTGCGCCGTCATGAAAAGGATACAAAGAAATGAATATGGTTTTATTCGCTACCACGGTGGCGATGAATTCTAAGTTTATTAAACCACTTGCAAAATTTCAAGTTGTTTACACGGAGCGCTTTAAGTAATGGCTAAATATCGGCCGTCAGTGAAAAGCTCTCAACTCACTCTTTCAGGTGTCAGTGCCGGTTTCAGTTTTACCAAGAAACGAGGTGAAAGTATTAGTTTTTCTACGCCTCCCCTAGCCTGAGTTTCAAACGCGCCTTCCGAATTCAAACAAGGAAAAATTAACCCCGCACTGAGCTACCAAATTCATGACTGTAGTTTGACAAGCGTTTTTCTTTAACTTTATTTTTGTTTCAAGATTAATATAAAAAGACGTCGGAAATACAGTTCCTCGTTCGCTAAGCCGATTTTAATAGTTTTAAAATCTGCTCTAAGAATTACAGAGCACAAATATCGAATCAAATTGTTGCTCAAATGAGTAGAGAGCATCTTTTTCGATTTCAAAACATCTATTACCATGAACAATAAGTTTATGTTTTAAAATTAAAAACAAACTTTCTCGGGAACAGGAAGAGAAGAAAACAAATTAAATTTTGTGTCAGATATGTAGGAGGATTTTGAGACTGGTTTTATACATTGAATCTGAATCATGGAATATACTTTGAAAAACAGAAAGTTGAGCAACTTTTCAAAATTTAAGGACGTGTTTACTCTAGCATAATATAAGACGATATTGCTTTGAAAAGTACCGAATGGGAACATAATCCGAGACGAAAATGGTTACTTTGGTAGACATTTTGCACCCGATCATTGTGAGTTTGCTAACAGTTAAAAATGTTCCGTCTAAATAATTCTTGTTTATAAGAATACACTTGGTCGCGTTTTAAACTCCCAAATCGCTACCTCGAGAACGGTTTTTCGATGGCCTTTCGATTTAGTCTGTAGTTGTTATAAACTATTTTAAAAGATCACAGCATATTTTTAGGCTCAGTTCATGATCGGAGACGAGATAACGACTATGGCAAGCTTAGACTGAAAAACCTAAAAAACACATTAATCACTGGCAAACTTAGGCACACGTTAATTGTTTGTGTGTTGGAAAATAAGATATTCTGCACCGCGAGGTAATTATCGGCGAGACAGATAAAAAAAGAGGCGAGTCACCTGGGCTGTGAAAAACTTTTCTCAAACACGGAACCAGCTCCTTGCAGGGGAAAAATTGAAATTACACTGAACGCATTTACCGACAAAAAAAAAAGAATTAAAAAAAAACTCAGTCTAAAAACTTACCGTGTTGTATAGGAATTTCGACGGACAAAATCCACGACCTCTAAAGTATTTGATATACCTCCATCAGTGAGCATAAACACTGTTCTTCCCACTCCAAGCTTTGTGGGCTTTTCAAAGATAAACTCCAAAGGTAGAAGGAGATTAGAGCCACCGAGGTCAGCCCTCATTTTGTGGACGTAAGCACAAGCTTTTCCCAATGTCGTTTCGTCGTACGGTTGGCTTTCTTGGAACAAACTCCGGTAATATGAACCAAAACCAATAATATTAAAACAACAGTTCGCTGGCAAGCTCTTCAGAAAAAGTATCAACGTTTCTTTGACGTGAAAAATGTGATCTCCGCTCATACTGCCACTGCGGTCAACAAGAAAGATATATTCTCCCACAGCGCTCTGAGTCGGTAGTCTTGGGGTATAGTTTATCATAATTGCCGCCTTCTTGTGAAAATCTTCCAGAGTATCAGAGTTATTTGCGCTTTCCATTTTATCTTCGCCTCGCAGCGAGTTATAACTCTTCTTCCCTTCCTCGATCAGGACGTAAGGATCGTAGGGATGCGAGAGGTGTAGCACGACCTCCAATTCCCGATCGTACGTATGGGGCTCGGCAATCGTGATGTGAATGCGAGAAGCGTTCGTTGCTCGGCAATCTGCGTCGACTTGAATAGCGTGCGTTCGAGATGAACACCCTGCTAATAAACACGGAGCCGCTACCTCCAACTGCAGCTCGAAACTGTAAGGTTCTTGAGTCTTGCGAGGAATGTTTGTGATAAGCATCTGCGACCCGTACAAATCTGTTTCTTCATTTTCGTCGCTGGCGAGTCGCGGAGTGAAAACCGACGGCAGAACAAACAGCGATCCACCGGTCGTTTCATCCGTTCCGAGCTCAGTAATCAAAGTCACTTGAACAAATACGGACGTGAGTGGAGGAATTCTTCCCAAACTCAGCGAAAATAGATCGTCGTCTCGCTCCTCCAAAGCGAACGCGTGCTTTTCAGAATTGCGAGTGATGATCTCCGAAACTTGGGTGCTAACATGCCGTTCCTCTATCGTCGCTTCAAACTCGACCACAGTAGCTCGCTCGTCTTGCGGAAATATAAATAATCCTTCTACGTCGTAATCGCAATCATTGCAGTAAGTTAACGTCGCTAGAACTCGCGCGGCAAACCCGTTCACCTCGGCAAAGATACTTGACGCTTTTAACTGGAGACTGGAGTTCGTGTGACGGTTCACCAGACCCGTCATTTTTTCATCACAGCGAAATCGTTGTCGCTCAAAATTTATCCTGTCCGCATGTGATTCAAGCTACTTTTCAAATAATTTATTCGCCCACTGAACAATTTTCGTGAACAAAGCAAAAATCCACAACTCAAGCGAATTGCGGCTTTTTCAGCGTCGGAAATATTGCTGCGATTATTAAAAGAATTCCATATTCATTTTCATCGCATCCAGATGTGCGCATATCATTGTAATATGCTCAGAGTGCTTTAGGTTTTTGACTGGAAAACAATTTACAACATAAGCGTTTGTTAGTCGTAACATCCGTTTTGTGTTCTCTAGCCAATAAATGAAGTTAGTTCGACACTCAATTAGAGCGGGAAGCCATTTGAATGCAAAATTTTTTCATTACCCAAAGTGAGCGGGGCACGAGCCCCCAAATCGGCCAATTAGAGCGCACGGATTAACCAAAGCTAACCTCCACTTTAAGACAGTAACCAATCACAGCGCGTTTTATCCTTCCAATGGCGCACACCTTCTGTGAGTGATCGACAACAGTAGAGTTAAAAAAAAATGTTTTGAATTTAATTTTACAACGCCTCTCGCCAACTTCAAATACTCCTTTTTAAAAACCATTTCCATCGATTTCTCGCTTTCTTTTTTCCCGAAAATAGAACTTTTATTATCTCCGAATGGCGGCGGTTTTGAAGAAAATTAATTTCACGGGCAAGGTTTATCTCTTTAGTTATCGGTGGACGCGGTTGATTGTTACGAGTCGACATATATTTGTAAGCTTTGATTGATATAAATTGCGAGTTTCTGTCATAATTTCAAACGAAAATGGAGTACACAAAAAGTTGTGGCCACATTTGAAAAATATTGTGTCTTAGTCAATAAAAGATATGGAATTTGAATCAACATGAGACGATATTCCTGTAATATAATTTTTACGCTTGTATGTAATCAAAAAATGTCTTATAGTGGGATGGTGTGTTCAATGTAATCGACATGCTGAACTGAATAAAATTACATGGATTTCTCTATTTATTATCGCTTTTCCCACACTACTGTTGACTTATCTATAGTCTGTTTCTTTGACTGGACAACAAAAAAATATTCGAAACGGAGATTACTCGTAAAATATTTCATGCATTTTGAGGTTTGACAGTTTACTTCTGATACATAACCGCATGTTCCTATTCAAAATCGGATTAGACACATTTTGTAGTGATTGATTATCGTAAAGCTAGCCAGGGAGATCTCTACAGCCAAAGTAATAAATCAAATTAGAATTTAGAAACATGTAATCTGCGACCGACAACCGTAGATCGGTCGCGTGAATTAATTCATGCGCAAATAGGGTACTGCTGTATTTAAATCAGTTAAACTTTAAAAGCCTAACCAGGAAGAAACGCTATGCATTTACGAAATCTCAAAGGGTTTCATAACCGCGACCTCGGCGACAAATTTACGAAGTTTTGTCACCCTACCTCACCACTACAAGGTCAACAGTAAACGAACGATTTATTAATGGAAGATTAAAAAATAAATCATGCTGACAGGGAAAAATGTTTGAATGAGTTGTGGCTAACCAACTGGGTTATGTAGGAAAGCAAATGTGTAAACTTCAAATTAACTCGGATGTCAAAATCATAAACACTGTTTTCTTTTTTCCTTTAAAACTAAATATTGATTGATTTTACAGTGTTAGGGAACAATCTAATACACATGCTTTTTAACTTCTTTCCGTTTCTTTAAAAAAGCGCATAATGCGAACAGAATTTAGCCTGCATACAGAGGGAAAACCACTCGCACGGATACCGAAGCAAGTTCATCACACGTTACGAAGAAAACAAACGTTTCTAAAGTTTGTTTTTCAGTGGCCTATTAATTCATAGCCGAGCGACTAGCACTGATGACTTAGTTTTCTACACCGCATTAAATGTCACCATACATTTCAGTCTTTTAATTCATAGCCGAGAGATTCGTGTATAATATAATTTTCTTTTTGCCGCAATAAATGCCACCATAAATTTTAGTGCAATCGCATGCAGGTTTTTTTTTTCTTTCGTCATCCTCTTAATGATTTTCAAATCACACCTGGAAATCAGGAAACAGAAGAGACGTCAGAAAGGAAAGTGGTTTATTAGTTAAAATAAAAGCAAGCAGAATCGATCTATTCTCATGGCAATGAAAAAGGAGACACTGATGTTTACGCTGCCAACACGTTCTCGCAGGCGTTCTGCTAATTAACTAATGAAAACGCTAGTAGATCGCTTTCTAAATAGAATAAAATTGATGGTCAAACTCTATGATATTGCTCCGCAAAATATAAACACAAGACTTGGCTTCCAAGAGCTCTATTTATATTGTAAACATAGGTGTCCTAGCTCGCCACGAGAACCTGGTGGTCTGAACTTACAAAGGGTTTTCCGGGTAAGGACATCGGTTCAACTCTCGTTCGAGATTAAAATTTTCTCTTTTTTCTCCTTTTCTTGTCCACTGAAGCTAGGAACATCTTTCCACAAAAACTGCATTGTTTTCAACTCCACTTCAAAATTGAGAACTACTATTACAATACCGTGTATATTTCACGGACGGTAAAATTACTTAAACGTTTGGACAAATTAGATATTCATTCGATTCCATTTATTTAACGATCAGTGTGGGAAAAATATTTCGACATTTGTTTAGTTATTTTGCAATGTAGGCGGCATCTTAGTTTAAACAAAATTTGTACTTAGAAACATAATTTGATTTACAATATGATATTTATTAAATTTTTCAAGACCAGACTGAAAACACACTTGGTCATTTTTTTTTCTTGCCAACAACTGTATATCTGGTTGTTAAAAGCACTCTTTTCAGCCATCTGTCTCGGAAAAGAGAAGAAGGCAATCCTCACTTTATCGGCACTTTGAAAGGATACGCGTAATTAATTAAGGGCCCTTTGTGTTCATGCAAGGATAATTAAATCGCTCAAAAGGGAGATAAACGGTGAAAGGACAAACATTGGTCGCTTGAAAAATTTGTATAGTGTGATGAGAGTTTATTTTCGAGAACTCCTACAAAATAAAAAGATAAACTATTGATTGGAAACTTTGCTGACGCGAGCATGGGTACACAGAGAGATTTGGAGACAAAACACAGGAAACAGACATACGCCCCGGCACATGTTGTTGGGCCGGTTATATAATAGGCATTTCTCGACGTAAATTGTTTTTCGGAGATAAACACATCGTAAACGTCACTCATTAGTAGTTACGTCCTAAACTAATAAGTTCTTCGTACAAGGCTTTTAAATAACTACATGCATAATTGTGTTTGCGTAAAAATCGCTATGGGTCTTTGTCAAGTTTAGGGAATATGTAAGTAATACTGTATGTATCTCCATGTGTTTTTTCAACGAAACTTTTCCCTCTAAAAAAAGAGACAAAATGATGTAAGTATTTTTAAAGATTTCAAAAGATTACTTGAATTGCAAATAATAAAACGTTTTTGTAACGTCTGAGAAGCATGTTTCGTGGGAAAACTGAACAGTTTTTTTTACGCAAGACTTAATTCCACGCCACGGAAAATTACTCTCTACGAATCTATACTAAACAGCAAAAAGAATCATTTCGTATTATAAGCTCACTTCAAAATGCATAACCCTTGAAAAGTTTGATGCAAAAACAACCGGTGAAGCTAATTACTGCCTAGGAAAGTGTTTTCTGAGTTGCAAAGCATTGTGAAATCGTAAATGAAAGTAATTAATATTATCTTAGTGAGATCTCTTTGTCGAAGTCCAAGCTCCTGCTTTTCGTTACGTTTGCCTAGTTCTGCTCCCCATGACACCTACCTGCCAATAATCTAATACTCCCATCTCTGTTACATGTAAGCTGTCCATGACAGAGCTAACACGTTTGCACATGGAGCGCGCTTCCAACGTGCGCGGAAAATCGACGAAACGCACAACCAAGATTTTGCAAGTCTGAAGCGCTCATTTTCATATTCACGGGTTTAACATACTTTTACCAGCGATCAAGTAGGATTGACCTCATTATATAATAAGCGGAAAAGAACTATATGCGGGATTCCCGTTAGACTTTTTCGCGGTTTCTCATTTCGGGGCAAACACACCACAAATTACAGTAAATCTATGGGAAAATAGAGAATCTAACGTCCAACAACTCACCGAAAATTCGAGTTTTGAAGTAATTAATATTATGAATTAAAAACTAAACACACTAGGGTGCAATTCCTCGCCTCACAGCGAATCTACTCTCGTCGAACGTGACCAAGAAAAACTTCTGTGTTGGATATCTTTCCCTTGCAACTCATAAAATACTCAGAAAGTTAATCAATCTTAACTGATAGGGCATTGAACTACAGGTCATCCAAGCGTAATATAAGGGTTTGTATGGTGAACTGTGGCTGAAATATAAGAGTTTGTATGGAAATTAGGAGATGGCATTCAAGTCTTTCAATGTATGGGTTACTAACCAAATAAATACTCTTGAACATTCAATGTTGTCATTTTCTCCAGGGCCGTAGCCAGAAAAGAGTGAAGACTGAGGCAATGTCCATAAAAGAATTTTGACTGAGGCAGTGTCCGTGGTTAAATTCTCTTCCTAGGTATTTAGGGTGTTTATGACGACTATAAACAATAAAAACGGAAAACAAATTACCGAGGCAAGTGCCTCGGTTTTCCTGTTAGTAGCTACGGCGCTGTTCTCTCATCCTGGAGAGTTTAAACGAGATTTGAACGAGTTTTGATACAGTTGCAGGGCAACTATATCAAAACTCGTTCAAATCTAGTTTTAACTCTCCAGGATGAGAAAAAATGACAACATTGAATGTTCAAGAGTATTTATTTGGTAAATAACACATACACTGGATTTGAATGACTTTAATGCAATCTCCTAATTTCCATACAAACTCATAAATATTTCAGCTCACCATACAAACTCTTATTTTACGCTTGGGTGACCTGTGATTGAACATTCAACCTAACCCATACATGAACTAAAATTAAGCAAGATGGAGTCAGAAACTGTGAAATGGTTCTGCTATGACGATAGATTGATTTGTAGAAGTCAGAATTAAATGGAGTGAATTCCATACAAAATTGAGAAAAATAGGTTGTTGTAGACTTTAAAACAACCTTTCCACTTATTTCAAGCTTTTCAGTCTAGGTATGAAAATGCTAATTCTATTCATAGTAACGGCCATAAATTTTCTTTAAAGCCAGTTAAGGCCGAGACACACGATGCAACAAATTGCCGCCACACGTCACCGTGACAGGTTGCTGCAACAAATCGTCTTGTGTGACATGCTAAAATCATTGTCACAGCGACCAAATAATGCAAAGCCTTGTTGTAGCAGCAGTGCAGATAAGGCGACTTGTCGCCACATTTTGTCGCATTGTGTGTCTCGGCCTTCATAAGAAGTTACTACTGTGGACAATGCCTTTTACTAGGTCCACAAATTACAATGTATTGATATTTTTATACTGCTACGTCAAGGAGCAACCAAAACAACCCTCTTAAGATGTTACGTCAAAAAAATGTCTTTGTCCCATTCTCTGCATGGAGTAAGTAAAACAAGAAGTAGCGAGTCTGAGTAACTACTTTGAATTAGTTTACTTCTGCGTGATATTAATTTTTTAAGAATGAAGTGCATTCAATAGACAATGTTCATTGCCATATCAAATAATTTAACCTAATATGTACACACCATCTTTTAATCCGAAAACCTAAAGATATTGCTAAAAAATGTATATTATCATCTTAAATCATCTTCAGATATTAAATGAATTGTTGACAAATACCTAATTGTAAGTTTACATGTCATCTCCCTTAAAAATCATAAGAATCAGATAACAGAATCATTCTTAGCTGATCCCAAAATAGTAAGCTAAGGATTGTATGTGGACCAATCCTGAAGTAATGTGGTCCAACACCCTTGTAAAACCCCATCACACCTTCTCGCTTAAATATTTTGACAAAACAGTCCACAAAGCCATTATAAAAGAGACCCTTACCACTTGCATTGGTTCCTTGATTGTACGGCGTCATACATGTTACCACAGCAACACTGCTAATCATACTAGCAGATATCGCTGGAATAAGCCAGCTTCTTCTGGGAAGAAATTCTGGGAAGAAATTTTCTGGGACGAAATTCGTTTTTGTAATCCTTTCCCTAGTGGTTGAGAAAATTGACACCTGAACAGCACATCCAACCATGACACGTGCGAGACCGCCGCTGACACCTCGCCAGAGTCCTTTGATTCCGAACTGTCTGTAAATACCTGATAATGCCTGGACAAAGCCACTGTGTTTGTGTTGAAAGCTGACAGCGATAGTGTCCGTTGCTTGTGCTTGAAGATGGGTCTTGACCTTATTGAAGATTTAAATATATAGTAAATTATGTTTGAAACAAAAACGTGTTACATAAAACATTTATTAAAGGGTGCATTTCTGGCATGCTAGATTTGATGATCCCAAAAACCTTACTGCTCAACATTGCACTTTTTTGGAATGTTAAAGATGATTTCCAGTCCCTACTGTTTATGCCTTTTGGTTTGTTTCATGTAAGATATCACAAAATGTTAACATTTCCTAACTACATGTAATTACGTGAAGTAAATTCAAAGTTCCATGTCAACAGCCATTATTACGGAAGCTTATAGGTGCCATCCGACATCCGAGTTGTTAAAATCCGACATCCGACATCCGAGTTGTAAAAATCCGACATCCGAGTTGTTAAAATCCGACATCTGACATCCGACTTGTTAAAATCCGACATCCGACTTGTTTAAGTCCAAAAAAAGGGTCAAGGGACCTAAAAGAAAAAAGCAAATGTACCAATTCCCCGAATCATAGGAGTCGTGTAGGCCTGTCAACCCCATCTTACAAATATCATTTTTATCGACAGAGTTCTAAAGTGATGACGTCACAAAAATAAGTTTTTTTGAAATTATGGGATATGATGCAATATTCTTATAGAGCATGCTAAAAGACGTCCTCATCCGATAAATTAGCTCCGAATTGCAATACCCGGTAGAGATATAAGGGATCAAAGTTTGATGGCATTCCATACAAACCCTTCAAAATTTGTTTCTGTTCCTTCAGTTTAGAACTGACTCAAAATTAGAGAGATTTATATGGGGCAGTATCAAATTTCAATCCTTCATATTTCAGCTGGGAATTACAATTAAGAGCTAAGTTTTGGCAAGGAACCTTTTTTAGAGGCGCCACGCACCTCTCGTAAGGTCTAACAGGATTGGCCGAGAAAACAAGAGAATAAACAACAGAAACAATGGCCCTAGTCCTGAAAACAATAGAGGTGGATGATTCCGGGAGCAAATAAAATTAGAGGTTCCGAAGAGGTGCATGACTACTGCTTTTTTAAGGATACTCCATTCGAAAATGGCGCCCAATCCCATAATTGCACAGATTTAATTTTTTGTGACGTCACACTTTAGACCTCTATTCTACAACGTGCGAGGCATATCAGCAGTCAACTAACGTCAAGGAGCATAAAGCAAAAAATACGCAGGTTCGACCCCATTGTAAGATGATTTTCCAAAAGAACACGTGCGCTTATATCAAAATAGCTCCACACTGCAGATTAGCCATCGAGTGCCCAGGAATCTAGGAAAAACGCCGTCAAAGAAACACAAAATAACGAGGTCGAGCTTCGAACAATTTAGGATCAGAAAGTATATTACGCCATTGGCTGGCTGTCATAGCCCGGCATTATCGATCCCTCACGAGGGTACAAGCCACGAGAAGTTAGTTCAAAGCAGCAGATTGTTTACATTCCAATGTGAACGAGTTGCGCTGGCAGCTTCAGACGTATACAGAGTATTTTAGATATACCGGCATTGATTATATTAGTTCCACATGGAGGATCGAAACCATGTTCTTTCCTGAACCAAGCTGACCAATGGCATATGCACCACGCAAAACGGTCTACAGACTTTCACGGGAACAGTTACATTTAAATAAAGCAAAGCTTTGATTGAAGGTCAAAGTTTCCCTATCTTGACCAATAGCAGTTGTATTTGGCCTGTCAACCATTTGTATCATGATAAACATACACAGACAAAATACTGCAGTGGCAACCCTCATTTTCTAATGAACAAAAAGAAGGATAACTCCTGGGAAAAGGAGAACTATCTGTCAGTCGCCGCCATCTTCTTTTGAGCGCTCCCTGCCGACCTGAGCCAACAATGTTGTCGAACTGAATTTGTCGGATTTTAAGAAATCGGATCCTGGATTTGCCAACACCAGTTTGCCAACTTAAGCTTGCCGTGTGAAGGCCGCTTAAGGCCTTTCATCACATAATAGATGAGGCATTTAGCAGCCTTAATCATAGTTAACTCTCCCTGTGCCTTGTTGATCAATTTCTTCACTTTTGATATTCAGAGCACTGGGCAGAAATTACATTCCATCAACAATGAACTTTTCTGGCTAATTTTTTAGATACGTATCCTTTCCTGTTTTTTTATGTTAATATTGTAACTAAGTTATCTTATCATCCCTAGTCTACCTAACAAAACCTTTCAAATCAGAGTAAGGTTTGCTCTTGAGAGGCATCTTTCTAAGAGAAGAACTGTTGTAACATAGTTGTGTGTGTTCGGGACCATAACCAAGTAACTATGTTATCAACTCTGGAACATCATTAGTTCAGGAGCAGCAGTTCAGCTAACTAAATTGAGTAATTTTCCGAGTGATGTACAGGAAAATTGTGCTGATGGTCATCTTGCTACACGTGGTTGCTGCATACCATCATGGCTAACTGTGGTAGTGTTTTCCTATGCTGGGTTCTTTACATATAATTTACGTAGAATCTAGGGCTTCATTGTCGCAAAATATCTAACAATAAATACGCAATTGTTTGTATATGCTGAAAAATATAACTTGTCAACCCAGATGTTCTTTTAAACTCTATTTCAACCCTAGCCATGACGAAAACTTTCCAGAGTTTTTTTTTTTTACAAATTTTTAGAGTATACATCCTGCTAGAAATTTCAGTGGATTTCACAGAGTCATACTGCAGAATGGCAGAGGGGAGGGTGGGGCACAGGAAAACGTGGGTAGGAAATCTAAAAAAACTGACAAATGAGGTAACAATCAGTGGTGGATAATCTAGGAAAGGGGCTTGGGGCTCGCCCCGCTTCCCCCTTATTTTGGGTAAAAAAAGAGGCGCATTTGGAAGAAAACCCGGCTGGGCAAACAGAAAAAGGGCTTCCTTATTAAGCAGTTTTCCTGTCAAAAAACATTGCGTGTGCAGTGGTAATCATTGTATTTTAGCTTTCAATTATTGGTCAATAAAATGATTTTATTGAATCTAAAGTACTAAATTGTGATTGGTTGGCTGAGGGGAAAATGGCGGAAATTCCAAAATGGCGGATTACAGGCAAACGTCGAGTCGAAATGATAAACAGGCAAAATATAATACAACTGACGATGAAAGTTAACTTTATCACTGATTTATGACAACTTAATAATTTCAGGAGATAAAATGAGCCGAAGAGTCATTTCTCCAACGTTGCATTCAAGTTCTTCGCCACAACACACCTTCGAAGTCATGCAACGACGGTTGCAAATGGCCGAAGAAGAAACATAAAAAAATTGGTCGACCAACTTGCTGAATACGGCTTTAGCATAGATCGCTCCGAGAATCTAGAAGGCAGTAAAAGCGGAAGGATAGAACCAGTTCAACCATTTAAAGCAGCATGGTAGATCGATTTCGGCTGAAATGGGGCTTTTGCAGCGAAATTATGAACAAATGGTCTCGCGAGTTTGCATAGCCTGAGATCACACCTCCTTCCTTGACTCTTCCCTGTATTCCCTTCTCCCTTTCAAAAAAAAACTGCCTGATCGCAGGTTAGAGTTTGCCAGGCTGAAAGCACCATCCAGTCGTTAAAACTCGCGATGTGCAGTCTGGAAGCTGAAAAAATCTTGCTACGATTGATAAGGAGCCAGAAATAGTGACTTTACTCAAAGAAACGTTCGAGGCCGAGATTAAAAATCTTAAAAAAGACGTGCAGAGGTATAAAAAAGAGCTGCAAATTTGAGACCAAGGTCGAAAGGAAGCCCAGGACTATCTTCTCAAAATGATGAACAGAATAAACCCAGCGCGTTTTATCCGTCCAATGGCGCACATGCACGCCTAGACTTAACACAAGTCGACCTCGTGAATTTCAGGGTAGAATATGTTAGGTCGCGAAGCGGCCGAGCGAGCGACGAAGTCTTCGTCCGGCGGGTACTGAATAAACAAGACGAAGAACTTTTCAGAAAGTCTAGCGCACGCCTTCTGTGATCGACAACAGTAGAGCTAAAAAATATTTTTTGTTTAAAATTTTACGACGGCTCTCGCCAACTTCAAATACTCTTTTTTAAAAACCATTTACATCGATTTCTCGCCTTGTTTTTTTTTTCCGAAAACACTGGGTTTTGAAGAAAATTAATTTCACGGGCAAGGTTTATCTCTTGAATTCACAGTGGACGCGGTTGACAGTTACGAGTCGACATATATTTGTAAGCTTTGATTGATATAAATTGTGAGTTTCTGTAATGTCAAACGAAAATGGAGTACACAAAAAAATGTGGCCACATTTGAAAAATATTGTGTATTAGTCAATAAAAGATATGAAATTTGAATCAACATGAGATGATATTCCAGTAGTATAATTTTTACGCTTGTATGTAATTAAAAGATATCTGATAGTAGATGGGGCGTCCTTTTCTGAAAATAAAGTTGCGTGGATTTCTCTACTTGTCATTGCCTTTTTCACACTACAACTTATCTATAGTTTGTTTTTTGACTGGACAACAAAAAAGCATAATTCGATAAAAAGGAAGACTCGTAATATATTTTGTGCATTTTGAGGTTTGAGTTTACCATACCTAAGTCTGATTTCTGTGATGCATAACCACATAATCGTATTCAAAATGGGATGAGAAACATTTTGTAGTGATTGATTATCGTAAAGCTAGGC
>CM042749.1:35742039-35754582 GCA_022496165.2 Catalaphyllia jardinei
ATGAGCCCTAAAAATTTAACACTATAAGACTGTTCTAGGTACTGATCTGCTAATTTGAGAGGAGGATATAAGTAAGAATTCATTTTTTGTCGTGGTTGAAAAACCAAATACAAAGTACAATGTATTGATCAGATATTTTAATAAAACTACTTCAAGAAGCAGCCAAAAGTTGAAAACCAGCTACTTCAAGAAGCAACCAAAACCTCTCTTGTGATGTCATGTCAAAAAAAAAATGTATTTGTCCCATTCTCTGCATGGAGTAAGTAAGATAACAAGTAGCAAGTCTGAGTAACTACTTTGAATTAGTTTATTTCTGCATTGCCATATCAAATAATTTAACCTAATATGTACACACCTTCTCTTAATCTAAAAATCTAAAGATATTGCTAAAAAATTCAAATTATCATCTTAAATTCCCTTCAGATATTAAAATTGTTAAAAGATAGTTAATATGAAATTTAACCTGTAATCTTCCTTAAAAACCATGAGAAGCAGATAACATTCTTAACTGATCCCAAAACAGTAAGCTAAGGATTGTATGCGGACCAATCCTGAAGTAATGTGGTCCGACACCCTTGTAAAACCCCATCACACCTTCTCGCTTAAATATTTTGACAAAACAGTCCACAAAGCCATTATAAAAGAGACCCTTACCACTTGCATTGGTTCCTTGATTGTACAAACGAGTACTTACTACATCAAATGGCGTCATGCATGCTACCACAGCAACACTGCTAATCATACTAGCAGATGCTGGAATAAGCCAGCTTTTCTCAGGGAAAATGTTTGTTTTCATAATCCTTTCCCTAGTGGTTGAGAAAGTTGACAACTGAACAGCAGATCCAACCATGACACGTGCGAGAGCACCACTGACGCCTCGCCAGAGTCCCTTAATCCCGAACTGTCTGTAAATACCCGATAATGCCTGGACAAAGCCACTGTGTTTGTGTTGAAAGCCAACAGCGATAGTGTCTGTTGCTTGTGCTTGAAGATGGGTCTTGACCTTATTGAAGATTTAATAGGGAAATAAAATATTATTATATCTGAAACAAAAACATGTGTCATGTAAGTTATGTATCAAAGGGTGCATTCCTGGCATGCCAGATTTGAAGATCTTGAAAACCTTCTGTTTAACATTACATTTCTTTTGAAGACTAGGTTAAAGATGACTTCCAGTCCATGCTGTTTATGTTTTGTTTCATGTAAGACATCACAAAATGTAGACATAATTTTCACAACTACTGATGTGAAGTGAATTCAAAGTTCATGTCAAACACCATTATGGATGCAAAGGGTTTTTTTTCATTCTTTCTAATATCACTTGATAAAACAACTTCACAGCTGTAAAAATCAATGAAGTTGTTGGAAAAAGAATTGGAAAGGCCTCAACGATAAGCCATGTGGTTTGTAATGAATAACATTGATTTGTGTTGTATCGAGTGAGACTTGTAATACTTGTAAACATTAGAGTACTGAGACTGTGAAATACAGACTGCACATCATCTTTAAAAGAAGAAAAACAGATGTTGAGTAATTAGATATTCTTTAAAATTCAAACAAATGGTGAGTAGGAGAAGAGGTTAAACTATACATCCTTGATTCAATGAGGCTACAGAATGGTTTGTTTCTCTTTGACTGAAGATGTGTGTCACAAAGTAAACAATTTAGCCAAACAGTTCAAGTCAGGGATGAACTGTGAGAGAAAAAATTATTATATAGGAAAACTAGGGAAAAAAATGTAAATCAAACCACAAAAGAAAACAACAAAAACAAAAGAAAACGAAAAGAAAAAATCTTGCTGGAATTGGCCCTTCGCAAGGCAACTAATAATAACAATAAAAAAATCAGCCATAGAAAAATATAAACGCCCCCCTCAAATGGCGTTACGATGTGCAGTCACGCAATAATCCCGTGACCAGATGTGACAGCCTTTGGTCGAATTTTGGAATTTCGATCAAAGTAAAAAATCGATAAATCTCAGAACCAAAAGCCCACATGCTGGAAACTTTTTAACTTTCAGTGCTCACCATGTAAGCCGGGCTTCCCAAAAACGCACCAATGGCACCGGAGACAGCGCCGGCTAGAAGACACCGCCAAAATTCGATTTGACCCTCGCTGTTAGCAGTCAGTTTTAAGTTGGTAAAAACCTGGTAAGATCCCAGTCGACATCCATTCATCACTGCTTGGTAAACTAGAGCGGGAGCCAATCCACTTTGCAAAGATCTGAGGCCGTCATATCGACCGATTGTGTAAAAAGCGTGGAAGGCATTCTTGTAATGTACGGCGTATGTTCCTCTCGCCTTCAACTCTCCCTGAAGTTGCATCCGCGTTTTGACGACTTCTAGAGGATTTGTGAAAAAGCAAGCACCACAAGCCGCTGTGGCACCCAAGCCAAATTCTTTCAGTTGAGATAGCATTCTTGCAAAAAGGAAGTCTACCATCACAACCCGCCTTTTCTGCGGAATTTCTCAGTGTTGTGACACGTTTGTCGTCTCAGAGAAGGTTTATTTGGTCAGCGGTTTCAAGCAATATCCATAGATCTTATGCCCGTTTTCATTGGTCACTCATCGAAAAAACCAATCGAAATACTTCTTGTATTAACTCGTGCGCCTTGCTGGATTCACCACCGGTTGATCAACAGATGATCCCACATAGAAGTGTAGACGATGTTGCGCTTTTCTCGGCAAATTCTGCAAGTGCCAAGCCTCTCGAAGGTGTGCACACGAATGGTAAAAAAGAGACCACCATTGTCGAAGAAAACCATTGCCAAAATGAGAGCGGATAGATGGATAATTGAGAAAGGACAGCCGAAGAAGAGACTGCCTGATGTCAAAGTTCCGTGGTTGAATGTCATTCTTACAGAAAATCACGAGACGCTTGGAAGCAAGGGACAAATGGTGTCAGTAGAACCTAGGTTGGCCAGGAATACGTTAATTCGTCTTGGAATGGCCGTTTACGCAACGGAAGAAAACAAGGAAAATTTTCTTAGAAAGGACACTTCGGACGATCACCCCGAGGCCGCACTGGACAGTGAATTTTTGAGCTTTTTGCAAGGGCTTCATTTAAAAATTCAGCGCAAGGAAGGAATTGAATTTTTTGAAGTAAACGAACACCACATAGCACTAGAGTTCGAATCACAATTCGATCTTTTTGTTCCTGTACACAGCGTGAAACTCGACAAACCTATCACATCCTTTGGAGATTTTGAGGTGAACATAGCAGTTAGGGACAACGTGCTAGTGCCAATGAAAGTCTCTGTAGAACAATGGGATCCAGATTTACCAGATTGGGTGAAAGATGCTCTGAAATCTGAAGGCCATGATATAGATAAGGAACAAATGCAGGCTAGAGAAAGCTAATGACTTGATGGTGTCTTATGGCTGCAAAATAGCTTCGTTATCAACAATAATTATGCTCAATGTGGAGTTTCTTATTGGATATGGTTGAATTGCCCTTTTATTTTTGATCGATAGGTATGAATGCAGGCTTTTTTTAGTGAAATATGAGACTGGTTCAAGAGTGATGCCTCAAATAATGATAAAAAGGTTTTCTCAGTTTCAGCAACAAATTCTAGCTCATATTGTTATGTGATTAAATGTACGTAATAACATGTAAAATTTAAAAGGGAACACTTTACATGTACTAAAACATGATTTTCACCTTCACATTTACCCATCTCTTTCATGATTAACTGTAGGCGTGACATTAAGGCCGTTTTCATCACTTATTATTTAGGTGAGGCATTTAGCTGCCTTAATCACAGTTATCTCTACATGCACTTTGTTGATTTCTTCACTTTGATATTCAGAGCACTGAAAATCCATGTATTCTTGTTATTTCCATGCAGACAGACCCCAGCCTCGTATCATTTATTTTTCTTATTGTACCCTAGCCTTCCCAACAAAACCTTTCAAATCGGAGCAAGGTTTGCTCTTAAAGAGGCATCTTTCCAAGAGAAGAACTGTTAATTTTCTGAGTGATGTGCAAGAAAATTGTGCTGATGATCATCTTGCCACGTATGGTTGCTGCATACCATCGTGGCTAACTGTGGTGTTGCTTTTCTATGCTGTTTTTTTTTACCCCAAAACACTATAATATACATAGAAGGTAGGACATCATTGTCGCATAATATCTAACAACAAAGATATGATTGTTTGTGTATGGTGAAAAATATAACTTGTGAACCACCCAAATGTTCTTTTAAACTCTATTTCAACCCTGACCATGAAGAAAAACTTTCAAGAGTTACTAATTTTTTACAGATTTTTTGAGTATACATCCTGCTGGAAACTCCAGTGGATTTCAGAGTCATACTGCAGAATGGCAGAAGGGAGGGTGGGGCACAGGAAAAAAATATTGGTAGGAAATTATGAAACTGAAAAATGAGGTAAAAATCAGTGGTGGACCTAGGAAAGGGGCCTGGGTGCCCTTCGTCCCTTCCACCTTATGTTGGGTAAAAAAACAGTCGCAGAAGGAAGAAAACCCGGCCGTGCAAACAGACACGATGGGCTCCCCACCCCCTCCAGCTCAAGCAATGGAGTTTTGTTCTTGATCTGCGTCGTCAGTCATTTCAGTAGTCAGCGGTCGATTCTGAAGTACTAAATTGTGATTGGTTAGCTGTGGTAAAAATGGCGGAAATTCCAAAATGGCGGATTACAGGCAAACGTCGAGTCGAAATGATAAACAGGCAAAATATAATATAACGGACGATGAAAGTCAACTTTACCACTGATTTATAAGAACTTAATAATGTCAGGAGATAAAATGAGTCGAAGAGTCATTTCTCCAACGTTGCATTCAAGTTCTTCGCCACAACACACTTTCGAAGTCATGCAACGACGGTTGCAAATGGCTGAAGAAGAAACACAAAAATTGGTCGACCAACTTGCTGAATACGGCTTTAGCAGAGATCGCGCCGAGAATCTAGAAGGCAGTAAAAGCGGAAGGATAGAACCGGTTCAACCATTCAAAGCTAGTGGATCGATTTCGCCTGAAATGGAGTTTTTGCAGCGAAATTATGAACAAATGGTCTCGCGAGTTTGCCGGGCTGAAAGCACCATCCAGTCATTAAAACTCGCGATGTGCAGTCTGGAAGCCGAGAAAAATCTTGGTACGATTGATAAGGAGCCAGAAATAGTGACTTTACCCAAAGAAACGTACGAAGCTGAGATTAAAAAGCTTAAAAAAGACGTGCAGAGGTATAAAAAAGAGCTGCAAATTTGCGAGGAAGGTCGAAAGGAAGCCCAGGACATGGTAAAGCGACTTGCATCAGAACTGGATAAATCTTCTCACAATGGTGAACAGAATAAACTGAAAATAGAAGAGATTAAACTGGCTAAGCAAAAATTAATCAAGAAGAACAATGAAGTGAGTAAGAGTCAGTCACAGTACTTAATAAACTTAAAAAATTATATTTTATTATAGTAAATTGTACATTTTTGACAGTCATTTCAGTCATGGTCAGATCACTCCAAGTCAGTTCACTGATCCAACAAAAAGTTAGATTGCTCCATACAAGTAACTGAATTTGGTTGCTTGTGGATGAAAGAACAAGGAATAACCCATTTGTGTTGGAGCAAACTGACTTGGAGTAGCTTGGAGAAATCTGACCATGGAGCAAAGTGACCGATATTGTACGTTTACAGTAATTTCACCATTAGCACAGCATTGCCCAGGCAGGTTCAAATTCAGATGTTCAACTACAAGAGTTGTAAATGTGTCAAATGTAAATGTGGTAGGCATGACAAACTGATGAAGTGATCAATTTGCTAAAGAGACACATAGTCAATGCAAATGTGTAAATCTGGTTTGGTACAAATATATAAAAGTGCAAAAATATGCATGATTTGATCCTAAGTTCAGTATTGTATGCGTAGCAAGTGTAGATTGGCAGAGTTGGCAGCCTGAATACATAGACTTACCAATCTGAGATTATAATTATGTGGCTTGTGAAAGAGTGTACAGTTCCAGGTACATGTACAATCTGTGCTAAATGTTAGCTGAGTCTGGATATGTTAATGGTTTACGTGATTGAAATGTTTGATTCAGAAGTCATATGTTGGTCATACTTCAATCAAGTTTGGCAAATGAAATTGCTGTCATGTCATGAAACTTGACTGTAGCACAGTAATAGCACAACATTGATCAAATACTGTATATACAATGTAAGTCAAGTCTTTCATGTAAAACTTTGTAAAATGCATTTTAGTTTGATAATGCAGAAGACTTAGTAATAAATATTTTCCTCTCTTTTAAGCTCAAGGAGGAATTGATCAGAGAGAAAGAACTCCGATCAAGTCTTGAAGAATCACACCTTTCGCTTCTTCAAAGAGTATCTGACATGGAGAAGATTGTTGAATCAGGACGTGGTGATGTACAGACACTGGCACAAGACTGTCAAACCCTGAGGCGAGAGGCAGTGTTAGCCAGGGAGGAATGTGAGAAGGCAAAAAGACTTAAGGTTCAGTTAGAAGCAATTGTTACTCAACTCCAGGAAGATGCAGGTACATGTACAAATTACAGGTATATTAAATATTGTTTCGTTCAACCCACCCAACAGAAAAGGTCTGGCACCGGATTCTTATAGAAGAATTACTGCTTTTTAAGACTAGGTACCATGTAGTGCTGAATTGTGGTACCACTTACGGGATAAATGGGAGTCTTTTTTCCAAATTTGGCTTTCAACATAGAAACGAGGCTTAATCATTTTTCACCCTGTAAACCAAATGACTCTTATCAAAATATCCCAGAAATCACTTAAAGGTGTTGCGAAAGTCTGCAACATTAATTTGTGTGATAATGAGCCCCAAACCAGGTCATGTGACATGTCACGTGACTATTTCTCATCAAAAAAGTCACAGGCTCTTGGGTTGAGAATAAGGCATTTGAATGTTAACCCCTCCAAAACTTCTTAAATTATTTACCGGTAATAAAATCATTGAATATAAATGATAACTTTGACTACTGAAACCTTTTAAGAGGTGTCTTAATAACTGGCTCTACAGTCTACATGTACATATGCATGTATGCTGTTAGCTACAGTGTGGGAGGCATTGTCGCTTCATGCTTAGTGTGCTCGTCTCTGGATCGAGCAGTCCGTGTTTGAGCCTGCTGGGGACATTGTGTCCTGTTCTTGGGTAAGATACTTCACTCTCACAGTACTTTTTTCCACCCTTGTTTATAAATTAGTTCCGGCAAACAGAGGTCAAAGAAACCCCTGTTTACTTGTCCAGGACAAGTAAAATTTCTTCTCTCGGAAGTAACTTTGTTCTCTCCTCATTTGCTCCACGGGAAAGAACCCAGTCAAGCCTTCCGCCAGCTAAATTTTTGATGGCAATTTTGAAAGGAGTAAACTTTTGGTACATTGAAAGTGTTTAGATGGATCTTGACAAAAATTACAAATGATAGCGTTGTTTAGTTGTGGAGCATGTGTTCACATGTGATTAAAATCTGCCATGATCAACATTCTTTCTATGACTAAAAGTAACTGTACTAGCAAGAAAATGTTACATGTCTATTTCTTTAATTTTTGAGTCATGAATTTTTAGTGAGTGTGAAAACTTGCCTTTGGGCTAATTAGGAAGTACCCTGGGCACCGCAAGCAATATTTGGGAGGTACTCACCCAAAGGGCAAGCTGGAATTTAAATATTTTTTTGAGCCTTGGGCAAACTTAGTAGTGGTGAAGTTGAATTAATTTTTCCAATTTGTTTTAACAGTGAACTCAGATTCTCAATTAAGTACACTAACTGTGGAAAGAAAGGTGTGTTTTCTGTTGCTATAATTATGCTGTAATCACATTATTTAACTGTTAGTTTCCAGTGCAGGAAAATTGTATCAAAATGGCATTTTGTCCAGTCTCTTAATAATTTTATCGTGAGCAATAAATTGAAAATAATGCTATTAGTTGCTATTTTTGCTCACTTTTTTTTAAGTAAGTTTTGTTGCCAAGTAATGATATGCAACTCATTATTAATAATATGAAAATTAGACAAAGCTATTTTTTTAACACCTACACTGTAAATCAGTGATGTTTAAAATAATTACAAAATAATTTGAATATTCACAGACCCTGGATGCAGATATTACAAGATTCAAGAAAGAAAACAAAGAACTCAGACAACAATTTGAACTGCTAAGAAAAAATCATGAAGACCTCAAGGTAAGCTTAAAACATTCATACAATGTATTGAGCTAATCGTTTTCTCCAAAAGCAGACATTTACAAGGTACTGTTTTCACCCAGTAGAAAGAACACACTTTTCATCTTTTGTTTTTTCTGTTTTTTTTTGAGACATCAAAGTCTTTTAAAGCACGTTCTGATTTTTGAAGCTAATTCAGTCTGGAGGGTGGAGAATTCACCAAGTGAATATTATACAATGTGGATTAAATGGGATCTAGTGTCAATTAGATCTGGGGGTGCATCCCAGTAGGAATACCTTGCTGTGGACAGGGACTCCAGAACCACTACTTAGACATTATTGGCCTTCCCAGAGATGCACTGGAACCTCTACCTACACAAAGAGATACTCATGCCGTTAATGTATAATTTAAGAACGTTGTTGAGAACAGTGACCACTGTTGCAGAAGATTTTTATCCTCTTTAATAGATCCTAGAACATGAATGTTCCAGCTTCCCGAACTAAGAGACACCAGGGCTTGTTTATCTCTAGGGGTGCAAAACTCTACAACCAGTCATGATTTGAATGATGTTATATCTGACATATATTCTAGCTTGGATTTTTAACATATAGTTTTTTAATAATTTTTATTGTAAATATTTTTTATATGTAATACTCTGCAAAAACAGTAAATAAAAAATTATTGTAATATTAATTTATTTTTATAGTTATTATTAATAGTTATCAAGTGTGATGTATGGTACTATAACAAGTTAAAAAAAAACTGATCGACATGACCTGAGCATGGGACAAAGAACAAAATCTGAGTCCTTGGCAGGAATCGAACCCATGACCTCTCAAACACTGGGTGGGCGCTTTATCCACTGAAGTACAAGAACTCATGGAGAGCAACCCACACAACACCCACCCGGTGTTTGGAGGTCATGGGTTCAATTCCTGTCAGGTACTCAGAGTTTTCCTTTGCCCCACGTTCATGTCATCAGTTCACTTTTCATATTTCATTATCAAATTTAAAATTCACTATGATAATCTTAATTTATTCATTTATCACACTCACAATAACTTCCACAATGCTGATCCTAACAGTATGCAGGAGGCCTGTCACATATGAACTCAGTTAAATGACCTTGTTCTCCATGAGTTTTCGTAGCTCAGTAGATAGAGCGCCTGCCCCGTGTTCTGGTCAGGCCATAGGTTCAATTTCTGTCAGGGACTCAGATATTTTCTTTGTGCCATGCTCAGGTCATGTTGATTAGTTCACTTTTCACATTTCATTACCGAGCTTAAAATTTGCCATCTTTGTTTGTTCATAATAAGTTGTACAGTAGTGTTTAGCATGCTAAGTATGAAAGCTCCTTCTATGTGCCACCATGGCGCAGTGGCCTTGAAGTTTAGAGTGCTCATTTCCAGATCAAGCAGTCTGAGTTCAAGCCCTGGCTGAGGTCGTTGAGTGTTAGTTGTGTTTTTGGACTTGGCACTCGTAAGAGACTTTATGACCTAGCTAGTGAAAATCGAAAATTGGTCCAGGAGTCGTAAGCGGAGTCATAGTCTCGACGGAATTGGATTTGGAAGAATCAGGATGTTTCCATTTCTTCCCATTCCATTTACGACTCTGTCGCTTATGATCCAGTTAATGCTGGTTGTGAGAGCTGATGAACATTATTATTCATGACTGGAATTTCAGATTGCGCACGACAAAGTTCTTGCAGAACACTACAAAACCAGTGATACCTTAAAGACAACAACTGCCGACAACAGAGTGTTGATTTCGCAGCATCAGAATGCTCTGCAGCGAGAACGTGAGCAATGGAATAACCGCATGGCAGAACATGAGAGAGAGCTGGAAAAGTACAGGAATGAGATGGCACAAGAGGTGGCCAGGGAAAAGGAAAAACAGCAGTATCTGGAAAATGAAAAGTATTGATTATTAATAATGTGTCATGATTTTAAATATGTATGAAAAGGTTGGGATCATGCTTGTTGGAAATTTTTGATAATTAAACCTCTAAAGGGGACCAATCTGGGTGTGGCTTAATCATAATAATAATGATAACATTAACGATAATGATAATGATAATGATAATGATAATGATAATGATAATGATAATGATAATGATAATGATAATGGTAATGATGATGGTGATGGTGATGGTGATGATAATGGTAGTGGTAATGGTAATGATAATAAATAAACATTTATACAGGATGACCATTTCAGTTACATGTATAAAAAAAAACTGCTATCAGCATGGCTCGGAGCGTCATTAGACCCCTAACAGATACCACTTAAAACGTAATAGGCTTGTTAACAAGCTACTGTTCAGGAAAAGAGCCCATGCTAGTAGACAGAACTCAAAAGATCAGCAGAGATTGAGCCTAAAAACAGAAATAACTAAGTCTTTTTTACAGTGGAACCTCAATTTAACGATCCTCTATTTAACGAAGTCCTCGATATAACGAACGATATCCTATGTCCCAGCCAAAGTTACAGTAAAATGTATGGAATAGAACCTTGATATTTACAAACCTTGATATAACGAATTCTTCGATATAATGAACATAATCTGGAAGCCCAAACGTAAAATTTACCTTGATATAACAAATTGCAATGTCAACTTGTGACAGAGGATAAACGCTGAATAGATCAAACAGTCAACAAATCCTTTTAAAATCCTTATGGTAAAGAGACAGCAACCTTTCAGTCAACGACTTATTATTTGTCATAGACATTAACACTATAGTATTTCCACAGAAGTCACCTGTGTTATAAATCAATCATTAACTATGACATCGATATAACGAACATTTTGGTCATTTCCCCTCAAATTCGTTATATCGAGGTTTTCGATATAAGGAACCTTCCATTTAACGAACAAATTTGGCAGGTCCCCAGCGACTTCGTTAAATCGAGGTTCCACTGTATAATTGTTTTCTTTGAGTGCACCCTTTAAAATTGCCTGAGGTGTTTTTCCATGAACACCCTAAGTGAGACTAGAATCTATTGATTTATTCTCCCTCTGCAAGGGGTCAAGTATCCCTAAGATTTTCTTATGGGGTCCCCCGCATGTCATACAATTCAACCATGCTTGATACTAATTTTAGCAAGTTTTAAAATAGGGAAAAATGTGGATCATGCACGTTTTCTTGAGAGTTTACCCAAAGAATAATTTTCATTTTGATGATCAATCTCTATCCATGGGCAACTGTGTAATATGCTTGATTTTCTTTCGCTTCAAATTGTAAATCTTTGAAAATAGGTCACCTCCATCCAAGACAGTCTAAGAAGTCTTTCCAATTTGTAAAGAATTGAGCACATGAAGAGAGACCTCCTTGTCAATCTCACTATTACAGAGAGGCTAACTTTAAATTTCTTTCAGCTACATTCAACTTACAGTGTAAGGCAACAGTTATAATGCCTGGGTAACACACCTAGTTCACCTTGCTTCCTGCATTTCATTCATCTTAAATGTTCTCCCCTATTAATTTTTTCAGATATATTCAATCTCAGTTTATGACATCTCTGATTCATGTGTAAACATCGTGTTAACTTGCACTTTTTTTTTACTGAACCAGATCTGTTTTAAGGGAAGACATTAACAAGCTACACAAGCAGTTACTGGATGAAAGAGGCAAAACTGAGAAACTCAGACAGGAATTTGTATGTTACAAAATGATATATAATAATTAGCAGACTTAATGTACTGTAAAAGCCATGTAATTTTTATGGTCTTTTTTCCTTTCATTTGATGCATTTGATGATTTGTTATCTTTTTTAAAGTGAGAAAAAACAGTCCGTTGTATTCATCAATAATCACACTGTGGTTTTAGCTCAATTTAGTAAAATGACGGTGCTTGTGGAATGGGCTTTAAAATGTTTATCTTTTTCAAAATAATGCTGTCTCTGTTGTTAGAGATTCAACTTGATTGTGTGCTTGTCTCTTCTTAGGACCGAGAAGTTTTCAGTCTTCAAGCCAAGATAGATGAGATGACGAGGGAGAGAGAACATTTGTCCAAGGAAAATGATCACATCATGAATGAGGTACACTGTTAGGTTTTTAAAACATTTTAATACTTTAGGGTTAGGGTTAGGGTTATGTGCATAATAATTATTATAGATCTATTTATAATGTAAAAACTTAACCTATACATTTTTTTGACAGTAATGTCAGACAGTCGGAACGTCATTTATTAATTTTGCTAATTTTTGTGTTGAAAATATTCCCTCAAGCCTTACTTACTCGATTTCTAAATATACATTGTGTATTGAATACTACATGGGTAACAAATAGATCACCTTTTTCCTCAGCTGATGACTGTATTCATTTAGCCTTTCTAGATCGTTTCCCAAAATTTCCGATGCCTCGCACTTTTCGAACTTTATCTGTCGAGCCAGTGGTCTGTTTTC
>CM042749.1:35770641-35793141 GCA_022496165.2 Catalaphyllia jardinei
TGCGGAAAAACAGTGAACAGGTATGTTACTTGTGCACCTCGTGTCATAAAAGCGAGATTCTCGTAACAAATATCATACATTTCTTTCATGTTACTTATGAGAATTTGATGGTAGATCTAGGTAAAATTAATTTGTTGATGATCTTTATTCTCAGCACCTCTGTGGTTGGCAAAGTATTGACACAATAAAGAGAACTTGGCTATTGATCACCCTTCTGAGAAACCCTTATAATTTGCCAGCCGAGTGTTCCACTTTATCATCTACGCTTTAATAGCGTAGTTCGTAGTGTTCTTGTGCTTTTATCTGTCGTCACTCAAGCCTTCACTGTGTTGTTGATGGTTTTTCAGGCCAAAACAATCGGCGAGTTTGTGTCGAAGTTTGCTGATCTGCAAGCAGAATTAGAAACCTTAATTCAAGCTCAACGGTAGGTTATAAACTTTAATTATAGGTATGAGGACAATAAAGTCGTTCGTGCTGTTGTTGTATGCTCTTGATAACCAGTTTATTGACAATTTATTAATATTTGTTATTTGTATATGTTAAGGCAGAGAAATACGAGATACCAAAACCCTCAACTTGTCGCGCAACATTGTTTACTTGGGTCGACGTTTCGATGTCGATGGTCGATGTTCACCTTGCGTGATCAGCTTGTCGCGCAACACAAACATTTGTTGCGGGTTGAATAAAGTTGTTGCGAAAAGTAGGGCGCTGGTCTACTTTGAATGGCAAATTTTGGCTTTGTTGCTCGTTTTTCATCAAACAAACAACTTGTCACGCAACAAATGTGCTCATGTGCACGACAAGTTGAGGGCTTTTTGTATCTCGTATCTCACCGCCTCTTTAATTTAATATCGTTTGATTGGAACAAATTAAGGCTTTAAGGCTATGCGATATATGAGATTTGTAATCCCTGCATCGATGTTACCATTGTCAGAGAAAAAGAAGAAGAACTCGAACGAGAGAAAAACCTCCGAAAAGATCTGGAACAACGTTATAAGGTGAATTGCAGAATTGAGTTATCAAGCTAAAGGACTTGCGTCTCATAAAGTTGCGATAGTTTTCGCTTTCAATGAGTGCGCCGTTAGGCGTATAGAGTGGGCTAAGCTAGGCCTTTATAGATTATGCTGGTAAAGGTAGCATATTATGATAATAGCATTGCCCTTTTTGGCGAAATTATGCTAAAATTATTCCTTTTTCCAAATTATGCCCCTTTTTTGAAAATTATGCTCTTTGAAAAAATTGCAAATAAGTCCAAAAAATACATTGCTTGTCTACAAGAAAGAAACGCAACAAATCCACAATGAAATTCGATAAACATGTGGTTCATGCTAACATGCACACTAGTAGCCTTGCCTGATAAGAGGTACTGGGACCAACATCGCCTTCTATGTGACTTCCGGTTCCGGTGCACCCCAGACCCGGGCTCAGACCGTTTCAGACGCCGCTCAATGATTCACAGTGAAGTTCAAATGCTACTACTTGAACTAAAACTTAAAACATCGAATAACGTCACCAAGTGCTTGGGAGTAGAGATGAACAATGATCAAATTGTAGCATCAAAAATGATCCGATAATTATCAAAATATGCGAATTATGCTAGCATTGCTACTTGGCAGAAATTATGCCAGTTTGCTCAAATTATGTCAAAAATTATGCTAGCATAATCTATAAAGGCCTAGGCTGAGCCCGCATTATTCATAGGCTGGGTCGTTGCTTAGCAATCTTATGAGCTTGTACTTTTTTTTTCTTTGCGGCTGCCTTTGGGTTTGGTGAGGATTTCCAAACAATGACACTTGTTCCACGTTCATTACTCCTTTGTAAAAATAAATTCTGTCTTAGAGTTGACTGGATTTGTTGTCGCCTTTTCATTTGTAGACACTACAGGTACGGGAAAAAGATTTGGAGACGTCGAGAAAAGACACGGAGAGAAAATTAGCAGAAGCCAACTTCGAAACACAACAGGTACATTCGCTTATCGGGTTTTCATACCATATTTAAAGAAAATGAGCAAATTTTCTGAAACAAGACTTCGTCGTTCGTTGTTTGTAATCCGTGTTAATCTTCTCCATCCCTAATCATCTTTGTTCCTTTATGGGCTATCATTATCTCTTTGGTGTTTTTATATCGTAGTAAACTAATGCAATTTTCAGGTTTCTTTCAATTAAAAGGAGATTTTAATTTTTAACGCCTGAACGTGGCCAAAACATCTCAAGATAACGCGACTTAGCTTCTTTTCTCCATGACAAGACAGAAACAAAAAGTCAATATCAACTACAAGTTGAGATGGAAAACAGAAAAAGGGCTTCTAGAATTTCCAAGTGTCGATAAATGTAAACTGAAGCAGACGTTTACTTCTGTGTTTTCGTTGCGTTAATTTTGGGTTTATATGCAGCAAATGACTGAATTGCAAAGTAATTTAAAGGAAGACCTGTTTGACAGCCTGAATGAAAGGGTAGGAGAGTTGTCAATCATCGCTTGTTATGCGTGCTTTGAAGTGAAAACCACATGGAATAAAACTAATTTGGAAAATTTCTCAGTTTTGAGAAAAACAATTCTTTTTTTTTTTGACGTGATGGTTAATTGCTATCTGGAGTCAACCGCGAGAAAAAAATGACCATGCGAAATCCTGGGGGCCGTTTCTTTCGTCGCAGTTTTCTTTCGCTTCACACTCGACGTATCGGGCGCAAGAGAGATTACCCGAAGTCTAATTGGAACAGCTCTTTTTCGATAAATTCCCTAAATTATTCCAGTGGAAGCTTTCAAACAAATGTCTTTCCCTGTCACGCCAGCATGAATTGCTTACAACATGTTACATTTCGTGTGAGCTGACAATGATATTTCTTACATGCAGCTGCTGAAAAGCTCAACTTTATTCTAAGCTACAAAGTTATTACTTAACATTGCATATCCGAGAAACAATAAGGTGCTTTGAGCATGCGTAGGAATTTCTATGGAACTTTTTTTTCCTCCTAAAACAATATGCACATATATGTTTTATATGGTTAGCTCCGTGAGCGTACAAGATGAACCAAACTCTGCACTGTAATTGGCTACCCGGGTAGATAAGATGGCGCTATCTTGCCCGCTGTCTCCGGCAAGAAAATAGATTTTTTTTTTTTCCTATAGTAAATCTCTTACTGAGCAGGTTGTGATGTCAGGATGGCTGGATATTGGCCTCGTTTTTTTTTTCCCGAGTTTATGGACCTCAACTCCGCCTCGGTCCATAAACACGCAAAAAAAAAACTAGGCCAATATCCAGCCATAATGACCGCACGCTTGGTCAATAACCCATATATATGTCATTGAACTAGCGTGAAGTCGGCGGCTTGGTCCATAAACCTGCCAAAAAATATTTGCCAATATTCTCCAGTCCGGACTGAACATGCTATTTCAACACAGTATTTATTGAATGGCTCTTTTCAATCTGCTGATAAAGTGATGCGCCTTAGCGATTCATTCACGGTAAACGCGCGCGCAAAAGTGAGCATGTCACCGACTTACGTTTCTCAGTCGCTTTTCTGACCATTTAACTGAAATTGCTCTTCAAATTTGAAAGTAAAATGATTTCTACCTAACAAAAAAAACCTGTTTAGTCTGCGCAGTGAATTTATACAGCAATTTCCCAAAATTAATTCATTAGCGGTTTATCTAGGCGGTTCATATTGAAAATTTCGAACCGCAAAGAGAAGCAATCTGACTTCTCCTTTTCATCGCGGACAAGTTCAGCCATATAATAAATATGATTACTTTTCGACGTGAGTTTACTAGAGTAGGAAACATGGTGATGCCGTGTGTCTCATTTGACTCTCTCAAAGGGGGCACTCATTTGCGTTTAAATAGACGCGGCAAACAGTTGTATATAGTCTATGAACCTATCATAATTACTTCAAAGGCGACGGAACAGCCCTCGGCCAAATTAAAGCAGATTTAAACGGAAGAGCTTTGAGTTATGGACTTCAGATATCTATTACCCTAGCTGCATATGTGTTTGTTTGAACAGAATTGAGAGAAACGTACTGAAGAGTTATTAATGGCAACAGCAAACGTTTCTGAAGACGGACAGCATGGAGGACTTGAACAGACTTTTTGTTGGGCAAGTTTAACTACTGGAACACACGGCCAGCTGAAATTTATTACAGCCTTGAACTGTTTTTTGACTGTTACTGCAGTTCTTGGGAATACTTTGCTCCTAGTCGCTCTTCGCAAGAAGTCTGTACTTCATCCACCTTCCAAAGTCTTTTTAAGTAACCTTGCAACAAGTGATCTTTGTGTTCGCCTCATTTCACACCCTCTCTTTGTTATTTTTTTGCTCTCTGTGATGAACGAAAGTTGGGATGTTTGTCGATATTCATCAGTCATAGGTTTTATAGCAGACCCCATATTTTGTGGAGTGTCTCTGTCGACACTGACTGCAATAAGCATGGACAGACTTCTCGCTCTCTCACTGGGGCTGCGATACAGACAGGTCGTAACTCTGAAGCGCACCTATGTGATCATTATTGCCATTTGGGTTGTCCAAACTGTTGTTATATCAGTGATGTCGTTGATGAATGTTCTCATAGCCGTATCGTGTAGCATACTAGTTGCATCTCTGTGTCTTGCAACCTCAATCTTCTCTTACACGAAGATTTTCTTCACCCTCCGTCGTCATCAAACTCAAGTACAAGACCATGTTCAACAGCCAAACCAAACAAATCAACTGAATATAGCGGGATACAGGAAGATAGTGTCCACTGCGATATGGCTCCAATTCACGTTACTCGTTTGTTACCTTCCCGACAGTATAGTCGTAGCTTTGATATCTATTGCTGGGTTATCGACGCCTCTTTTTCTCGCTAGGGAGTATACAGTCACTTTAGTTTACTTAAACTCCTCGTTAAACCCGATTCTTTACTGCTGGAAGATAAAGGAAGTAAAACAAGCAGTGAAGGACACAATCACATAATTGCTTTCCTATCCATTCAGTTAGCTCTTTTCCAGGGCAGACATTGCTATGGTCATCATAAACTCCCTAAATTCCTCAGATTTGTCCAGAAATACATACTCTTTATGATAAGCATCACAAAGTGTCTTCTTTACCAAAAAGTCACCAAAACATAACACAATTCTGTCAAATATGAAGTAATATGAAAATGACACTTTCTGATGCTTATTCATAAAGCACATTGAATATCATTAGTCTGCATTTCTGGACATAAGTTATATTCCTAGGAGGACATTGTCTTAGTGGTATGTTTTTCTCATACGTACAGCTGGTTCAAGTTACATTATTTTCTTAGCTTACCTATAAGAAAAACACAAAAACGATAGAAAACGGTGAAGAAGATTCTTTCCAAAGCTGCCAAGAGTTTAAGAGTGGTGCTTACTTAATTTATTTTATCAGTATTGCATGATAATGTGTTTGTTTTGGTAACAGCGGGAAAACATGGTCTTAATTTATAAGACTTGTTGTAGTCTGAGATGAAAAAAGTGAAATTCACGACAATTTGACTCCACAATGCTGTTATTATTCCAACACGGTTAGATATAAGTTGGTTTAGGAATTATGATTGCCCCTATGAACAAAGCGGCGATCACATTTTCCTTGGGGTACACGGGTGAGTATTGATTTCACGAGAGAAACCAATTACGCTGCCCACCCCCCCCCCCCCCAACCCTCAGTGCCGCTCGATTGCGTCGAAAATGTTCCGAACAACGGCGACGATTTTGGCTTGGCTTCGGACGAAGTCCCTCAGGGCTGCCAAGAAGAAAAGGCTATTCAATATCTCACATTAAAATGTGGAAGTGAAAAGTCATCATCGCAGTAAATTTTCCAATTTAAGCAACTGGAAAGAAGAAGCCTGAAAGAAATCAGGGCTTCAATGGGATTCGAACCCATGACCTCCGCGATACCGGTGCGATGCTCTACCAACTGAGCCACACATTGGGAGCGAGGTCAATTTATTGATTTCATGTCTTCCCGTGCAGTGAAATGATGTGAAGTATATACTAAATAATTCATTTTTGTACTCCGGTTGTAGATGAAAGTGAAGAATGATCATCGAAGTAAATTTTGCAATTGAAGCAATTGGAAAGAAGAAGCCTGAAAGAATTTAGGGCTTCAACGGGATTCGAACCCGTGACCTGCGCGATACTGATGAGATGCTCTGCCAACTGAGCTGTGAAGCCACACATTGGGAGCGAGTTCAATTACTTAAATTGGAAAATTTCCTGCGATGATCACTCTTCACATTCATCTACAACCGCGGTACAAATATGAATTATTTCATATATACTTACATTAAAATGTGAGATGTTGAGCCAGATACGCTCTAGGTGGTCCAGGAAAAAGTGGTGTTCTGTTTATATTCAAATCATGGGCAGAAAGCTGAGAAATCTTATATGTTGTTCGGCCGGAACGTTGAGCAATTCTGCCGAGGCGAAAAAGAAGCATTTCAATGTGGGCTTTTTCATAATCAAGAAATGATTTTCGTGGGCTTGTCCAATGCGTTTCCACAGCTGGCTGTGACTTGAAGAAGAAATTGCGACTTGGTTTTTAAAGAAGACGACTTGAGTTTGGTTCTGTTTTATTCTAATTCCAAAATTCAAAGGCTGTTGAAAATTCACATCATTAAACTTTCAAAAGATAAAATAACGATTTTTAAGGATGAATTAATGGCGCTCAGACATTGAGGTGATGTTTATTGATGAATTTTCTTAACTGTCATCATGGATATTGTTAGAACATAAACACCGGTAAATGTAAATGCGTCGAGAGCAGATAAACATCTTACGAAGATAAATTTTTAAACAAAGACCCGCTCTCTCCATTAGTTCTCCCTGGCTCAGTAGAAAAAGATTATTTGTCATTTTGTTTCTGTTCAGCGCTTTTTATTTAACAAAAATCCCGGAAAGTGGACAAATGGTGCAGAAGTTGCAGAAGGTTTCTGAGAAAGTTTTCAGAAAAATCCAGACATTGGTGAATTTCCAAAAAGCGAACCATTCAACCGAAAATTCTGGAAAGAAAGTCAATTAAATGGAACGCAACTTCCCGGTAGGAAATGTCGTGCGAGAAAGCACTTTCGCACGAGAAGAGTAAATACTGAACTGCATGCAGTAAATTAAAAAGGGACCCGTTTGATAGCCTGAGTGAAAGTAGAGGACAGTTGTTAGTCATTTCAGTATTAAAACACTGTAAATAACAAAGAGACAGTAAACCTCTTTCCTGTTTGCAGCTTGTTATCAATGGCTACACGAAATTAAAGCAGCTTCGAAACGTTGCCATGCAGTTTAAGAAACAAAATAGCCTGCGAATACGAGCGCCTCTTATCGCCGAGGGGTCGTTGCGCTCTTTTGGTTAAATTGCGCAGAAAACTCTGTTCCAAACTAAGGAAGTTCTTACTAAGTTGTTTCTCTTTCCATTTCAACTAGATTTTATTGGCAGTTAAAATACGTGCGGTAAACAGTTGTCTAAGGCTCAGTTGTTAAAAAAAAAATTGTAGTTACTTGAAAGAAACAAAATAAAACAAAAAAATTCAACTACCACTACTCTATTTTTAAAACAACTACTGTTTGCCAGTTAAGACATCTGCTCATTTGGTTGAATTGCTTGACTAAATTAATAATTCATGCTTGATGAAAATAAAAGATAAACGGGGATTTATTTCTCTGAGAAGCTTGAGGATAGCGAATGAATTCTGGTCAAAAGATCGCAGGTTGCAGTCAGCCACAGATAGTTGTTTCGTTGTAATGACAACCGCAAACCTCTCTGCAGATGAAACGCAAAACACTGTTGAAAATCTATACTGTTCGGCTAATTCAACTGCTCAAATACACGGCCAGTTGATATTTATCTCAGTTTTAAACATTTTTGTGTCCATTACGGCATTTTTTGGAAATGCTTTGATCCTAGTCGCTCTTTACAAGGAGTCTTCACTTCATCCACCGTCCAAAGTCTTGCTAAGTAATCTGGCAACAACTGATGTCTGTGTTGGTCTGGTTATCGAGCCTCTTACCGTCGTCTATTTAATGTCTGTAGTGAATAAACATTGGGGTATTTGTCGCTACCTATCAGTCGCAGGTTCTGTGATAGGCGTCATTCTGTTCGGCGTGTCTCTGCTGACACTGACTGCAATAAGTGTGGACAGACTTCTCGCTCTGTTGTTGGGACTGAGATACAAACAAGTTGTAACTCTGAAGCGCGCCAATGCGATCGTTGTTACGTTTTGGCTTGTGTCCACTGCTCTGACGGGAACGTCTTTTTGGAATCCTGCTGTAATCTCTTGGTACATGATCATAGTTATATCATTTTCTTTAGCAACCTCGGTCTTCTCTTACACAAAGATTTTCTTCAGCCTCCGCCATCATCAAACTCAAGTAAATGACAATTTACAACAGCCAAACCAAACAAATGAACTGAACATAGCGCGATACAAAAAGGCAGTGTCCGCTGCACTGTGGTTGCAGTTCACGTTAGTGGTTTGTTTTCTTCCCCGTGGTATAGCGCTGGCTTTGTTTACTAAAACAGGAATATCACCTATTTTTTTTCTCGTTAACCAGTATACAATCGCTTTAGTTTACTTAAACTCCTCATTAAACCCGATTCTGTACTGCTGGAAGATAGATGAAGTGAGACAAGCAGCAAAGGACACAATCAGACAAGTGCTATGCTATTCATGTAGTTAACACTTGTCTATGGTGGCCGATGGCTGCCATTTGATTTTTTCCATATTTTTCGACAAAATTAAAGTGAAGTAAACTTAAAACAAATAAAAAATGCATGGCTATAATTTTAAATAAAAGTGAAAAATTAAAATTAAAAGAAAATAAAACCATAATAAATTTGAAACTAAATTCAAATAAAGTTAAAGTGCAAGTAAAAGTAAAGTTAAAGCCCTTTGAAATTTTAAATTAATTGAAAACAAAATGAAATTAAAATGTCCATGGCCTATGACTGCCATAGTATTAAATATTAAATTTTAAGTTATTTGAAAACAAAATGAAATTAAAATATCCATAGAAAAGTAAAATTAAAATGTCCATGGCCTATGACTGCCATAGTATTAAATATTAAATTTAAAGTTAATTGAAAACAAAATGAAATTAAAGTGTCCATAGAAAAATAAAATTAAAATGTCCATGGCCTATGACTGCCATAGTCCCCCAGAACACTGTGCAAAAGTGGCCGGGATAAAAGAGAGGGGACTGGTAACGGTTAGATCTGTTTTCAGTCGTGGCCTTCATAATTACAGCACTGTAAAATAATCTCTTATTTTGGCAATGAGGCCTGGAAGGAGGACTTACAGTTAAAGAAAGATTTACAGAAATACGTTGGCCAATTGTTCAAATTGAGGAAATTCTAAGCTTTGTAATAAGGGATTATTCTTGTTGCACTTAGAGCGTTTGCTCACTCGATCGACGCCTCGCCATTTTGGTATCTTTTATAGTGACAAGGACGTAACAGTTGACGATGTGCGGCAGGCCGTTGCAGAAGAGATGGACGGAGCTGGGAAACTTCTGGGATACCGGGCCATGCAAAAAAAGATTGGACAGGAGCATGAACTGAACTGAAACTGGTCCACGCTGTCATGCATGACTTGGATCCGGATGGTCTTGAAGCTCGTAGTGTTGGTGCAAAGAAAAGAAAGCGAACTGGACATTTCACTACTAAGGGGCCGAATTTTCTGCGGTCAGTTGATGGTCATGATAAGCTTATGGGGTATCAAAAGAACACTTACCCTCTAGCCATATACGGTTGCATCGACACGGCAAGTCGAAAACTTTTGTGGCTTCGCATCCGATTGAGTGAGCGAACGCTGTTCTATGAAGAGTTTGAAGAGTAGTTTGTAATGTCAAATAAAGCGAAGAAAAACTGGAATTCAGATCAATTCTTTTCCAGAAGGCGGTATATTGTTCCAACCCTGGCGTTTTGTTAAAGGGAGAAGTTCGAGAGATCTTATCAACGTGATTTGGGTGAAAACGGTGGGTAATTCTGCCAATGCGAAAATAAAGAATTTTCCGGAGCTTTCCCCGGCGTAATCATGGAATAATTATGATGGTCTTTTACAATTTAGGGGAAGTTTGTACAGTAGATTTGCGACTTGAAGGAGAAATTGCCACTTAATTTTCAGACGAAAAGTTCTTGAGTTTATTTTGGTTTGGTTTTGGCAATGATTTGTGTTCAGTGGAACGCCGCCATACGATCACCTCGTTAAGGCCGAAGCAACCATACATTTTGTTACAAGAAAACTCCGTAAAAACCGAACCAACGGCCACTCAAACCAGTTATGTTCATCTTTTTATTGTTAATATTGTTTGTATTCACTGAACTGTCAAGACGGCACTTCACCCTAACCCGTTAATGCGACCATATTTTCATGGATATTGGTGAACATTTTAACATCGTTCCGCTGTATATCAAAGAAGGATCACCCGGGTGGTATAATGGTGCACAGACAGAAGTTTCTCTGGACTTTTGACCCGTTCATCAAGGTCGATGTTCACTCATGAATTTTTTTTAACTTTCATCATGAATATTCGTAGAGTTTAAGAGAAAGTTTATACACTGATAGGATGCAAAGTCTGCTGCTGTTTAAATTAAACAGTTAAAGGGGCCGTCTTCTAAGACATCTCCACCTGGCTGAATAGAAAAGTATAGCTGTTCTTTGTTTTTGTGTTCAAAAGAAAAGTGGTCGCTTTAATTTCTTCAAACTTCAAGGACGCGTTCCATTCGACCAAAAATTCCGGTTTGAATTTCCGAAATTTTCGTATGTCAAATGGAACGGTGTTTTCCACCAGGCCGGACCGATCTCGTTCAATTCCAACTTGAGCACATTTCCCACCAAGAATTACTCGACAAAATGCTGAAAGATCGTGATGAAGTGGCTGTCTTAAGTGCCGTAAGCTGCTTCATGTGGAGAAGTTTAAAATGCATTCAGAATTCAACTATTCCTTGATATTTATGAACTATGACAGATCATTTTGCATCCAGTGTAGTGTCATCCGCCATCTTGTAGCTCAGTTTCAGGACTATGAAGGAAATGCGGCCGATTGATACCGGGTAGAAATGCCAAATGGAACAGGAAATTTCCGGAATTTCCAAATTTCCAGAAAAAAGGACAACCTCGAGAGGTGAACCGAACTTTTCGAAACCAATTTCCGGAAAATTTCCGTTCTATTCGATTTTGAACCAGAATTTCCGGAAATTTTGGCCGAATGGAACGCGCCCCAAATGTTTGCAAAACTTTGTTGAAAATTATAGAGGATGCATATTTCTAGAGCTGCGAGTGTTAACTGAAATGTTATTACTAGCATGCCAAAATTAAAAGTGACAGGTTCCTTGCGTCAGACTTGGCGTTTAAGTAAAAAAAGTCGATAAACATGCATGCAGTGCTGTCAAAAACAAATGTTTTTTTGCGAGGTAGATTGAACGAAGCTTCACCCTAATCAAACGGATGACACTGTTGACTAAGGAAGAGAACTGCTGGGCTAAAGCCCCGGTGTAGTTAGATAATGACCCATATATGAAGTGCATACTCAACGGACAGCTTTTGTAACTCAAGTGCATAAAACGGTAGGCTCAACCGTAGAAATTTAGTTTTGCTTTCACATTCCTCTGACGCAGTGCAGGCAGAGCCTGTGTGTTGCAGTTTCAAAGTGTGCTCATGTTTTAATCATTTTCGCCACCTCAGTAGTCCCCTGATAAATTAGACTTGACCAATATTACCCAAAAAGAAGTTAAGGAGAGTTTTCTCTTGTAGTTAAAAATAGTAAGAGTTGTTATTTTCAGGTTTCAGAGAATCTTCGTGAAGCTCAAGAATGGTTCAAGACAAAATTTGGGAATTTACAAGCTGAACTAGCGCGATCAAGGTATGAAATGCTGATACCAAATCAAAAAGAAAAATGAATTTTAGAACTTAAATGAAGGTTTGCTTATATCTTCAAGAGTATTTGTTAACAGGTGTAGGTAGAGGTGAAAACAAGAGATTCCCACTTTCAATGTTTTTTGAGATCCCCTCTATGTCTCCCAGACTAACTTCGTTTTGCTCGGCTGACCAATAGGAAAATCAACTAAAAAAACACTAATCAAGAACTTTGTCGAGTGCCAACGGCTCGGCTTGTTGTACAAAGACTAATCTTTTTTCCGATTCGATAAACGCTTGGTAAATTAAACTTGCCACGGAGCTTTTAACTGTAGTTTACTGAGTGAAGCGGAAAGATATAGCTTTTCTGTGTCATTGTTTAGTTCAGCTTCCGCTTCTGTTGTGTATTACGAATACTCCTTCTTCCTGTGGGTTAGATGTTTGCGCGTCGGAGTTATTGCTGCCCCCCTTCTAATGGAACCCTTTCTTTTGCTCTTACAGAAAAGTACAGGACGCCTTGGAAAAGCAAAACCGAGAAAACTTTAAGAAACGAGACCACGAGAAAAGGAAGGTCGATGACGCCACCGAAAAAGCTAAAGAACTCATGAGGGTAAAGCCAAGTTTTTTTTCTTAAACGCCGCATGAGCAACTTCAATTTAGATTGGTTTAAACTCCAACGAATGGACTACGCTTGGAACGCCAATTTTGCTACTGCGGTCAACTTTCCTTTATCAAGAAGAATTTTTTTTGTAGTGTATCAGATTCTTTAAATGTATATGAAAGGTATTTTTTTTAATTTCCTTGATGGAAGCTACATGAGATCATGACATGGATAAATCGAAAACAAAAAAAATTGCGCGAAGTTTCCCTTCCGCATGGGTCAGAAACCGCGAGAGATATAAGACCTGGGACTAGTCGGGCTGTGACGTCAAAACAAAACGTGGGTCTGCAAATCTTACAATTTGAACCAGACTTCGTAGTATATTTCACTTATTTTTTTTTGTTCGTTTCTATTTGTTTGGCTCGAAAATTATGTCCAACTAAATAACTAAAAAAAAGGATCAGTGACATACACTTTAAGGTACTAATCGCTTTGCTGGAAATATTTTGGTATTCCATTCCATTCCATTCCATTCACAATTCTTTATTTTTTCGCTGCACAACTACCTTGTTAGTACACCTGTTAACAGTTCTGGTGATTGGCACTAAAATCTAACAAAAATCGATACTTTTCACTCTTCACAGGCGAGTCGAATGACAATCAGTAAACTTGCGAGTGACGTGGCCGAGAACCACTGGGAAACAAAAGGAATGAAACACGCTCTACAGGCCGAGAGGGACTATAACCTAATGACTACACAAAAGCTGGAAAGACTTAAGGTAAAAACGCTTACTCACTGGGGCAGAGAGAGCGTCATTCTGCCCCAGCCTGTTAAACACAGCTTTCGTACGGGTCCTGAAAAACCTAGAAATTCCTGGAATTTTATTGCGGCATTTTCCAGGACTGCAAAGTCTTGCAAAAAGGCTGCTAGTCCAGAAAAGTTCTGAAAATATGTTAAACTTAAGTAAAAAATATGAGATGTATGGGAGACATTACAGAGAATTAACATTGGGATCTTGGGAGTGAAGGGTTAATGTGAATATTAGAGTTCTGCAAAAGTCCTGGAGATTTCTTTCTGAAAAAGGTATGAACCCTGTAAACACGGCAGTGTCGTAGACTTCAGAGTACTCTCAGCACGTGTGACCGAGGCTTTGTACATTTACTTATTTTTACTGTTTTCATTTATTCTCCGTATGTCTTTTTCTGCTGCCAATAATTTAGCTCTCGTTTCTTTATTACTCTTTATTGTCTTATCTTGGTTCTTTCTTTGTAGGAATCAACAGCGCGGCAAATGGAAGGTTTAGCACTAGAGCTGGATACGTTGCGTCGTTCAGCACACAGATGACACCGTTTTAATGTCTCGAAAATCAGCATCCGTAGACAGATCGAATTTGTTTCGCTATAACAGTAGACAACACTGCTCACCACACGAGCTCATGTAACCAAATGGTTGATGCCACAGACAATGTGGATCGGTTGTTTCTTTTCCAAGAAACTTTCAGTACGAACGTCACGCCAGGATTCGCCCGCAAGTAACGCTGCACAACTAGTCACAGGTCACGCGTCAGATTGTAACTCGGAAATAAAACGGGCAGTTCCCGGTCCTATCACAATGGCCTGCAGCGTACAGCTAATACGCCAGGCACTGTTCGCAAATTAGTAATTCTAGGGTTGTACATATATTTATCCAGGGTAAAGTGTAAAATTGACATTGTACAGTTTTATTAGTGTGACTTACGGACGCCCGTTTCAATGGGCCAGCGGTGTTTTAACAATTTGGGTTTTTGAAAATGGTCGCTTCAGAGCTAAAACGAGTTCTGTTCACCGCTTGAGAATGTGTTGCCGTTATTATGTAAATTGCATATTTATTTATGTTAAAATGTAAATTAAAAAGGAAATATAAAAGACTAGTTAGGATAAGGAATTCAAAGTGCTCAAACGAGAAATTCGTTTTACGCACAAGGCTATTTTCATGTAAATGAAGCACACTTTCATTTGAAAGAAATTTCACATCTCGTTTCATGTTAGGCGGGGAAGCCTCGCTTCATTTGTATTCCTTTTTCTGTAATATATCAAACACGACAGACCGAGTTTGAGCACAGTTCCAAACACCAAGAAGAGAGTTGAAAATACAACGCATACCTGCCCGGAGTATTTCTCTCTTTGGAAGTGTGGTCAATCAAATATCTTCTTAATCTAAACTAATACCAAGGAGTAAACGAAGAAAATAGTAAAAATCTATGATAATTAAGATCAGATATCCAAACACACGAGTTCCTTTGTTTTGAGATGTTTTAAAGCATCACTTTCCAGTGAGGTCTAATCAGTGTGTCATTGTAAACTTGACAGGAACCAGAATAGCTGTCGCACCATGTACTTAAAACACAATATTTAAGGTCTATTTACGAACTGTTTACGAGAATTAAACAAGTGTATTGAATATCTTTTGTTTTGTGCTAACGGAGAAGTTCTGTTTTTTTGCCTACCCCAAAGTCAAATGGAACAGTAATCCGTTCCGAAATTATAGTCTACCTTCAGAGGTAGTCCTCTTTTTCCGTTCGGAATGGAACGGCGTAAATCTGCTTGCCATTAGCTAAATTTTCACTTTCTAGTTTCCTATCGCCCTATAAAAATTACGGGAAGTCGAATTGTAAATGGAAGCGTTTGCTGATTTTGGAAAAAAGGCTTACCATTATTCAACGGTCATCCCTTCTGATTTATTCTGACAAATGGTAAGCACCCCATGTCTACATCAGGTTTCTCACGGCGGTTTGCTCGGCCGAAAACAACACGAAACCAACCCTTCTATCAATTTCATAATCTCGTGCATCAAGGAAGATGATTATGAGCAAGAAAATCTCCCTATTTCTCCGGTATCTAATTCCTTTTTGCTTTCCGTCTCCTTTTATTTCTATTTGTTCGAGACTTCCCTTAACTTTTCAGACATCTTACCAAACAGGACAATAAAGAACGTACCACCAAGGAACCCTGTATCTTGAATACAGCCGAAAACCTCTTCGACCGTTGCGAAAAGAATAAAACGTATTTCTGACACATTTTCAGACTAGTGAAAAAAGTATGGATTTCATTTTACACTATTTACATCGAGATCAAAATGCTTTCTTTCAACACTTTCGAGCGAGTGGCAAGACCAAATCCGAAAAATGACACACTTTTCAAGGGACAAACACAAACTTAGAATGACGAGAACGGTTTAACTTTATTTCGTTTCCGTAACATTAAAAGTTAAGTATCAAGCATAGAATTTGTTCTTCGTTTGCCTTAGCTTGATGGTATAAATTCTGGATTTTGAGTAGTATAACAATTGGGGGTCCGAGCACATTTTCCATATTGTTCTCTGTTCTGATTTTCCGAGCACATTTTCCATATTGTTCTCTGTTCTGATTTTCCGAGCATAGTTTTCAATATTTTTTTCTATATTATTTTTCCAGCTCATTTTTCTATATTATTTTTCCAGCTCATTTTTCTATATTATTTTTCCAGATCATTTTTCTATATTATTTTTCCAGATCATTTTTTCTATAGTATTTTTCCAACAATTAATCAACTGCTGGAAAAACCAAATGTTTAAACTAAATAATAAAAACTAAAGAAATAAATATTGGAATCAAATGTGGAGCCAGACCAAAACCCGGGACATCAGTCTGGAACCAAAACCTTGAATTATTATTGGGACCAATACTTATGTTATTAATATAACATATAATCATAATGGAACCAATCAAAAAGATCTTCAAAAACAACAGATGTGATCATTGCAATAAAAAATACGGACTGTTTCCTTTTAATTGTAAATGTGGTGGTAAGTTTTGTATTAAGCATAGGTATTCATTTATACATTATTGTGATTTTGATCATCTCTCTTTTGAACGTGATATGTTGAAAATACATCTTCCAAAAGTTGTAAAAGACAAAATTGCTAATCGGGTTTAAAACTTTAAAATAAAATATTTTATTGATATATAAAAAAATTTAAATTATTTTCTATATATAATATATAATGAATCTGTTTAAAACAAAAAAATGTGCTCTTTGTAAAGATAAATTAAAATCATCATATTTACTGTGGGTGTATGGATTATATCTGTATGAAAACTAAATGTTTATTAATACATATTCAAGAGTGTAAATATTGTCAATATTATTATATGACTTATAAAAAAGGAGATTATATAATAACAACAAAACTAAGACTTATAAGATCACACGTACCACTACTAACTACTGAATTATAATATCATATTATAATATAAGATGAATTGCAACACTAATATTCATAATGAATTAAATAACATGGGAGAGTGTAATTGTCCTTTTTGTGATCAACAATTAGCAGAAGTTGACAAAGCAGTTGAACAATGTTGTAGTGAACAAGATGTGGAAACTGTAAATGGTATGAACACCTGTTTGAATTGTGGTTTAGTTCATGGTTATGATTTTGTAACAGAGAACTTCAACTTCTATGATAAAATGTATTTGATACGACAAAAATCAATATATCATCGAAAATACCATATTGAGAATGTGATAAATAATATATCTTATGAGAATGATGTCCAATTGACTTATAATCAAAGGAAGCAGATTCACAAAGTATTCATTGAGATTGATAGTGTTCTTCATAAGGTTAATGATGAGCGTAAACGGATGATTAGTATTAAATTTATTATAAAGCAATTATTCAAAATGCTCGGGCTTCCTTACAAAGATATCCAAGTAACGAAGTCGAAGAGGACAATCACATATTATAAACAATTTTGGAAAAATGTTCTATCATTGGTTGGTGATAGAATTCAGTTGATAATTAACAAGTGAATTTTTCATCGTATTTACTAAGATACTTATCAATAATAGGACTGTTGTCTGTCACATAATCATCAATGTTCTTCATTGTATTATGAATTTGACATGAATTGTAATTTCCACTTCTCATCATATCCCTTATCTCATTCAGAAGATGTTGATAGCTTTGGTAAGCATAAGTACAATTTTGGATCTTAAGATCAAGGTTTTTATGTGACATCCAACCCTGAATCAAAAGTGCTGCTGTACTGATTGTAATCAAACTGATTGTTTGTTGCTAAACTACTTGCTAAACCTCCAGATGCAAATATGATGGACAATGAGTTGCCTAATAATTTCCATTCTTTGAAACGTTTCAATGCCAGCTTGTGAGCAAAACACTTTTTATGATATGCGCGGTAGTAAGATTTTAATTCATTTACCTGTTCTTCTGTTAGTTCATCTGAAATGTGATTCCAGTTGAATATGCTTTTTCCCAACTCTTTCATATATATTAGTTTATATATTTATATTCAAGAACCCATAACTACCATAACTTAATCCTTTTAATTTTAGAGGTCCAGATCCAATATTTAATCCACTAGTTTTTAATTGAATTTCAATATATTCATATTGATTATTATTAAAATCAATTTTTATTATAGTATTAATAGTAAATTGTGTAAAAGAATCACTATTATATAAATAATTATCAAAAAGATTAATATTATTAGTAGTATCAAAAATTTGAAAATGACCTGTATTTTTATAATGATCAATATAAATAATATGATAAAAGCCTTCAATATTTATTTTAAATTTTGTATGATCACTTGAAACTAATTCAAATGGAAATGTAATTGTTTTTGTCCATAAATTAATATTTTGATCAAATTTAACAATATTTTCTTCATTATGCCCGAATTTATCTATTGATGTAAAATATTCATTTATATTAATTTGTTTATCTAATTGTGATTTATTAACTACATCCTTATCTGAAGTTCCATCAGCTACTCCAGTTATTTTTTTATTACCCATATCAATAGGTACTTCATATTTGATATAATTATTATCATAATAATAAATACGATCCCTTAAATTTACTGGTACATCATTAACTATACCTTTGACACCATAAACAACGACATAAAAAGTAGTTTGGGGATCAGTTTTACTTTTCAATCTTATGTCAATATCTAAATCATCAAAACTGGGAAAGATGATGTTTTTAGAAAAATGGATGATGCTTCTTGTACTTGTTCCATTTATTTTTGAATTTATTTTGATCCCTGATAGAGTTCCACTTGATGCATTTAGCTCATCAATTGTGATACCATTTTCAACATACATTTCATAGACCATTGTATAAGAACCTTTTGGTAAATATACCAAATCAATTGATAGTCTGGTACTATAATAACCTATACTTGAATCATAATCAATTTTGAATTCGTAAGCTTTTTTATTCACTGAATGAAAATCTTTATTCTGAACTCCTATTTTATGAATGTCATCATCGTCTTCTTTGAACTCATCATTATCCATCACTCTTTTGAATACATTTTCTTTTTCAATGGACTCAATTGAGTTCTCTTCTGATTCTTTAATTTTCTTATCAATTATACCATTTATAACTGTATTATTATCAACAATTGCATTAGCGACAAATTTTACATTAGCAGCATATGTCGCTTGGTAATCTTCTGGTTCTTTCAAATTAATTATATTTTGATTTCCCATATCTAAATTTCCAGTCATTGCTTCACTTCCATCTGTTAATAAGTAATCTATCTCAGAAATGAAGTGGACTAAATATTCTCGTGTACTTTTTAAAAGTTCAAAATTAACAGCTTTATGTTTTATTTGTTCATAATTTGGATTTTCTCCATCGTCTTCAATAATTGTTTTAACATTATCAATAAAATGTCCACCAGCATTAAAATCTGCATTCATTGCTACTGTGCCATCAACATTAATAAATTTGTCTGTATTTGCAGCATGTGGTATTTTAGCAATTTGAGAATCAACAAATGCTTTACTGACTAAACTGTTATCATCAAAAATACCATCATAATAGGGTTCACAATTTTTTATTATATTTTGATTAAGATCAAAGTATTGTTTTACATCTTTATCTTTTAATTTTATAAAATTTGAGTTCAAATATCCTTTATTAACAACACTTCTCGAATCTTTTATTATAACACTATATTCGTCATCTGGTTGATGATCAGAGACATTTTTAACATTAAGAATTTGTTTATTTTTCATATTTAGATTTCCCAACATTGGTCTGCTTCCATCTCTGAGAAGTAATGGTCTAGTGTCAATATTGTTTTTTGCTATTTCTATATCAACGTAAGATTTACTGGCTTTATCAGCAATAGCAATGTTTTGTTTAGCGTTTTCAATATCAACGTACTTCTTATTAGCAGCATTAGCGTATGCTACAGGATCACCTAAACCATCAATAAGATTGCCATTGAGATTTAAATTCTCAAAATAGAGAATCATATGATTATCAACAACATCACGGACATTAAAAATAGTATGGTCGAAAGTTGTTGAGTATTTACCCTTCACCACTCTTGAATAAAACAGAAATTTAATGTTTTATTGTATTGAGAACCATAATATCTGATTTGAAATCTTATCCCATCATCTACTCCAGCTCTTCCATCAGTTGTGAATTGAATGATTGATTTAGTGTATTTACCATCAATTTTATCACTGTCAAATGTTTTCATGATGAAATGACTGTCAACATGGACATTGAAAATTATTGTATCATCAACAAGAAAACCACCAGCATCACCAATAACAAATATTTCAAAAATAGAAGTGTAACTACCATTCTCTAATTGATTACCTTTCATTTTTATACTAGACCAAGCTTGTCCACCAAAACCAGTATCATAACCTTCTTTCTCAGTTATATAAGCATCATTATACGCTTTATGATTTTGAAAGAAATGGTCAGGTGATGTATTTGGTGGTGAACCTACCTGAGTTAATTGACTCTTATCACCAAAGTCTTTATAAAATCGGAAACTTGGTTGTAAATGATAACTATTTTGACTGACTTTAGTATGTTCTTTCAACACTTTTAAACTGACTGCATCATTGTCGCCAGTAGACTCACCAATTCCCTTCAATATCATAATTACCATCATCTGTTAAATTGAATCCAACACCTGGTAACCCAGGTAGTCCACGTTTACCAATGGTTGATGATGATGAAGGTAAAAGTCCGTTTGAATAACTCATTTATATTAATAGATGCTCGTTTTCGTTTGAACGGGAATGGTAACCTATATTTTTTATTGCACAATAATAGTGTATATACTATCTTTCTTAATTAAAACAAAAAACAAAAGAATTTTATCGGATGGAAAAAAAGATATAGGTGAAAAAGTGCACAAAACCGTTACACCTTGATGCAAACTATGACGGTGAAAGTAACGACTCTACGAACGCTTTACGTCCACGTCGTTTTAAATAGTGTGATATTTCCACAAATTTTATATGATATTGTTCTATAAGCTCGACACTTTCTACCTGTCAAGTCCCAAGTATTATTTTTATAAACTTTGTTTTGAGCTGCCGCAAAATGTCACTTACAGCCATGAATAACGCGCGAAATTAGCACGAGTACAAGCTTAAATGGGGAAAAATTGGCTCATCACATCTCTTAAACGAGAATGGTGCCCCATCGTTTTTGTTTTATTTTTCGAAACAGTGCTTGGTAGAGACCATTCAGGAAAAGTTTCAAAAAAAATTATCGGTAAATTTTATTTCTGAGGAATCACCCTAATATTTATTATTTGTTTATGCTAGGCCCAGGTGAAACGTTGTACTTCACATGAGCCAAACCCAATTCAACTAATTAGGCTCATGTGAGGTACGGTGTTTGACCCAATTAAGTTCGACTGATTTTAGCTGATTGGAGCAGCTGAGACTTTCTTCATGCCGAGTCAGCCATGAATTTCGCCTGAAGACCTGCGTTCGGTCAAACGCCGATCTTCACTTGGGTCGAACCAAACACATAAGGTCTAAAGGCGCCATTTTTACTTTACCTTGAAAAACCACTGACCAACAAGACCGCTTTTGTTGTTTGTTTGGCGTAGCAGTTCGGTTCGACTGAGTTAAATTCGCCGTCCGTTTGACTCAAACGGGCTCTTTTAATTATTATTTGAGTCGACCCAAGCTGTCATTAGGTTCGGCCCATGTGAAGTACGGCGTCTGCCTAGGGCTTAATATCGTTTGCTTAGAACAAATTAAGGCTTTAAGGCTATGCGATATGAGATTTGTAATCCCTGTATCGATGTTACCATTATCAGGGAAAAAGAAGAAAAGCTTGAACGAGAGAAGAACCTCCGAAAAGATCTGGAACAACGTTATAAGGTGAATTGCAGAATTGAGTTATCAAGCTAAAGGACTTGTGTCTCATAAAGTTGCGATAGGTACCGCTTTCAATGCGTGCCCTGCTAGGTTTAAAGAGTAGGCTGAGCCCGCGTTTTCTATGGCCTGGGTCGTTTCTTAGCAGCCTAGAGTCCTCATGAGCTTGTACTTTTTTCTTCATAGTTGCTTTTGGGTTCAGTGAAGATTTCCCGACAATGACACTTGTTTCACGTCAATTAGTCATTTGTAAATTAGTAACTTCTGTCTTAGAGTTGACTGGATTTGTTGTCGTCTTTTCATTTGTAGACACTACAGGTACGGGAAAAAGATTTGGAGACGTCGAGAAAAGACACGGAGAGAAAATTAGCTGAGGCCAACTTCGAAACACAACAGGTACAATTCGCTCATCAGATTTTCAGACCTAATAGTACACATGAAAAAATTACTCGATTCTGATTGGCTGAGAGCAGTGCAGTTCAAGTGTAACACCAGTGCAAATTACACATCGTAATTCTGGATTATGATTTACAGAAAGACAATGAGAAATTTTGTAGGCCAATAATATCATGTAAATCAATGACAAAAATTTTGTACGGAAACTTTGAAAAAAGCTTTCTCGAATGCGAAAAAAATGGCTTCAACAAACCTCTTCCGGCACCTTTTCCGCGCGAATTTTTTCATGTTTGTATTATTAATTAGTAATCATATGGTTTTTCTCGTTCAATTTGAAATTAATTTGCTCTTGTGAGTTTTTCATAAAGCTGAAATTGCACTCGCCGAAGCGGCTCATGCAATTTCGTGTAAATTCCAAATTGAACTCGAAACCGTATGATTACCTAGTCCAAAACAATC
>CM042749.1:35795641-35810021 GCA_022496165.2 Catalaphyllia jardinei
AACTTAGCAAACATGTGTGGAACTTGAAAGACCGGAACATTCAGTACAACATCAAATGGCGTAAAATAAAACAAGCTCGATCTTATTCCAATGTAACAAAGAAATGTAATTTGTGTCTGTGGGAGAAATATTTTATTCTGTGTAAACCTGAAATGTCATCTTTAAACAATCGAAATGAGCTTATATCGTGCTGTAGACACGCTAGGAAATTTTTGTTGAAAAATGTCATTACTAAATTAGCCGTAGCGTCCCGCTAGTTGCGCCACGCGCCACACCCGGTATGTATTGTTCTCAATTTTTTATATATCTCTGATTGTAACTGTTTTTTTGGCAGTCGCCTAATGATTGCTTCGAACGAAGCATGAAACTCTGAGAAGCGATTAAATGCCTTGGACTAAATAATCCAGCTCTTCGATGCTATTATTACCTATTGCTCTAGTCTAACTATTGAGCACTCTAATAGCCGATGAGGATTTAAACTCACTATTTGGTTATATATATGTATATTATATGGTTAGCTCTGTGAGCGGACAAGATGAGCCAAACTCTGCACTGTGATTGGCTGCCCGATTGGGCAATATGGCGCTATCTTCTGCGCTGTGTCACACAAGGAAATACATTCCAAGGAAATACATTCCTTTGTGTTTTCCGAGTTTATTGACGTCAACTCCGTCTCGGTCCATAAACAGGCAAAACAATGACCTTGGTCAATATCCAGCCATAATGTCCTCACTAGTTGTCAATAACCCATAGATATGTTACTGAGCTAGCATCAAGTCTGCGGCTTAGTCCATAAACCTAGAAATAAATTCTCCAGTATTCTCCAATATTCTCCAATACGGACCGAACATGCTAGTTCAATAAAGTATTCATTGAATGGCTCTTTTTAATCTGCTGATAAATTGATGCGCCTGAGCGATTCATTCACGGTAAACGCGCGCGCAAAAGGTAAGCATCTCACCGATTTACGTTTCTTAGTCGCTTTTCTGACTATTTAACTGAAATTGCTCTCCAAATGTGAAGGTAAAATGATTTCTTTTTAACAAAAAAAAACCTGTTTAGTCTGCACAATTAATTTCTACAGCAATTTCCCGAAATTAATTCATTAGCGGAGTGGTTCATATTGAAAATTTCGAACCGCTAAGAGAAGCAATCAGAATGCTTTTCATCGCGGACAAGTTCAGCCACATAATGAATATAATTAGTTTTCGAAGTGAGTTTACTAGAGTAGGAACCATGGTGATGCAGTGTTTCTCATTTGACGCTCTCAAAGGGGGCACTCATTTGCGTTTAAATAGACGCAGCAAACAGTTGTATATAGTCTATGAACCTATCATGATTACTTCAAAGGCGACGGAACAGCCCTCGGCCAAAACAGATTTAAACGGAAGAGCTTTGAGTTATGGACTTTAGATATAAATTACCCTAGCTGCATATATGTTTGTTTAAACAGAATTGAGATAAACGTAATGAAGAGTCAGTAATGGCAACAGCAAACTTTTCTGAAGACGGACAGCATGGAGGACTTGAACAGACTTTTTGTTTGGCAAGTTTAACTGCTGGAACACACGGCCAGCTGAAATTTATTACAGTCTTGAACAGTTTTTTGACTGTTACTGCAGTTCTTGGGAATACGTTGATCCTAGTCGCTCTTCGCAAGGAGTCTTTACTTCATCCGCCTTCCAAACTCTTGTTAAGTAACCTTGCAGCAACTGACCTTTGTGTTGGCATCATTTCACACCCTCTCTTTGTTATATTTTTGCTCGCTGTGATGAACGAAAGTTGGGATGTTTGTCGATATTCATCCGTCACAGGTTTTATAGCAGACCCCATATTTTGTGGAGTGTCTCTGTCGACACTGACTGCAATAAGTGTGGACAGACTTCTCGCTCTCTCACTGGGGCTGCGATACAGACAAGTTGTAACTCTGAAGCGCACCTATGTGATCATTATTGCCATTTGGGTTGTCCAAACTGTTATATCAATGATGTCGTTGATGAACGTTCTGATAGCCGTATCGTGTAGCATACTAGTTGCATCTCTGTGTCTTGCAACCCCAATCTTCTCTTACACGAAGATTTTCTTCACCCTCCGTCGTCATCAAACTCAAGTACAAGACCATGTTCAACAGCCAAACCAAACAAATCAACTGAATATAGCGGGATACAGGAAGGTAGTGTCCACTGCGCTATGGCCCAATTCACGCTACTCGTTTTTTACCTTCCCGACAGTATAGTCGTGGCTTTGATATCTATTGTTGGGTTATCGACGCCTCTTTTTCTCGCTAGGGAGTTTACAGTCACTTGAGTTTACTTAAACTCCTCATTAAACCCGATTCTTTACTGCTAGAAGATAAAGGAAGTAAAACAAGCAGTGAAAGACACAATCACGCAAGTGCTTTCCTGTTTATCCAGTTAGCTCATTTTCCAGGACGTCAGTGTTTTTCTATTTTATTATTTATTGTTATCATAAACTCGCTAAATACCTTGAAAGAGGATTAAACCATGGACATTGTCTTAGTCGTATGTTTCTTTTTTTTCCCCACGTACTGCCGTGGTTCAAATTTACATTATTTGCTTAGCTCACCTAAAAGAAAAACACAAAAAGGATAGAAAACGGTGAAGAATTTTCTTTTTAAAGCGTTTAAGACCGGTGTTTACTTAATATTTAGTTTATCGCTATTGCATGTTCATGAGATTGTTTTGGTAACAGCGGGAAAACATGGTGTTCATTTGTAAGATGAGTCTGAGATGGAAAAAGTGAAATTCGCGACAATTAGACTCAGCAATACTGTTATTATTCCAACACGGTAAGATAAAGTTTTAGAATTGTGATCACCCCGATGCGCACTTTTTCCTTGGGGTACACGGGTGAGAATTGATTTTACGGGAGAAAAAGTTTCGCTGCCCACCCCCCAGTGCCGTTTAATCTCTGGTGTCGTGAAAATTTTCCGAACTTTCGCTTGGCTTCGGTCGAAGTCCCTCAGGGCTGCCAAGAACAAATCTCACATTAAAATGTTTGAAACGAAAAGAAATCTTCTATGTTGTTCGGAACGTTGATTCTGCCGAGGCGAAACAGAAGCATTTTTGTGGGCTTTTTCGTAATCAAGAAATGATTTTCATGGGCTTGTCCAATGCGTTTCCACAGCTGGCTGCGACTTCAAGAAGAAATTGCTACTTGGTTTTCAAAGAAAACGACTGGAGTTTTGTTTTGTTTTATTCTAATTCCAAAATCCAAAGACTATTGAAAATTCACATAAATCTTTCATAAGAATTAATGCCGCGCAGACATTGAGGTGAAGTTTAATGATGACTTTTCTTAACTGTCATCATGAATATTATTAGAACACAAACACAGTTAATTGTAAATGGGCCGAGAGCAGATAAAAATATTATATGGATAAATTTATAAACAAAGACCCGCTCTCTTTAGTAATTCTCCCTGGCTGAATAGAAAAATTCTCATTTTGTTTCTGTTCAGCACTTGAGAAAAGAGAAAAGGTGGCTTAATTTTTTCGTTTCAAAACTCTGTGAAAGAAAAAATGTTGTCAAAAGGGCGTGTTTTCTACAGCTGCAAGTGTAAATATTATTAATTTACCAGTAAGCCAAAATTGAACTGAGTCACAGACAGCATTTGTCTCGGCGTATAACTGTAGAAGTTAAAAACTGGCTATTAAAAACAAAAGGCGCTTTTTATTTGACAAAAATTCTGAAAAGGAGACAAAAAGTGAAGAAGTTTCCTGGGAAAGTTTTCAGAAAATTCAGAAATTGGTGAATTTTCAAAAAAGCGAACCATTCAACCGAAAATATTGGAAATTCTGGAAAGAAAGTCAATTGAATGGAACGGAAATTCCCACATGTATAGGAAATGTGGTGCGAGCAAACATTTTCCCACGAGAAGAGTAAATACTGAACTGCATGAAGTAAATTAAAAAGAGACCCGTTTGACAGCCTGAGTGAAAGTATATGACAGTTGTTAGTCATTTCAGTATTAAAAATCTGTAAAAAACACAAAGACACAATATAACACTTTATCGCTAGCAGCTTGTTATCAGTGTGTTTGAAGAAGTGACTACAGGAAATTAAAGCAGCTTTAAAAAGTTGTCATGCAGTTTTAGAAAAAAAATAACCTGCGAATACAAGCGCCACCTATCGCCTTCCTCCGAGGGTCGCTGTGCGAGAGCCGTCTGCTCTTTTGGTAACATTGCGCAGAAAATCCTGTTCCAAACAAAGGGAGTTGTTACTAAGTATAGCTTTTAAGAGTGAGCATGCGCGGGAATTTTTTTCTTCTCTTTCGATTTCAACTAGATTTTACTTATTGGCAGTTAAAATAAGTGCGGTGAATAGTTGTCTAAGGCCCGGTTGATTAAAAAAAATATATTGTGGTTTTTTGAAAGAAACAAAATAAAACAGCCACTGTTTGCTAGTTAAGCCATCTGCTCATTTGGCTAAATTGTTTTACTAAATTAATAATTCATGCATTACGAATATAAAAGAAATATCCTAATAAACGGGGATTTGTTACTCTGAGAAGCTCGAGCCGGATAGCGAATGAATTCTGGTCAAAAGATCGCAGGTTGCAGTTAGCCACAGATAGTTCTTTCGTTGTAATGACAACCACAAACCTCTCTGCAGATGAAACGCAAAACACTGTTGAACAGCTCTACTGTTCGGCTAATTTAACTTCTGAAATATACTTATCTCAGTTTTAAACATTTTTGTGTCCATTACGGCATTTTTTGCAAATGCTTTGATCTTAGTCTCTCGTTACAAGGCGTATTCACTTCATCCGCCCTCCAAAGTCTTGCTAAGTAACCTGGCAACAACTGATGTCTGTGTTGGTCTGATTATCGAGCCTCTGGCCGTCGTCTATTTAATGTCTGTAGTGAATGAACATTGGAGTATTTGTCGCTACCTAGAGGTAGCAGGTTCTGTAATAGGCGTCATAGGCGTCATTCGCCGTGTCTCTGTTGACACTGACTGCAATAAGTGTGGACAGACTTCTCGCTCTGTTGTTGGGACTGAGATACAAGCAGGTTGTAACTCTGAAGCGCGCCAATGTGATCGTTGTTACGTTTTGGCTGGTGTCCACTGCTCTGACGGGAACGTCTTTTTGGAATCCTGCTGTAATATTCTGGTACATGATCATAGTCGTATCATTCTCTCTAGCAACCTCGATCTTCTCTTACACAAAGATGTTCTTCAGCCTCCGCCATCACTAAACTCAAGTAAATGACAATGTACAGCAACCAAACCAAACAAATGAACTGAACATAGCGCGATACATGAAGGCAGTGTTCGCTGCACTGTGGTTTCAGTTCACGTTAGTGGCTTGTTTTCTACCCCGTGGTATAGCGCTGGTTTTGTTTACTAAAACAGGAATATCACCATCTTTTTTTCTCGTTAACCAGTATACAATCGCTTTAGTTTACTTTAACTCCTCATTACTGCTGGAAGATAGACGAAGTGAGACAAGCAGCAAAAGACGCAATCAAACAAATGCTTTGCTATTCATGTAGCTAACACTTGTCCAAGATATGGCATTGCTTAGCGTACCTAGTAAATATGAGCACGATAGAAAATTGTAGAGAGCATTCTTGAGAAAAAGAATTTAAAAGTGGTGCTTACTTAACTTAATTTATCCGTGTCAGGCTTGAAAAGTGGCCTTGCAAAATGTGCTTCAGGGTCTTCTTAAATGAGCAATTTATAAAGCAAAATGTAAATTAAGATATGCTCTGAAGAGTTGTTTGTAATTTCAAATAAAGCGAAGAAAAACTGGAATTCAGATCAATTCTTTTCCAGAAGGCGGTGTATTATTCCAATCCTAGCGTTTTGTTAAAGGGAGGAGTTCGAGACGTAGAGAAAGCCGACAAAAACGCATCTAAACCGGTCGCTAGACACTTTAATCTGCCGAATCATTCTACGCAACATATGACAGTCTGCGGCCTCTCCCTACATCAAGGAAGCACAGAAAGCCGCAAAACTCTAGAACAAAAATTTATTTTTCAAATCGGCACTCTTAATCCTCACGGTATCAACGAACGTTTTTTCTTTTAACTAATTTATTCTGTTTTTCACGTTACCAGGCACCAACCAATAGCGTAGCTCCATACTTCTGTATATAAACCACACACAACCCTCAATTCCTCGATTCGCTCCGACGAAGGGCTAGCGCTCGAAACGTCAGCTTCTGAATCTCTTTACGGTGAATAATTCACATTATCAACTCAGTTGATAAAACCAAATTATCTCATTTCTGATTGGCCGAAAGCCTACAGTGAATTTTCGAAATCAGCGCCCGTGACGTCATAACTGCAGATTATACAGTTATCATGTCAAGGACACTCAAGGTCAAGGGGTTATCATGTCATGTATGACCGCAAAGCATGATTTCTAACAGGTAATCATGTCAACTTCGCGTGATTCGCGTTTGTTGCCGTCAGTGAAGAAGCAGAAACATGACTTCCAAGTTTTTTCGTTCAATGTATTAGATTCGGTTTTTGTGATATCCAGAATAATCAAGGTCTCCGTAAGGATTATCAGCCTGAGCCTTCGGCTTCGGCTGATAACCCTAACCTCGACCTTGATTATTCTGGATGTCACAAAAACCTAATCCAATAATTGTTTATTTTCAACCCGACGAGGTCGTGGGTTCGATTCCCACCGAGGTCAAAAGATTTTTTCTTTACCTCGTGTGGTTCCCTGATTCCCTTTACTAGGGCTAACGCCCAGTGGGTTATTGATGGGTTAAATTAGCACTAAAATTTACACTTCATAGTTAATTCTCTGTTACATCATTTATGGTATATACTTAGTTTTGTGCTAACGTAGAAGTTCTGTCTTTTCGTGGGTGCCTACCCCAAAGTCAAATGGAACAGAAATCCGTTCCGAAACTATAGTCTACCTTCAGAAGTAGTCCTCTTTTTCCGTTCGGAACGGATCGGTGTAAATCTGCTATATTTTCATTTTCTAGTCTCTCATCGCCCCCCAAAAAATTAAGGGAAATCGAATTGTAAATGGAAGCGCCATCTCATTTGGTTGGTTTGCTGATTTTGGAAAAAAGCCTTACCATTATTCAACGGTCATCCCACCTGATTTATTCTGACAAATGGTAAGAACCCCATGTCTACATCAGGTTTTACACAGCGGTTTTCTCGGCCGAAAGCAACACGAAACCAACCCTTCTATCAATTTCACAATCTCGTGCATCAAGGAAGATGACTACTTCTCCGGTATCTAGATTCTTTTTGCTTTCCGTCTCCTTTTATTTCCATTTGTTCGAGACTTCCAACTCAACTTTTCAGACATCTTATCAAACGGGACAATAAAGAACCACCAAGGAACCTTGTATCTTTATACAGCCGAAAACCTCTTCGACCGTTGCGGAAAGAATAAAAAGTATTTCTGACACATTTTCAGACTGGTGAAAAAAAGTATGGATTTTATTTTACACTATTTACATCGAGATCAAAATGCTTTCTTTCAACACTTACGAGCGAGTGACAAGCTCGCTGATATTAACTACGACACTTAATGAGCAAAGAACTCAGGGCTTGAATATTTTTTTTATAACGTACAATTTTATCGTGAAAGACAGAATTTTCTATTTGGGTAAAGCGCGGGAAGAGATGCACACTTCGAGTTTTGCTTTGTTACTTGATTGGTCTCAAACACTTCACCTGTCCTCTGATCGGTCACGGGACATTACACGAATTTTCGAGCCACACAATAATACGGAATGCGAAAAGACAAAACAGACAAATTCGGAAGTCAATTTAAAAAAATCTGTGACGTTAATCAATGGTCGTGAGTATACGCTAAAGCCTTTGATACAACGAAGCGTCAGGCGAGTCGGTACTCATAAGTCGGCCTGGTATGTGCATCAGATCAACGATGTAACTTTTGGGAGGAAACCTGGGCTGCCCGTCTTTGGCTTCTTCACAAAGCATCACCTCATTCCAGGCCCTGTTATATTCTCCTTGAACCAACGAGCAGCTTACTGCAATACGATCAGCTAGAGCCTGGTAATAAGAAACAAAAGAAACAAATTGTTCCCAGTCTTGAAAATCTTTATCACGGTAAGCCTGAGAGCGTTCTGACGCGTTTTATTTTGTACAAATATTGATGAAAACAATGGAATTTTTTTTAATTTCAACTATAAATGCACAGAGACGGGGCCATTACAAAAGTGTCTGCATAGGCAACCATCTTTAGCTAGTCAATTTTCGAAAAACGTTAGTAGTCGTGCGGATATCTTCGTTACGCGTTCGGGTTTCCCGAAGACACGATTAAAATTGAAACCTCTGGGGTACTTCCAGAATATTTACTGCCTAGCGCAGCAACTGATAATTGTCTGAAACATCTCAATTACCTTGAAAAGCAAAGCCCTGTGATAAAAGATCCCAGTATGAATCTTGCCAATGGGAATGATATTGGAGTTGAGTTCACACTTGAGTTGACCGACTGGTAATTCATAGCTGAATGTGGACAGTGACTCCCTGTCGACAGCTCCACCCATCTTATCACTGACAAAACTGGCACAAAAATCAGAACAGATCAGTATGCTCCCTCGGGCCCGGGGTGGGTACTCCCACAAAAAATATTGGGTGGGGGTGCGGCCTGCTTCTCAAAACCTTACCCTAATTATGACCAAAATCTGAACGCCGACCAAAACCGAAAAATGACACACTTTTCAAGGGGCAAACACATACTTGAAATGACATGAACGGAGTAACTTTATTTCGTTTCTGTAAAACTAGAAGTTAAGTATCAAGCACTACCACAGAATTTGTTTTTCGTTTCGCTTAGCTTGGTGGTCTAAATTCTGGATTTTCACTGCGTGAGAAACTGCTTACAAAACGGTATTGTGTGTACGTTTTCTTTGATTTATTTTCTTTTGGATTTTCACTAAAACATGTTTCCCATAAAGAGCTCTACAGTGCAATATAGACGATTTTGAAGCTAAATACTTAACAAAACAAAACAGAAATGTGCTAAACCATTATGTATTAGTAGTACAATATTCTGCCCTGGCTCCTCTGAAAAATAAGAACCTAATCAACCTGAATTGCAAAAAAGCTACGTCGAAAATTGTAGGTTCTTACATGCGGGTTTACACTGTACCTTGTTATAGGATCAAGAATCTCAGAAACCCTGCCCTATCCCGCGGTACATATAGCCAATATATGGGAGTACCCCCGTGGGAATATGCGAAGATTTTTCATGATACATGATGAAAACCACATACGGATATTTACCTTGCAAGAGCCTCTACTTGTTCGCTGGTTGTAGCAAGTGGCTGGATATTGTTCCGTACCTCCTCGATGTAGCCTTGAAGTACCTCATCCGTGGGGGGCTGCCAGGCAGGCACCCCATCCTGTTGCGTGGTTGAGACCTCGGATAAAGCGGCCTCTTCTTCCCTTTGTTTCTGCTCTTCTCGTTCACGCATGATCTTACTTTTGCTAGAGCGGAGGAAAAAAGGCAGACATTCAATAAAGTGAGTCGGAGATAGCGTTTACTGTCGTTGATTGATTTTCGAAGACTGTTGATTATCCAAACTTTGCAGCCAATAAGGTCAGTAAGAGAATCTCGTGTGAAATATATCGTCACGTAGTTATGTTGATGTCTCCTTGTCCTAGACTAAATTGCTTTCTGATTGGCCAAGCTTCACAGTCACTCTACCGACTTAAGGCATGTACCTCTTCAAGTCCTTGTTTGATTTGGTTCCCTTTCCTATTCTCTCCGTGCTTTTCTCTGGCTCCTTGGTTACAAGTAGGACAGGAGAAGGGGTTTTCCTGAGGTCAAAAAGAAAACGATGTCATAAACAAGAATGGCTGAAGCATAACTCGGAGAGGTAATCCCAGTCATCCTCTTACGGAGATTCCTACACTGAACGAGATTCAAACAAAGCATAAAGGATGCTACGTCTACAAGTAATTTGTGATAATCGTATTGACTATATATTTTGCCGGCACGGAACAGAGACCTTGGTGCAAGCGTAGTACGGAAAGGCTCATGGTTAATACGTTTGTAACAAAGAGACGGTTGAGAAACTTGTGACATTTCACAATCAGCCTTGTCACTAGCACTTTCGGATAAGGTTTAATTGTTCGCTCTAGTGTTGTATAAATAGCGTTATCTGACATATCTTTTATTCTGTTGTTTATATATCGTGGGCCTGGCTGACCAACGCGTCCATAGATCATAGCCTTGAGTGTGATCGGTTGTGTAGCGAAGGCAAAATAATATATCTTTCAACATTTTTCCCCATTAATAAGAACTAAGCAAACTTGTCTCGCAACCCAGATCCTTCAATCTACCTGACCAGCAATCAAAACGATTGCTGTGATTACTAAGCTAGCAAGCAGCCCAGGCCCCGAGCAGCCATACCTGTCCGCGTTCTTGGAGTTCACAAGGATAATGGGTCGATGGGCATCCGTGGGCAGGGAACTAAGTTCCTCGAGCGTCAGAAACTTGCTATCAGGCCGCATCTGTAAAAGAACCAACTAAAAGTCAATTTTTGTTGCTGTCGTTCAGTCGGGTCACAGAAGTTAACGCCCACGTATGTTTTCCTCTCATTTTTCACTGAATCAATTAAATTATATTGCTAGCCGCTGCGTGGTCAGATGAAACTAGTTCAAATGCCCCTGAATAATGGTCAGGTATGAGGTTTTTTTTCAAAGCCACCCAAACACACGGCGCCTTTAATTCATAATTCAGTTTCTGATTATAAGTTTTCTTTGTAGAGGGACTGGAAACAGACGAACTGAACAAAATGGTAAGGAAATTTCTGACCATCACGCGTGAGTTCGCGACGGGAAAAAGGAGTACATTCCTTTGGAGATAGTCCGCAAGTTCAGAACATGTTCCGAAGAAATACTGTTTCATTCGACGTCTAACCTAAATTTCTAGATTTTTCAGCCAAATGATAAAACACTTGATAATAATAGGTTACACACTGAATGAACTAAGGGATTTCACCAAGCCTAAACCTAAAATTTGTACAGTTTTGAAATTACTATAAAGAAGGACCTTTTGACGAGTGAGAATGTCTCCTTACCGGACCACAGTCATAAAAGCCATCCTGAATGATGTTGTTAGAACTCAGTGAGCCCGTCATAGCGTACTTGGCAGGTAAGTTACTATCTAGAAGACATTCCATTGCAGCTTTTGCGAAGCCAGACTGACGAGAATTAGACAAAGAAATCTCTCCGAGAACATCTAAACCGCTGCAGAAACAAAACACATAAAATAAATTCTAGTTACCTCAAGACCTAGAAGTCAGGCGCCCTGGCCAAATTTAACGGTTTGTGAGTTGGATTAAGGATTGGGTGGCCCAGTTTCAAGCCCTGGCTAGGGTTATTGTTGTGTTGTTAGGGCAAGTGCTTATCGTCCACCCTTGAGACGCGAAAGTAACGTTTGACTAATATACCATCCATGCGAAAATAGTAACACTCTAGCCGCAGACACTCAAACCAGCTAATGTTCATGTAACAGGTTACGGGGAAAAACATTTGTTCCCGCAACAAAACTTTCTCGCAAAAACAGGCGGAAATTCACTCGAAGAAAACTGTCGCTGCACCCTCTTCTCGCTTCATGTCTCCGGTACCAAACTGTCCCCTAGTGTGTGTAAAATTCCTAGTGAAATTTTCATGGTTGCCACAACCATCCATTTTCAAAATGCTCTGACTTATCCCTGATAATAAACTGCAAAATGTCAGGTCTAGTAGCGGCTTCTCCTTCTACTCGTTCATTAACCCTTTCCTGCCTAAGACCCACTTATAGATTTTACTCTGTCTAACGCCTGACGATTTTACTCGTCAAAGGGAGACCCCTTGGGCAGTAAAGGGTTAATTAAGAGTGATAATTATCAACATTTTTTTTTCTTCATTTGGGAATAACATCGTTGAGATCAGAGCGACCCCAAAGGTTTCTTCCAGCCTTCAATGGTATTACATCAGCCGTATTAAATTATTGCAATTTCCTCCAACTTTAATAGACATGCAATAAAAAATAAAATTCCCTGACTTTTTCCTTAAATTGACAAGTTTTTTTTTCCTCTGATCATTTTTTGACCTGTGGCAACCCTAATTTAAGCTGCAATGATGTCACAATCGTTTATACAAGGCTTCATTGTCATTATCATCATTTATTAGACTCGAATCTCATCTCCCTAGCCATGATCAGGGACAAGCCTTCATACGCAGTAAGCCAATCACATGGATGGTCACCCAAGCTAGTACCAGGCCTCATTTTAAGGTCACTCACCCCAGTCTACAAATCTCGGTGGCGGTCGGCAAATCGTTACCACACTGCAACACGGCCCAAGCTACGCTCCTTCGCACGTCATCATTGCCTGAGCGAAGTAACTCCACTAGCCGCGGAAGACCACCTTCCGCGCGAAACTGTAAAAAAAAAAACGTTTTCTTTTTTTAGACTTCACCATCTTTCTCTCTCTGGTTGGTTGTTGCCTTGATAAAACTATTACTAACAAAACACCTTTAGATAGCCATGCCAATGAACTCTAGCCTCTTTTGCAGCCTTCCCCCCCGGGGGAACTTCCATTTAAAATTGACAGGGGTGCTTGTCATAAATTTTGAAAAGAATCCGTAAGAAGTAACAAGATCCTGTTTTGTGGACGTGACTTGAATTTTTGTCACCCATAAGAGGTACCAATTGTAAAACAACACATTAACTGATACTATCAGAATACCTTCTAATATCAAATATATAGCCCTGCCATAAAGGTTCCATGAAGGTTTCCTCAGTGTGTAGACCTTTTTGGCGGCTCAACACACTAAGAGATACCAAGCCCGCCTTTTTTAAGCCCTACAAGGTACGACGTGCAACCGTCTTTTTTATACGAGGGTCCCCCGGGGGGCTTTGTAGATATTTGCATGGCACGTCAGAACTTCTCGTTCACGGACTCACGGGACGGAAAGATTGCGTGACGAGCCAAAACATAACGTCTGTGTAGAAGGCGGCATGAATTCGGGTCTTTTTAGAACTATACACAGAGGCTTAGAAATACAGCCATGTCGTACAAAACCTAACAACGAAGCTTTGATTCTGTAGAAAAGCTCGCGGAAAATGAGATTAATCCATTAGGAAGAGATAGTTGTGAATTATGACGAGGATGAAAATGGATTGCAATATGGGAAACACAAGAGGGTCCCGCCCTTAAGCTTAGCCTGAATTCGGATGCCTCCGAAATGTTATTCCAATATGGAATGGCTTTCAATCTTTAAGTCAATCTTTAAGTTTAGAGTACATTCCACAATTTATGCATTGCTTCCGATAAATAACCACCCATACCTCATTCCTTGACTCTGCATCACAAACAAAGGCCGCGACTGCTATTCCAGCTTTACTCTGTACAACAGAGGCACTAAAATGTAAACATTGATGAGGTATAGCTTTTTATATGCAGCACTTCTTCAATAAGCGTAAATATTTGACATTCTTTCACTACAGAATTAACTCTATAGTATTCTTCCTTACTTGGACTGTAGAGCTTGTACAAGGGCGGGAACGACGCCTCTTAGCTGTATTTCTGATCTCCAAGACTCTAAAATAAACCACCACAAAATTCATTATTACAACACAGCAATAGTAGGCGACACTAGGGGAATTCACATCTGACCAATCAAAACAAACGTAAGAAATGAAGTACACCAGCAAAGACACGGTATAGTAGTCTAGCATGTTCTGAATTATCCAGCCCCCGCCCCTTTCCAAGATGGCCGCCAACAAAACTCCGAGAAAACGACGACGTCATACCCTCCTCTCATTTACCCCTCGAGGAGGTGAACCCTAGTCCCCCTTGGCTGCCTTGAAAAAAGTGGCATTTTCTAACCCTAAAAATCTAACGCTTGACCTCTTATTTTACCCCCTCCAAGAGGTGCAACCCTAGCCCGCCTTGGGGTGAGAGAACCCTAAGCCTATCTAAGCCTATAACCCTGAGTCGGTCGTCGACCATGGATCTCAACCCTAAGCCTATCCAAGCCCATACAAGCCTATAACCCTAGTGTGGTGTGGGGTGAACCCTAAGCCTATTATGTGTGCGTGTAACCCTAGTGTGGGCGGGTTTTTTCATTTTTTTTTTTTTTTTTGGGGGGGGGGGGGGGGGAGGAAAACGCTCACCGTCATCATTTGGCTGACCTTGCCACAGTCCCCTGAAAATTGACCGGGCGCGCGTGCACTAGCACTTGGCTGACTTTGGCCAGCACGCGCGCTGGCTGGCGTGGCTTGACCTTGGACTCCCCCCAAAAGGGCGCGCGCTGATCTTTTTAGGTTGCGCCCTAAAAAGTGGGAGGGGGCCGGTTTTGAACTTGCGCGCGCGCAATGTGGCCACGACCTTGGCTGACATTGGGGGGGGGGGG
>CM042749.1:35819436-35830519 GCA_022496165.2 Catalaphyllia jardinei
TGACTTTAGCTTATCGTCATAGAGTTATTTTCCAGTCTGCAAATTAAATCTCTAATATATAAACTGTAGGGAATTCTCCTGTTGGATTACTGAGTGTCAGACATGCATGTGCCCTATAAGAAAGGGTAACCTTTAAATTGGCGCTTTTTAAATAATAATAACAATTTATTACAATAACAATAACATAACGATACTGATAATGATAATGATCACGATAATGACAATGATAACAATAATAATAATTATTATTTATAATGAAAACTTTATTAAAACTTCACAGTAATTACAAAGATTAAAAAGGCTAAAAGATGAATACGATTATGCCTATAATAAGGGGATAATAAATTTACATAAAAGGAAAAAAAGTAATTGATAATAAAGATTCAAAATTCTACAAAATTAAGATAACAATAACAATAACAATAACAATAACAAAAACAAAAACAATAACAATAACAATAACTCAAGATTAGCCGAGCTATTATCAGCAAAAAAGCAAGAGAGCTATGCCACAACAATTTCATGGGTCAGGGCGAAAGTGTCCTTTGCAATTTTGCGGAGCGCGCTCCTATCCCTAAGGGGATCGAGAACCCCGAGAAGGAGGAACTTAGTTATTAAGGACAGTGATCTGGAAATAGAGAAGGGTCAAGCAGGACTTCCCTAGACTCAATAGCTATAGACACTCTATTATTGGAACGTACATGGAAATTTTTTATTTTTTAAAAATTGTATAAACAGTTGTAATAGTAGTAGTATTAGTTCTTATTGTTTTATAATTAATAATGATGCTAATAATTACTCGAATGTCCTTTTAGCCTTTTTATTCATGTAAGTAATTTATGGTGAAGTTTTCAATAAAGTTTTTAAATTTAAAAAAAAAAAACCACACAATAACAATAACAATAACAACGATGAAAACAAAATTTAATGTTATTTAACCAGGGCGACCTCTTCCGCTATATCAACAAGAGCCCTACAAAGGTGAAAAAAAAACTAAAAAGCCTAAATATAGCCACTAACTTAAACAGTAATTTAAAAAAAACTTGTGATAGATCTATAGAATTCTTAAATACTAAGTTCCTTTATTTCATTAGGAATATCATTGAAAAGTTAGATTCATTAAAACAAATTAAAAGATTTCCTTGCAGTGACTGTCTCAGTTCTCACTTTGGGAAGCATTACGCCCTTCCCACTTCCCCTAGTAGTCTGGATAGTTTTAAAAGCCTTAAAATAACCTTTGAAAAACATTGGAGGGGATCTCTCTAAGCATTTGAAGGTTAAATTAATTATACACGTCACGCCTCATAGACAAGGGAAGCCATTTAAAATTCTTCTCAACATCTGAATCTTTGCGTGGTCTTCAAGAATCTTCGCCTTCCTTCTCTAGCATAAAGAAAGTACTGTAAAGGCAATGAGCTTTCAGCCTAGAACATGTTGCTTCCACAAGACAAGACGAGACAAGACAAGACAACTTTATTACATTTTTCTCAATACATATATTAGTGACAGACCTGGCACCGCAGGTAGCAAAAGCTAATCGAGGCGGGCCAGGAACAATAAAATAATGAAATCTGCAAGTCTTAGTTTAAAAGAAACGTATTACAGGAAAAGCAAAAGAAAATGAAGAACTACTTAAGGGAAAAGTTATTATCTTAGCCTGCAAACAGGCTCTCCGTATGGGTTTAATATTCCGAGATTTGCCTTCGAATAGCGTAGGGGGCGGGCGAGAGATGAGAGCCTGCAATGGTCCTTGTAAGATTTGAGTATTTACATTCAGATTCTGAACGTAAATTGCTGATTGGCCAACTCGACTTGACACATGTTAAATAAGTGGAACTCGAAAGCCCAGACTGTTCGAAAACTGTCCTCGGTTGTCGACGGGTCGCGGAGGAATGTTTATTTGCTCAAAATTGGGGCAAAATCTTTCAGAGATGGAAGTCAGGACATTTGTGAGGATACAGAGAGTAATTTGGGATCATTTGCTAGCTTTTAAGGACATTCGCGCCCATTGCTACTGCGCATCTCTAGTGCGCACGCCATTCATTGGTCACGAGCATGCCACGTCATTTTCAAGTGTGCGCACCGAGTCAAAAACTCAACAAAATATAGAGCTCATGACCTTTGCGTTAACTTGGTGTGCAGATATTTCTGTTGGATGCTCATTGACCCCCACTTTTTTTTCAGCAGATCACTTCTTTTTCTGATTCTTTCCATTAATACTAAAAAACAAAAAAATCTGTGCGTGGAAAGTTTTAATTATTTCTCATATACTGTTCAAATAGGGTTGAATTGAATTGAATTGAATTGAATTTTAATAGTACGAGTACAAATATACAAGTTACGAGTTACAAATACAAGTTACATATAGAAGATGATAAATAGCCTAATGAGATATTTACAAATGCAAATGCGATCAAGAAATAAAGTATTAAAGCGAGAAAGAAAAAGACATTAAAATTTTAAATATCTACAAAACCCGAATTGGTACAAGGATACAGGTGTGCGTGACTTAGAAGTTGTGGCTTTTAAGGCTAATTTTAGCTGATTTAATGACATATGTAGCAAAGATCTATCAAATAGGTTTATAAATATGGTGTTAAACACACATGACTTAGACATGATTCTTCAAATTAAATATATGCCGATAGTAATGAATCCGACCAGAATCGCCTCGAATGACTGGAAATCCTAGAAATGCTATGGTCTGTGCTACGCCTTATCTTGAAAACGAGTTCAGTGACCCCTGATTTCTTTTACGTTTTTAATCTAATCTTATAATTTTCTACCTGTGGTCAAAGTTTTAAAAAAATCTGTGCGTTGGAAGTTTTTGGGCGCGAACATCCTTAAGGCTGAAATTATCCAAAAGCAAGCTTTATTTCAGTTTCCATGCTGAACAACTCGCAAAGAATAATATTATGAGCTCGAGCCAATTATGCAGTCTACTCTGTTTTTCCTTTCATTCTCATTTATAGCCCGCCGAGGTAATTGTTTCGTCTAAATCAAGTAAGGTAAGTTCGGAAAAGATGTTCCCATTCAAGGTTTAGCTTTCAGGTAATAATTCTCTGATTTTTTGACTGGAGTGTCGGCTCGTGTTGTTCATGTTTTTCGGTTGCCATGGGCGACCGTGGCTTTTTTCGTTGAGTCAAGCAATGACGCAGGTGAAAGATCAGTCAAGCGGAAAAGGAGGCAGAACTCAAATCATACAAGGACCATTGCAGGCTCTTATCTCTCGCCCGCCCCCTAGTTTTTCGAAAGCAAATCTCGGAATAGCCCATAATCATATGGAGAGCCTGTTTGCAGGCTATTATTTTCTTAGCAACAACCTTCTATAAATCTCATAACTTCATGTGTCATCAAGAGTTTTGAAAACAAAATGGAAAGCTAACATTGCACATACATATAGTACTGTAGCTGCAGTTATTTTTAACTCTACAATAAGGTTAAAACTCACACTTCTCTGCAAACTTGTACAGTGCTTCACAAGCTGACTGAAGGACATGTTCCTCTGGAGAGTCTAACATCAACACAACTGTATGGGGCTTCTTGCTGACAAGTTCCAGAGGATCAAACTGTTTACAAGATGATTACACATAACTATAAGTACTTATAGTAACTGCACCAAGTGGAGTGCAATTCAGGGGGTAACTGTACGAGTAATTTCAAAATTGGATGAGCGCATAGTACAAAGCTGATTTGAAACTTAAGTCTTTTGAGAACTTGTTTTGAGTGAAAAAGAGAGTGCCACCTTCTATAGCTGTTGAAAACATTAAGAAGGAAGCCATTAAAGCATTGTATGATCGACAGGCAAATCACTTGGATATCCAATTGCAGGTATCTAACTACAACTTGTTGAACCTGGATACCTGTAGTTGGACGGTCAATATTAATGCAACAAAAGGTGTTTCCTTAAGAGTCCTGACACATTCTTGAACACATACATGTATAAGTCACCAGTGATGCTTTGGAATAATTACATGCACAAGTTAAATATTCTTTATTGTACTGTACAGGGAAAACAATATTTGACAATTATAACTTTTTTTGTAGGATGAAAGTCTTTAGTACTAAAGTGCTAATTGGCCATCGTGCATCAAAAAATCTTATACAAAAATTTAACTGCCTTCTCAGGAAACCTGTCATGTAGAAATGTTCTTCAATCGAAAATAGTATTGTTTGTTTTATTAACATTTTCCTAGGGCATGAAAACAAATAGGTAAACTACACAGACAGGCAATATTTATTAATCTAGGTATTTATTGCTTAAATAATTGAAGTGTTCGGTATATCAACAACAGCACAATAACCTAAAATACGTTAATACCGATACACGGATGTTCTGACGTCTGCACAAGAGATCAGATCAGAGCTGAACAGAATGCCGCAAAGTTTAACCACTTTCAATTCAACTACATCAAACTGATAAAGGGGGTAAGTTTCTAAAGAAACTGCGGTGCTGCGTCGGTGGGAGTATTACTTAAGAAATAGAAAACATGTACCGTGTTTGTATCGAGTTATACAAACACGAGTGGAAGTTTGGGAGAACGAGAAATGCTGTGGGAACACGAGCCGCAGGCGAGTGTTTCCACAGCTTTTCGAGTTCTCCCAAACTTTCATGAGTGTTTGTATAACTCGATACAAACGCGGAGTACATGTTTTCTATTTCTTTTAGAAAACACCACGACGAGAAAAGGGAAAACAACTTGTTAACTTTGATTATCAAAATGTAAATTCTCTTTGCTCGCGCCATCACTACGTCAACAGCGCGCGCTAGTTCTGTGTCTCCATTGAGTTATACAAACAGGATTTTTAACCAATCAGCGCGCGTGCTTTCTTAGGACTGTTTTCTAAAAGAGTATTACAAGATTTACGGTGGCTAATTCACATTATCAACTCAGTTGATAAAACCAAATTAGGAAAGATTTCCGTATAACCCCATACATTTATTATGCATGCACAATGATTAATTATACATGCGCTCTATTGTTTTTGAAGACAATAGCAACTCCCTAAGGTATTGAATATATACATTGATAATTATTACTTACTGTATGAATAAAAGTGGATTTTATTGTGCGCTGTCTTTTTGTCCCTTCTCTTCTACCCCTTGCTCCATTCTTCTCCTTTTTCTACTCCGTATTCCTCTGGTTCTGTACTTCTCTTTTTTGTTTTCTTTTTTTCTTTCCCATTGTACCCGGCACGTCTCGAACCACTTACCTTTCGCACAACTCTCGCTCACCAGTCTCCCTGCTACACCACTACACTACGAGGTTAAGTTGAAAACTACCCCTCGACAAATCATTTTTATTTTTCTTGACTGGTTGAAATGCATAAAAATTTACATTACAATTTACTTATTCATCTGTCAAATGCATGTTTCACGCTGCACGAAAACATGCATCGCTTGTCTTTATCCTTGGTTCCCTGGTGAATAAAAGGGGGGAGGATTTAATGCTTTCCCTCAGTAGGGTCTACTTGTTTTCGAGTCCAGGTTATGCAAAACGAAGTACAACTGTTGTCACTACATCGAAGTACAGTCGGTCTTCAGCGCAATCTGTCGCGGGACCAAAGCCTGTTTCCTTGTTCCTAGGGCAAAGGGACACAGTTCTACCCATCATACGCGGCCACCTATTGCCGGGAATACAAGCTTGTTGAACGACATGTGCAAAGCTTACGACTACCTAAAAGACGAGGGCTGTAGTCGTCTCAAAGTTAAACCACAGCCTAAACTTTGTCGACCCAGACACAGGTGCGCACACCCAGTGCATTGAAAATATATAGTGGGGAGTCGAACAAAGTATGCCTCGTACAGGAAAGTCCGAAGATCTCTTGGAACGTGACCTACAGGAATGGTTGTGGCGTAAGCACTATGGAGATGATCCTTTCAGAAACATCAACATTATATGTAGTACGCAAAGATGCGCAAATAGTTCTTCGTACCAATGTATGCACTATCCGTGCTCCGATCGCTTCTTGATACAGGAAAGAAACAAGAGACACAGATTCATCGCTTGGGAGTGAATTTGAGGACAGAAATCAAGGGGGTAAAATGCGGAGTGAGACGAGAGGTAAGCAAGAATTTTATTTAACATTGTTTTGATTCGCAAAATAAGTAGAACACTCGCTGACCCGATCAACATTTTAAAGCTAACCGCAAGGAGCCTTTTCTGAGGCCTAAATCACTATTTTTGAGCATTTTTTATAACGAGCGCATAGACTGACATCGCCGTTTTTTTAAGCAGTTTCAAGCTTACCCTCAATTTTAAAATGCTAATAATGCGCCCTAAAATATGGTATTTCTTTTCCGTTTTCCGCAATTTAGACTTAAAATTCGTAAAATTTTTCTAAGTCTTTAAAAAATCGTTGAGTTTTTCCGTATTTTAGATCTTAAATTCGCCAATATTTTCTAAGTCTAAAAGTATGCGACACTTAGAAAAAAACCGGCAAATTTCAAGTTATTCAAAGTGGATAAGTCTCACAGGAGTTCCATTGTTTCAGCTATTGTTTAGTTAAACAAAGAACTGTATGCATAATAAATGTATGGGGTTATACGGAAATCTTGCCCCAAATTATATCAAACTGAGCTTTTTCGGCTACAACATTCCTAACACATTCAGGGTATGAAAGCAATCACAATTTTGGACCTAGCAGGAACCTAAATTGTGATTTAAACAGGGTCCGTCCCTGAGAAAATCTCGGGAAGAGTTCTTCCATATAGCTTATGTATTAAGAACCTTACCCGTGAATTCCTAAACAGAACCATTTTGCTTAGCCGTTCAACTACTAAAATAGATTTTAAAAAATAATTGAAAGCTCTATCTCAATGTTCGAGTTCGTTATTTTATCATGAATAAATAAATTCAAAAGAACGCGACGGTTTCCCACAACTGCAAAAAGTCAAATATTTCATTGTGAGAAATCAATTGGCAGATTTTCGGTTGACTTTTCTGCAAAATTACTGACCTCATCCTTAGCTGGAGTTTCTGGTTCTTTAGCTTTCTTTTTCCCCATATTACTGGCAGTAGCTAGGCAGCCTTCAAAGCAAGTTAGAAGCGTTTTACTCTGGAAAAAAGAACTTCAATATTTTACTACAAAAACACCGCAATTTTCCACAAAATTGAAGTTGCTATAGTAATCAGATACCTTCATGCTCAGTCTCCCGCTCAATATCATAGAAGAGAGACTCGCGCCAAGCCTTTCGCGTTCAAAATACAAACTGATTCATCGTCACACGAAAATGGTGTACGTATCTGGAAGTAAGTGAAATTTTGAGAGTCGAAAATTGCCCGATTATGAGCTGTATTCCAACATTTTGTCGTTTCAATCCACAGGTAACGTGTTAGAAAACAGATCAATCTGGAGATTGTCCATATTCTCGGATGTCTTCTGGGGCATAATCAACTTCGTAATTTTATTGTAAGGCACATGCATCAATAAGCGCTTATTTGTGCTGTTTTGTTAATTTCTCATCGTTCAGTACACGTAGGTCTTCATCTTAAAGTTTCTGCTATCTGAAGCACCGCTGACATTCTGCTTATTTTTCCTTCCTTTCGTAATATATCAACAGCTTCCAAACCATGTTTTCGGTAAGTACTACATTAAGGGTTGCAATCAATTCAATCAATCACTCTAAAACTTTATTTCACTTTGAATTTCCAGATAGCAAAAAATCTAATATCTCCGAAGAAAATGAATAAATTGTAAAATTACAGCCAAGAAAGTACATATAGGTAATTTCATTAAGATTAGGTCAGCTAATGATTTAAAAATTAGATAAGAAAATCATGTAGAAATTTACATACATAAGAAGAGTTTAACCAGGCTAGGTATATTAAATACTTAAGAAATAGAAAACATGTACCATGTTTCTATGGAGTTATAGAGACCCAAGTGGAAGTTTGGAAGAATGAGAAATGCTGTAGGAACATGAGCCGCAGGCGAGTGTTTCCACAGCTTTTTCGAGTTCTCCCAAACTTTCACGAGGGTCACTGGAAGGGATAGACCAGAAGGCCCTTGTTCTTTCTGTGACATTTCGTGACCTTTTATATAAAGTAATACTGATTAAGACATGTAAGCTTGCGGTTAGTTCCACTCTTGTTTGCTTGCGGTTAGTTCCTTCCTAGTTTGCGTGCAGTTAGTTCCATCCTGGTTTGCTTGCGGTTAGTTCCATCCCGGTTTGCTTGCGGTTAGCTTTTATTTTGTGGTTTGGTTGACACTGCATTACACAAACTTGGACTTGTAGTATTTAAAGTTAAAAAAATTAAACTGGTAGCTGGCACTGTGTTGGTGTAAATGTAGTGGAGCAGTGAGTGCTTCCTAAGTCGTAGGTCCCGGGTTTTCAAATTTCTTTCTTCTTCTTTCTTACCAATTAAAAAAACTAAGTGTCTCCTTTATGTGAATTAAAAAAAAGAAGTGTTTGGTGCATGAAATGTCACAGAGGGGAAAAGGGCCTTCTGGTCTATCCCTTCAAGTGACTACCAACTTTCACAAGTGTTTCTATAACTCAATAAAGACGGAGTATATGTTTTCTATTTCTTTTAGAAAACACTGTGACGAGAAAAAGGAAAACAACTTGTTAACTTTGATTATCGAAATGTTAATTCTCTTTGCTTGTGCCATCACCACATAAACAGCGCACACTAGTTCTGTCTCCTTTGAGTTATACAAACATGATTTTTAACCAATCAGCGCGTGTATTTTCTTAGGGCTGTTTTCTAATAGACAAGTATTTATCGCAGAGTGAACAACATTCTTTGTCCAAATGTAGAGTTTCCAGTGCAGCTTTAAAGGCAGCAAGAGATGTTGAAACACAAAAGCTATCTAGCAATGAGTTTCATAGTTTGGTAGCATAATTTGTTTTCAGCTTGAGCCCTGCTTGATCATTTGTATAAGTACAGACCAGAACAAACTCTATAATATACTGAGTCCTACTACCATGATTGTAAACTGTTGTTTTCTTTTTGTTCTCAGCCTGGTTTAACGAAACATGGTAACTCATACGCAAATTCAGAATACCGCCCTGGAGGAGGGTAAGTCCAGATTTAGCAACTAAGTCTGCAATGCTGGTTGAGAATCACTCTCCAATCTACTATTCTCATGACCCGGAAAGAGACTTCATTCACCTTGACCAGTGGTTAGAATACAAGTCACTCTAGAAGGTTCCATATTGGAAGTCTGAAAATGTTGGACTTTCAGTTGGATTGCACTTGCATGCCTAACTGACAAACACATTGTTCAGTCATTCCTCTTGGTTTTGAAAATGATCAATATTTTAATCCTGTGATCTCAAGAGCTGCTCGGTTTGTCAAGCGTCTACGATAAGTTTGCACATACTGTCCCAGGACTTATTCATGAGTAATAAAAAAGAAACAGTCACAAGAAAACGCACACCGATGGTTAAAAATTGTGTTTCTGTAACTCAATAGAAACACAGAACTAGCACACTCTGCCAACGTAATGATGGCACAAACAAAGAGAATTTATGTTTCGATAATCAAACTTTACAAGTTGTTTCATTTTTTTTTTGTTGCTCTGTTTTCTCAGTTGATGTGAGTTTCAGTTGCCTAGAATTGTGTCACATAGCAGAGTTCGGAGTTCATTTACTGGTCATGGCGATCCAAGTGAATTGTGCAGCCATATCTGCCATGCTGCGACCTTGAACCCTTTCCAAAAGTTGTAACTCCTCTGAAGAGCGAATAATCTCTTTCGAGATAACCAAGACGAATCATGATAAACTGGACTAAACTCACTCATAAAAACAACAGTCTAATAACAACGAGTCAAATTACATTGCACATAATTTGCATAAACTGTCAAGTTGTGTTTTTGGAAAATGACTTCCGAGAATTTAGGACTCCTAACGCAGTTTGCGAAGAAATAATCAGGCTACATATTTTTATTGAATCAAGGCAGGAGTGTTCTTAAATAGGAGCTCATTTATAAACGAAGATGCGGCAGTCTGTTTTGCTATTATTTTGGCTTCACTTGTCTAGTTTATGTCACCCAACATGATTTTCTTTAGCAGTCAGGCGCAGTTTTTTTCAAAAGAATTGGCGATTGCTAAGCCTGCTAAGTATATTTGAACTACTAGTGAAATAAATTTGGCGGTACTATTGCCAATGCAGAATTTCCAGCTTAGAACTTGGCAAGAACATTGGCTCGTCAATAATCTCGCACAATTACCCGCACAATCGAAGTTTTAATTTTCCCGTTCAATTTTACTTCAAAATCACTGTGTTTTCTTTTTCTGCACCCTTTATCTAAAGCCGACTAACTTAGAGGTAAGATATTAAATTCAAACTACCGAAAGTCTTATCTTACAAATTTGTAGATCGGCATATTTTGCGGGGTGCAAGAAACAACTCAAACAAGTCGACATGTTTTTAATAAGCTACGAGTGCAAAAAACGTTTTCATATTTAGCTCGTTTTATAACCCCTTTTATTGCAATATGATTTGTTTTACTGCAGTGATCTAAATAATACCAGCAGTAGCCATGTGCAGTCATTGACTGCCTATTTTCTAGTACTCTTCTTTAGACGATGACCAGCGATCAACGTAATGAAGTCAACGCAAGATGACAGGTTACTTTCCCGCGCAAATGACGTCATAAATTTAATATTCAAAATGGCGCCGCGACTTATTAAAAGGATGTATACTGCAACATTTAAGAAATAGAAAACATGTTCTATGTGTTTCTATAGAGTTTAAGAAACACTCGTGAAAGTTTGGCAGAACTCAAAAAAGCTGTGGAAACACTCTTCTGCGGCTCGTGTTCCCACAACGTTTCTTGTTCTGCCAAACTTCTACTCATGTTTCTATAACTTGATAGAAACACAACTTACATGTTTTCTCTTTCTTAAATGTTGCAGTATAGATGTACTGTTAAAGAGACTATGTGACACAATTCTAGGCAATTGAAACTCAGATCAACAGTTATAGAATGAAAGTCATGATACTGGCTTAAAACTGAACAAGATTTCCTAAGAAATAGAGAAAAAATCCAAACAAAAAAATGGATGAGCAAAGTTGGAGAAGACTAAAATGCATTTCATTCTAGATGAAAGTGAACTTGAAAAACATGGGCC
>CM042749.1:35830619-35850510 GCA_022496165.2 Catalaphyllia jardinei
AAAATGCATTTCATTCTAGATGAAAGTGAACTTGAAAAACATGGGCCCAACTTTTTTCAATATTATTTCAATTTGTATAAAGTTGTTATTAATAATGGTTAAAATCTATTGTTTGTTATGCGAACCCAGTTTTATCAATAAAAGACTCTTGCTCTGACATTAATTATTGAATTTTAATTTCAGAGCTCAAAATTAACAAGATTATACAAAATTGCTTAAGAATACGATACCAATGCCTACATGTAGGCCTTTTAAAGTCTTCTGCATGTCAAGCAGCAGTTAAAGCGTCTGCTTGCAGGATAAAGAATTGCTTACTCTCTTAGTTTTATACAATCAGTGCTTCAAGTAGAGTTTCGGTATTTAATTCGTTTTAATTACTGTTGCCAAATTTATTTACTTAGTTGAGGTTAATTTCGGTTTCTTTCTATTTCAGCCCTCCAAGACCACCAGGTAGAAGATATGGAAGAATTGGCAGGGGAGGAGGTGGTAAGTGGGAAATATTTATTTAATAAGTTTTTTTTCCCCTTCCAACTTCTATCTAAATTTGCTCTTATTCTGTGGAACTTGCCTTAGCTTTAAGGTTGAAAGAATGTATTTTGATTTATCTTTTGATATTTTTTTTATATTTGTTTTGGTAAGTTGCTCCTGCTTTTTGGGCTTTTAGCCATCACATTCAATATAATTTTTGAACTACCATCCTTTACTAGAATCTCTTGCTATTAAATGCACATGATTATGGCATGATGATCAAACTCTTTCAGCGCAAAACTTATGGGCTCTGACACTTGACATGGAGGTGCAGTGGCCTCATGGTTAGTGCACTTGCCTCTGGATCGAGTAGGCCAGGTTTGAGTCCTGGCCGGGGACATTGTGTTGCGTTCCTGGGCAAGACACATTACTCTCACAATGCCTCTCTACACCCAGGTGTATAAATGGGTACCAGCAAACTTAATGGTGGGTGAAACCTTGTGATGGACTAGCATCCCATCCAGGGGGGAATAGAAATACTCCTAGTCTCTTCATGCTACAGAACCAGTATAAGCTCCAGCCTTGTTGGCCACTTGGCTTCCTGTATGCAGACTGTTACTATGTACAGTACCTGGCATTTGACTTAACGCTTTGCAGTTCTCACTGTTGAATTTCTCAAAAGTGAAAAATGAAATGTGAATGGAGTTATGTGCATGGCATGTAGTTTTGTACAGTTTGGTCTTTTTTTGCCTCCTGTTTTGAGTCTTAATTCATCTTGTTCATTGTTATTAGGTGCACCTTACAACCCTGGACCTCCAATGGGTGGATGAGGAAGGTATCTATTAATTAAATTTCATTATCAATTTCCTTGATTACTACATGTAGTTTGTCCACAGACATTTTTCCCTAGCAAGTTTTTATTCTTTTAGCATTTGAGTGAAGCAAGCATGCAGGGGCAAACACAAAGAGAATGAAAAATTGTTTTGTATTTCCACACCGAACCTCACCCCTTATGCTTTAGTTTGTTCCTATCCACATGTGGTTTTAATTAAATTTTCCATCCCATCTCCACTAACTGAACAATTTGAGGATTTGTGGGGAGACTGCTTTGTTACCAGTAGGTGCTTCTCTTCAGTTGTTAGGGCTCGAAAAAAGTACTGTCCAGTTGTCCAGGACAACTAGATTTTCCCACTGGGCAAGTAAATTTTCCTTCTCTCTCGCATGATGGGCAAAGGCCCAGCCAAATCATCTCGCCACTAAATAATAAAAACCTAAGGGTGCGTTCCCTGGGGTGATCCAGATCAGGATCAGTGATCCAAGATCTGTCTGGATCGTACATGTACATCAAAGGAACCGCCGTGGATTCACCGGTTCCTTTGAGGCACATGATCCAGACAGATCTTGGATCGCTGATCCTGATCCGGACTGGGTCAAGACAAGCAAAATCCGAGACTTGCTTGTCAGAAGCACACTAAGCTGAAATCAATCTTTCCCTGTTTTATTTTTGTGAACTCAGGTAAACGCTTGTCATACTAGCATCCACTGGTATCGGCAAGCAGAAAAGGAAGACAGCAGAAGGATTCTGTGCTCAGCTGCAGATGTGTGACATCACCCAGGAAAAACTGTCATAGGAACCTGGATAGTGATTGATGCTTTCTTGCTGACTTTACTATAATTTTGTATAATTAACAGAATGTAGATATTAAAGTTACTCTCACTTCTTTCATTTTTGCAAGTGTTGTAAACTGTTAGTGGGTACTTGCTTACTACCCATCATGCCACTGGGGCACATACAGAGGTGTAGCTAGGATTTTTCAAAACTCTCGTCGTTCACGTTCTATAGTTCCGTTCAGCGATGTTGTCCTTTCGGAGCATACAGTGTCCAGCTATCTCCATTTTCTCTTGGTGATAACGGTGCGACGGGTTCTCCCGCCAAGGGCCTCTTCATATTCGGGCGGCTAGGTTTCCGGAGATCTTGCCTCGCTACTCTTTCCTTTGTAAAAATTTCCAATACACTCATATAAGACGCCGGGCTGGCCCGGTTACCAAGATCTCAGTAGCCGAGATGAAAAATCCCACCCGCGTGGCCGGGACGAAACTTCTCTGACAAGATAGCTTCGCTTATGTAACATAGCGGCCAATAAACCGGGTTTTTTGTTTCGTACATGTATATATTTCCACTATAGGAGTATTCAGATTAGCTTTATCAGTTAAGTTACAATACTCCACAAAGATACGGCAGCCGCGAACGATACAAGTTTACGTTCCACTATTCTGGTTTTGTTTCATGAATTTCATCTCGCTTACCAGGCTGAAATTTCCCTTATGAACAGACCACAAAATTCGTCCCTGTAACCGAGCCAGCCTAGTTACCGGGCTGATATCAAGAGGCTGATAGTTTGCTTAGAATAAGAAGCTGATCGTTTGAGATTTTCCGGAGCCAGTAGAATCTTTCTGAGACTAGTTGTGTGGAATGATCAAACTGAGGCCAAACAAAAACGTATGGTAAATGGTAAATTTTTGGTCGGAATTCAAATGGCAAGGTTCCTTTTCGGTTTCTTCTGACAGGATTAATCTGGATCGCCTCTGGAGGTGGTCCACTTATTTCGGTAGAAGTATTCTGACCAAAATTCGCCGTTCTATTTTTTGACAAACCGGTTCTTTGTTCTAATTAGGGTTTTCGGAAATTAAAAGAACTTAATTCCTATTGGTTGGCCCGGTTTAATCGGAAAATGCCATTCCATTTCATTTGTAGAAGTAATTAAGAATACTCTAGAGACCTTTGTTTACTCTTAAAATATTCTTTCGAGGTGCGATTTAATATCAACACGCATTATATACCATCAGGACGAGACATTTGCATTTTATGCTTTTGCTGAAGAAGGCAACAGCCGTTGCCGAAACGTCCGACACAAAGTTTTCAACCAGTGTCAACTTTTTAAATATCTTTTTAATTCAAAGCAAATCTATCACAATCCTAAATTATTCTACAATGCTTGCCATGATCTCATAAGCCGCAATTCGCTCGTATGTTGTATTCAACACATGCAATTCAACCATTTAGGCCCCAAATCAGCCATAATAAAATGAAAAGGAAAGCTAAAAGTTCGCAATTTACAAACCAGTGTTTCTCGATGTTATCAATCAGGAAAAAACCAGCACCATCTCTTCTCTCCATTGAAAAATTCATGCCGAAAACTGAAATCTGCTACTGAGGGCACTTTGTTGAATGTAGACGTGGGAGATGATTAAGCATTGATCGGCTTGAAGACTGCACTGTCCAGTGACTAGATTCTGAGGCGGTTGGCTCGGCTTCGGTAAATAGGCGACTTCTAATTTTTTACATTAAGGTATGGTCTGCCGAAACAAACTCGAAACACATATCCACTAAAGTTTTCTAGCGATCCCCTAGTCGTCTGCCAGCGCTTATAAACTTGCAAAAAGGGGGCATTTGGCCAGTTCAACATAAAATCTGTTGGTTTAAAACACGGCAGTAAAAATTCCCTGACTCCAACGCACCTTGAAACAAAGTCCTACCTATCCCCTTATTGAATTTAGGTCACTCCTGAGTTACATGGAAATCGCAGACCGTCCACCAGTAATGTTACTCTTATCGGCGTGCTTAATAAGAATTCTTATCTTATCCATTATCAGCCATAGTATCGGCCACGGTATCGGCATGTATAACAATCCTGATCGAATAAATTAAGAGTCTCACTGTGCCCTAATTTAATCCGATATAATGTTTATTCTCACTGATTAACGTCTGGATTAAATTAAAAGGTGGGGTTCATTTTGACGGCGACGTAATACTGGCCAACTGGGGTAATTATTATATACGCCAATCAAAATTGTTGAGAGTTGATCACATGACTTCTATATATTTTTCCACTTCCTCTTTCACTCTTAACTCCTGAAGTGTTAAGACGAAGTCAGCTTTCTCGCAGCTTTCGGGCACAAAAATATGGCGGCCGATCCCTTACCGATCGACATCATGACCGATCTACTACAAAATTATCAACCGCTTGTGGGAATAATTTTCCAAGCAACTTACGAAGGCGAAAGGGCCATGCCACAAACAGGGAATCCAAGGGATGTCTTAGTGATAAGACAAGGAGACCCATTTTCCGCTACACTAAGCGAACTTTCAAACGCCGTGCTGCAGACTTACGGCGAAAGGGTTTGGAAAGGAATCACCCGCAGAGAGGATCGCTACCGAAATACTGAATACTTGCTGTGGGTAGAGCCTAACATTAGTAACATGAGTGGAGTGATAGCGCAGCAGCCCACTCTCAATTTCAGAGTTGATCAGTGCACTCCATTCCCGGGAAATGGCATTCACTTCACGCATGGCGTCAGTATTAAGGTATCTGCCATCACGCCCGCCTGGTTTCGCTAGCTTTCGGTAGAGAAGGTACAAGACTGAAAAACAGAACTTGGAAATATGCAGGACACATTTATTTACAATGTTGACAAAGTATAGTCAATAGTGGATGCAGTTAAGTTTATTTCTGTAGCTTTCTGTACTGTGGAAATCAAAAAGTCAAGTTTATACGCTACAGAAAAAAACTGTCCCAGTGATCTACAGTCTAAATAACATTTTATAGAAACGGTAAAACTTGATGAAGGCTTGCACGACTGATGTCATATTGAGCTGAAATATCAATAAAAGTTTCAACTGAAGTCATTTATGTCTTTGTACTGTCCGTGATCATTGGTTATTTCTGGTAACTTATATATTCTTATATTAGGAGAAGCCAACGTAGAGTTATCTTTCTATAGCAATGAATTCTTAGTTAAATCAAGGCTGGAGTATTTTTAGTAAAGCCGTAATGCCGTTTGGAAGGTAACCCTTGATGATTCAGGTTCAATGGTGTCATTATTGTTAGCGTGAGAGGGTTTCTTGTGCGTAGAATCTCCGCGCTCCTAGTCTCCATTGTGAAGGTCAGCCTACACTAGCTATCACGGAGTGTAAACCTGAAAAAAATATGCTAACTTCGTGGTTGTCCTCCATCAATTTAATTCCTTGCTCATGGTGTTAAAGCGACGTTCTCAGGACTGTAGGCAATGCACCAAGCACCTGAGACAGCAAGCAAAATAATGTCACAGCGGATAAATATATGAGAGGAACTTTGTTCGCGATTCCGTTACATGATGTTTTGCTGTAGTCAGTGTTAGAGTTAAGTGACTGCACACTTTCGAGGCTCAGGGTGTCCAGGTTTTCTATATAATTTGACATTTATCATACATATAATTACCACTATTAGTGCAAATGTTGGTTTTGTGTCTTCTTGAGCTCTCGCTGAGGTTGTTGCTTGTCAGTTTTCAAACCTCTTTCCTCCACTTTATTAGCTGGTCGTTTTCGCTGTCTATCTAAATAAGGGAATGCTTTCTTTGGCGCTATATTAGTCAGTAAAACATGAGACTGGGGAGAAGATTTGTCTCAGTGGTTCATGCAGTTGCGGTTTCCCTTCCTCTTTCGGTTGAGCGTTCGATTTCAAAATTTCCAAGTCAGTCGTCTCTATAAAATACGGTTGGCATACGCTTCGTGCCGTCTTTTATGTCGTGCAAAGATTGTAGGCTATAATATTCATTCTCTAGCGGTACGAAGCACCTGGTTCATATATATACTTAGTTTGACAACAAGCTTCAAGTACAAAATAACATGTATTGCAATGTTGTTATGACAGTGTAAAAGGTTTCCACCGAACACGAGATCTTCTTATTAAGTTGTTAAATTCAGTGCTTTTGTGTATTCATACAATTAATTGCGAAGAGGGTGGATCAAATAACTAACAATAAAATACCTATAACCTACCATTTGGAAAATATATTTTTACGTTCTATTATTGATCATTATACTTCCTCCTTTTCCGAGAATCTATGAACTATTCTTGGTATTGCATGAACGGTTGCATCGAACACGTTTTTACTTGGTGGGGGTGGGTGGGGGTTTAGGTAGAATTCTGCAGCAGATTAGAATACAATCTTTACGGGTTATTTTTTTTTCATGAAAATGAGACAAACGTCTTGTATTTCTATTATTCTAATTAAGTCTGATATATTACCACAGAGTATCTGTCGAGATGGACGGGCCACAAAATTAAATTGGTCGATTTACTGAATTATTATACCTCAACCTGCCTAATCAGTATACCTGTATACCTTAACAGTACATTGTAAAATTGTTCTTCAGCTCAAGCTGGGTGCACTGACGCAGCCAGCAAGACGTTTTTTGGAACAGAACAGCAAGTAAAGAAGATTGAAAAAGATGCAAGTCGAAACTATCTGCTCTTTGTTGAATGTGGACGTGAGCGATGGAACATTCAATAAGCTCGAAGAGTGTTCTGTCCAGTGACTAGATTCTGTGGCCTTTGGCTGCTTCAGTGAATGGCTATAATTATAAGCGACTTCCACGTCTTCTAATTTCTGTTCGCGTTATTTACACTTTAACGTCTATGACATGGTCTGCCAAAACAAACTTGTATCGCGGGTTGCATATCCCTTTAAGTTTCCTCGCTTCCTAAGCGAGATGTATCAACTAGCGTTTTAAGCTCTTTATTTTAAAACTGAGGTCAGTAGTTTGTTTTTAAAGTTTTACTCTGCAGTAGTAATTTTTGTCTTTTCTTGTCATAGAAGAAAGGAAAATCTCTTAAGTACTATTTCTTGCAGCGTGTGTTTCATTAATTTTATGTACTTCCCGTTTCTCCTTCTTTTCCTCTGAAAGCGGTTGCAAGTTTAATAGCTCAATCCCTATGGGAGCGCGTGTTTCAAACTACCTGGCTCTTGCAGTTCCTCTTGCAGTCCCGAATGCATATACATGTTGCGATGCGGAGTAGAATATCACAAACTTCCTTATTTAACAAACTGAAACTACATATAATAAAGTGTGAATGTTTCGGTCCAAACAGCCTGGCTGCTTTAGCTGGGCATGAAACAGTATAAAAATCCCTTAGTCTTCATGAAATTTGCTGTCTACAGCACTAATAATGTGCCCCGGCAGTGGCTAAAATAAAAGCGTCTGCAACTGATCATCAAGAATTAACTCAGTTTCAGTTTTTAAACATCGCGCAAAACCTACCTAGCTATCTCTCTTCTAGGATTCTGAACACCATGAGCTGAGCAGAGCGCGGTTACGTAGCTACACGCAGCTGCTACTGTCACGATATTGATCGCATTTTTTACGATAACAGCACAAATTCTCGCGCGCTCATTGGCTATTTTAGCGGAGAGACACATGAATTTATAACTTATGCGATGCGGCAACGAGCGAGAGCGGACAATTTGACAGTTTGTTATCGTAAAAAACAAATGGACGTCAGTTTTTAATGCGTCTGTCCTGTTATAGACTATGAATTTCGTCAGAGCATTGTCAAAGCAGTCTGCGGATCCATTCGGCTACCGCTTCCTGGATCCACAGCTATTTTGACAATGTTATGGCGAAATTCATGATCAATAACAGGACAGACGCATGAAAAACTGATGTCAATTTGTCAATGCGACCATGATCTGAAAAGCAGAAAGCCAACTTTACTGAACTAGTAAATAACATTATCTATCGCGTTTGAAAATATATGAGTTACAGATGGTTAAACTTGGTCAAAACTAGATCAAGACCTCAATCCGTCTCTGATCGTGATGTCACGAGGTGTTTAGTCCTCGGACCCAATTTAATATTATAATAAAGCCCCACTGAGTTAATGACATAAGCTGCTGAGACTGAAGTGGTCATGCCCGTGGCTCCAGCTACATCGAGGCAAAGCTTGTAATTTCCGCTTTGAGACAACAGACACATTCGTTGACGAACGCAATGAGAACAAAAACAATCGATCCAAATGAGATCACATAGTCATCCCCCAGCGCAGAAAACTTGCAAAAAGGGCCGGGCACTTTGTCAGATAACGTAAACGTTGCTAGTTTGAAACGCGACAGTTACTGGTTATCGAACACAGTGAGGTAACGTAACCACAATCGTCAAAATTCTTTCCATCCCTTAAAGTCACTCCTCGCTCCCTAGCTTGACACTTACAAGAATTCTGATCGTTAGTTGGGTCTATTCTAGAGTATGGTAAATGCATGTAAAACAATCCTGATCAAGTGAATTAAGAATTGCGCTCTGGCCTAATTAGTCCGTTATGTTGTTTATTCTATTACTATAAGTAAAGGGTGGGGGTAATTGATTTTTATCTGAGCCAATCAAAATCATTGTTTGCTGGTCACATGACTTCTATTGCTTCAACTTTCTCTTTCACTCTCTTCGAATAAAGCCGAAGTCAGTTTTGTCAGCCTTTGGACTAAAAAATATGGCCGCCGATCCCACATTGACCGATCTGCAGGAAAAGTATCAACCCCTTGTGACAATGGGAATGACGTCGACGTTTCAAGCAACTTACTAAGGAGAATTCATTATGCCACAAACGGGAAATCCAAGGGATGTCTTATTGGTAAGGCAAGGAGACGCTTTTGCCGCGACACTAAGTGGAGTTTCAAACGTCGTGCTGAATCTGACTTAGGGTCAAAAGGTTTGGAAAGGAATTATCGGCCCAGAGGAAAGTCCCAGCTATACTGACTACTGGCTGTGGGTGAGCGCTACAAGTAGGGCGCCCTTACAATTTCAAAATAACACAATGCATGCCATTCCCATGGGGTTGTGGTGTCTTTTCGTATGGCGTCAGCATTAAGGCTTCTGTCATATCCATACCGCCGCCCATGATCCCGCCTCTCTGCTTCCTGATTTAAGCACCCAAAACCTGAAAATGTGCCACAAAATTATTTACAGTTATGACTGACTTATGGGCGATAGTGTATTCTACCGTTGGATGTCAATGAAACTCGATCATTCGGGAAACTTAGTTTTCTTTTGGCAATCGTATTAGAGTTCATTCTTAGAAACATGTACTTTGTGAGTTTGATGTATATTCATACATATAGGTATTTGCCGAGATAAAGAGGCCACAAAAATCAGTTGCTCTAGATCTCTTGCAGATTAGCATTTCCTTCCGATTGTGTGATTAACTTTCCAGTTCACAATCGGCAATTCAAAAACTGTTTGTACAAGTGTCAGCTGAAGTGTTTTTCCCTCCATTCGATTACCTCGTTGCACACGGTACAAAACGGATTGGAGCACGACTGATAACTTCACACAACAAACAAGATCATTAGTATCTATGGGATGGGCAACTGACTTCAATGATGATGTATGGCTGCGGGAACTGAAAGCCTTTGATCTCGAACACTGGCCTGTTCCGCGAAAGACTCTGTGGCCTTTGACTGGCATAGTGATTCCCACTCTTAATGTAGGGTTGAATTCTTCCCAATTTGGCTACTTGTGATTTTGATCTGCCATAAACTGAAGCGAGATTCGTGGCTTTCTAAGCTAATTGTATCAAGCATTTTTGTATCTGTTGTAAGCTTCATTTCAATTCAGTGAAACTTACTTGCTATTTTTGTGTATTTTTTTAGTTGTAGATAAAAATAAACGAATCTTGTCGCTTGCATTGCACCAGTCAATACTATGAACAGACAATAAAGTTATCTGCTTCATGACTTTCATGTAGTTCCGGTTTCTCTTTCAGCTGCACGCTCGATATCTGCAAGTTGTCCTCCGCCGAGGGCATTTATTTCAAACTGTCTGCCATTATTGCAGTCCAGTGGCTCTTGCAATGTCCGTTTCTCAGCGACAAAAGCGGGATATCCAATCCCCAAAGATTAAGGAACCTGAAAACTGAAACTGCTACACGGCATTTCGAATTAAGAGATTGCTATAGCTAAGCATGAGCTCTGAACAGATCTAAAAGTTTGAACTGATCCTCTCAGTCTTGGCTTTTTAACGTGATATAATTTCAGTCGCTGTCTATAATGTCATTAATGTCACTGGCTACAAGAACTGAGGAGGTATATGCAATTGATTATTGAGAATTTTCCCAGTTTCATCCGCTTATAAAGCCATAAAACTGCCTCTTTGATTCTAGGAATCTACAGACTATTCTGGAAATTCAACCAACTGTGAAAAGCGCGGGCGCCTGGCTACAACGGTTATATTTATGTCGTCGAGTACCGATCGCTTTTGGGACTACGAAATACAAAGATCCTACTCCCAGCAGGCAGCAAATGACATAACTATTCAAGGTTTATTAACTGAACAGTTAGTTGATGATTTTTTGTGAGGGGTATAAGCAAATGCTGCGAAAGTTTGATCAAAAGAATTTTCCTTAGGGTGTAAAGTAATATATCAAACACGAGAGACAGTGTTTCATCGGGATATCCAAACACCGAGAAGAGAGTTGAAAATACGACGCGCAGCGGAGTATTTTTGACGAAATTCGAGGTGTTTGGATAGCCGATGAAACACTCTCTCGAGTGTTTGATATATCTTCTCAATCGAAGCAAAACCTAAGGAGTAAACGAAGAAGTAAAATCGTCAAAATCTATGCTAATTAAGACCGGGTATCCAAACCTCCTTCACGGTTGTGATTTTCTTTGTTTTAACTTGATGAATTATTAATGAGTTTGAGAAGATCTGTTTCTCGGCCTCGACTGTTAAGGTGCTGCATAATCTAATTAAACTGCTAAAATTACTATCATAAACCGAAGAAGCCAGCAATTATCTAAAGTTATACACATGACAAGAAACTTGGTGAAGCATTCATCAACATTCAGTACACTCTTTCATTAAGGCCAAGTGGCCAGTCTTACGATGTGATGTGATGTTATTGTTGGTTTTTTTTTTGTCTCAGCGCTAGCCCAGTTGCAAAGCTCTGCTGAGCTAAGGAAGCGAGTTGCGCATATAGACTAAACCGGCAATTCCCGCGTTCTCGGCTTCATCGGAGCGAAGTTTAACGTTTCCGCTTGGGGACATAAGACACATTTTTGAGGAACGCCATGAAGTATGGTAAAATCGACCCAATTGTGAATGCCAAGTCGTCTGCAAGCTCCTAAGCTTGCCAACAAAGGGGCATTTGGCCAGTTCTATGTACAAAAATGTTGTCGTATTTTAAACGAGGTCGTTACTGTTAAGTATTTTAAAGTATTAAAAAAATTCCCTTATGCACCCTGAAACAACGTATCAAGGGTAAAATGCGAATCAGTTTTAACAGTTTGGAAGCAGTTGGTGGGGTTTTTGTGTAAAATCAATTGTGTTCGTATAAATTAAGAATTGAGCTCTGCCCTATAAAATGTGTTTCATTGTTTATTCTCACTGATTACCATAAATGGAAGATAGAGTCCATTGTGGACGTGACGTGCTACTGCAACCTGATTGGGCTGTACCCTAATATGAACCATGACGTTGTTTATTCTTATTGGTTGACATATAAATAGAAAGTGGAGTCCATTGTGAAATTTAAGTGACGTCCTATTACCCAGCCAATCAAAATTGTTGTTTGCTGAATTGTCACATGACTAAAATTTTCAATGTGAAGTATCGTAATTGCTCCATCTTCCTCTTTCGCTTTTAACTCTTGAAGTGTTAAGACCAGCCTTTAAACGAAAAATATGGCTGATCCAGTCGTCTTTACCGGTCTGCAACTTAAGTATCAGTCGCTTTGGGGAAGGATATTCTATGCGACCTATCAAGGAGTATTTTATGTGCCACAAACGGGAACTGCTCCAATCGCAAGGGATGTCTTATCGAGAGTAGAAGAATACCCTTTTACCTCGACATTAAGAGAAGTTTCAAACGACGTGCTCACACAGCCTTATGCTCAACAGGTTTGGAAAGCAATCACCAGCCCAGATGATACCCAAGGCCAAAATGACTTCAGACTGTGGGTCGAGCCTAGCTTGAGCGGAGTGGTACCAACGCAGTCCCCACGCAGATTCAGAGTTGATACGTGTACTCCATTCCGGATAGATGGCGTTCCGTTCTCTCATGGCGTCAACATCAAGGTGTCTGCCCTCCCGCCTGCCTGAGTTAGCCTTCAGTAGAGGTATATTAAAAAGACTGTCAAGGAACTTGAAAATCTGCAGGACACATTTATTGACAGTTAAGACAGTATTGTCGGTACTACATGTAGTTCAGTTTATTTTTGTAGCTTTCTGTACTGTGGAAATCAATCAAGTTTATTCACTACAAGTAACGTTTAATTTTCTAGTATTCAACAGTAATCTCTCTAGAGTTAATTTGTAGACGAGCGTACCGTTTTAATACTTATGATCTAAATCACTGGATATAGTCATCAGAAGTGGATCTGTCGAGATCGAAGAAGCCATGAAAACAGAGTGTCTGAATCTGTTGTAGAGAAGGTTTTTGTTGTGATTTTGAGATTGGTTCTCCACTAGACTTTCGCAATCGCTAATTCAAAAACTCTTTCTACAAGTTTTTTTCTCTCCATCGATTATCTGAGTAGTTTTGATCTGTTTAGTTAAGATGCATAACATCTTGTAACTTTCTGCAGCTATCAAACACGATTGTATACATTCTGATAATTAGCCTTCCTTTGTACTTGAATTTAGATTTACTTTTAATTTGACTGTAGTAATTTTCAGTTTCGTTAGTTGTAGAAAAAAAAGAGAAGTCGTGTTTATTGCAGTGCATCAGTCAATAAAACGGACAGTAAAGATGCGTGTATCATGGCTTTCGTGTAGTTCCGGTTTCTCTTTCAGTTGCGCGCGCTCGACCATTTTGCGAGAGCATTTTTAGTACACTGTCTTCCATCAGTGATTTAAAGTCCAGTGACCCTTTTCACTGAATGTCCGTTTCTTAGCGATAGAAAGCGCGATAGCTGATGATCACTAAAGATTAAAGACCGTCTATATAACAAACAGAAACGGTTACGTGTAATGTCTAATAAAGAGCTTGCTTAAGTAGAGCTCTTCAAAGTTTTCAAAGGTTTGAATCCTCTCTGTTTTGGTTTGGCTTGATTTAATTTACTTCCAATAATATCGTTAATGTTTTTGGCTACTAAAAAGAACGCCCTTATGCAATTGATTATTGAGAATTAGCGTGGTTTCAGCTGGTACAACAGTGCATACATTGTGCTAAACCTATAAAGCTGTCTCTTGATTCTAAGAATCTGTTGAATATTCTGGAAATTCGCTAAACGACCTGCGTAGACTGCCCAGACGCATCGCTGTCACGGTTAGTTTGTCAAGTATCTATCGCAGCTGCTATCACGAATAACAAAAATTTATCTCAAATGAAGCAGAAAAGGACTTGTCTAACATTTTTGGACTGATTACTTTGCGAGGTTCCGCAAGGGGTACAAAACATGGGTTACATATGACTCGGCTGTTACGAAATCGATTAACAAACACCGTGAAAGTTTGATCAATAGAATTTTTTGTAGGCAGGGCCGTAGCCATTAAAAACTTATGATTAAGGCAATTGGTCCATGATAATGTTCTCTTTCTGGGTATTTTGCCAGGTAGTTTAGAGTGCTTACCCTGGTAGCCAGGGTATAAAGACCTGTCCTGCATAGTCTTACACCGCTGAAATTACGATGGCAACACCGGAAATGTTCTATTTACGTACAGTTGATTGGTTTAAAGCTCTTCGGCTTAATTTGAGGACACATCAGCAGAACCATGTTTGAGGAACGAAATAATACAATTTGACATAATCGATCCCAAAGTATTTGCAGGAAGAGTCCTTCCGAAGAGCATCTGTTTGCCAAAGGGAAAGTGCACTTTGGCCAGTTTAACTTAACATACTGTGTCGATTTAAAGCAAGACAGTGGTTATTAATGAAATACGATCTCAATGCCTTGACGCTGACGCGCCCTGAAACAATGTACCTAGGATATGAAGCGAAGCTTGTTGAATATGAACACCGTCCCCAGTTTCAAGAATCCTTATCTTAAGTAAGATATGGGGTGCTGTGCACGGGTTATGTTGCACAGATAACTAAATGTATCAACTGTAATGATTGTCTTTCAAAAATTCAGAAGCAATGCACGAGGTTTATAGGCAAGTCAATCCTGGTCGATGATGATAAAAATTGAGCTGTACGTACGTTAATATAATCCGATAAGTTGTTTATCCTAATTTTGTCCATAAGTAAAACGTGGAGTCCATTGTGAAAGACCTACCTCTTCTTTGACTCAGTGCAGATAAAAGCAAACCAATCTTGTCGTTTGCACCAGTGCATCAGTCAATACTATAAACAGACAGTAAAGTTACGTGTTTCATGACTTTCATGTAGTTCCGGTTTCTCTTTCAGTTGCACGCTCGATATTTGCAAGTCTCCCTTCTCCGCCGAGGGCATTTATTTCAAACTGTCTGCCATCATTCAATGTAGTCCAGTGGCTCTTGTAATGTCCGTTTCTCAACGACAAAAACCGAGATAGCTGATCTCTAAAGATTTAAGAGTCTGAAAACTGAAACTGCTACACGATCAGCATGAGCTCTGCAAAGTTTTAAAAGCTTGAATCCTCTCAGTCTTGGCTTTTTAACTTGATATATTTTCAGTCGCTGATAACATAATGTTATTAACGTTACTAGCTACAAGAAAATCGTCTCCATGCACTTGATTATTGGGAATTATCCCAGTTTCATCTGCTAATAAAGCTATAAAACTGTCTCTTTGATTCTAAGAATCTACAGGCTATTCTGGAAATTCAACTAACTGTGAAAAGCGCGGGCCCATGACTATAAACGGTTTGTCGTCGAGTACCGACCGCATTTGCGACCACGAAATACAGATCCTACTCTCAATAGACAGCAAATAACATTACTATCGAACGTTTTTTACCTGAACAGTTGGTTGATGATTTTCGGGAGGGATGCAAGCTCATTCTGCGAAAGTTTTATCAAGAGAATTCACTGTAGGGTGTAAAGATCTGCATCCCGGTCTCGACTGGTAACTAAAGGCGCTGCATAATCTTAAACCGCTAAAATTACGATCAAAAACCGAAGAAGCCAGCAAATATATATAGTTATACACATGACCAGGAATGTGGTGAAGCCTCGATCAACATCCAGTGCACTCCCGGATTAAGGCCAAGTGACCAGTCTTACGATGTGACGTGATGTTTTTTTCTTTTTACCTCAGCCCAGTTGCAAAGCTCTGCTGAGCTAAGGACGCGAGTTGCGCACATAGACTAAACCTGCACTACACGTGTTCTCGGCTTCATCGGGGCGAAGTTTGATGTTTCCACTTTGAGACATCAGACACATTTTTGAAGAACGCCATGAAGCATGGTAAAATCGACCCAATTGTGAATGCCAGGTCGTCTGCAAGCTCTTAGGCTTGCCGACAAAGGGGCATTTGGCCAGTTACGCTCTGAACAAAAACGTTGTCGTATTAAAACGAGGTCGTTAGTTAAGTATTTAAAAATATTAAGAAAACCCCTTGATGCACCCTGAAACAAATCATGGTTAAGAATTGAGCTCTGCTACAATGTGTTTCGTTGTTTATTCCCACCGATTACCATAAATGGAAGATAGAGTCCATTTTGGATATCGATGTGACGCACTACTGTAAGCAAAAGTATCAAAATTTTGTGTTGGTCACATGGCCAACATACATGCAGTCAAATGAAGTGTATATGTTAAGAATTGAGTTGGACTCTAATATAAACTGTGACGTTGTTTATTCCTATTGGTTAACATGTAAATAAAAAGTGGAGTTCATTGTGTAATTAAAGTGAAGTTCGGTTGCTTAGCCAATTAAAATTGTTGTTTGCTGGTCACATGACTAAAACTTTTAATATGAGGCATGTTAATTGCTCTAACTTCCTCTTTCACTCTCAACTTTTCAAGTGTTAAGACAAAGTCAGTTCAGCCTCTGAACCAAAAAAAAACATGAATCCCTTCTTAAACAGTCTGCAACTAGCATATCAACAGCTCGACGGAATGCCGTTCCAGGCAACTTACCAAGGAGTATCCAATGACGTGCCACAGATGTTAAACCCAAGGGATGTGTTATCGATAAGATTATCGCAAGAAGACCCCATTTCTGAAAGACTGAGCCCAATTTTCGACACGCTGCAGACTTACGACGAAAGAGTTTAGAAAGGGATCACCCGCCGAGTATGTAGCCCCGGAATTACTGAATACTTGCTGTGGGTAGAGCCTGACCCTGAGAGAAATATACCGCAGCAGTCCGTTCGTAATTTCAAAATTGAAAAGTGTACTGCATGTATTGCCAAGAGATGGCACTCCGTTCTCAGCTGTCGTTGACATCAAGGTTTCTGTCGTCTACGTGCAGGTGGCCTAGTTTCGGTAGAGGAGTTACAAGACTAAAAACATCCTTGTCAGAATGTGGACACAATTTCTTTACAGTTATGACTGACTTTTAGTCGATACTACATGCAGTTAAAGTTCTTTCTGTACTGTACTTTATTCTGAGGCAACTTGTAATTTCATTTGTAGGCCTTTGTAGAGACAAGTACTAATCAAGCCTGATATTTAATCAGTGTATCTGCCGAGATCAAGAGGTTTTAAAATAAGTATAGTCCAGATCACTTGCAACGTTTTCATTGTAACGTTAGCACTCCAGCAGACAGTTAAATATCTAATTGAAAAACTGTTTAGTCCTAAAAGTGTTTTCCGTCCACCGCGGCCTACTTCCAGTCGTCGACAGCAATACAGGACAGCAAGCAAAATGTAGAGAAATGAAAGAACTGAGACCGAGAAATTCACGAACAAACGAGATCACTCAGTGATATCCACGGACGAGCAACTGACTTCGACTTTGGTGAATGGCTGTTTTAACTTCGAGTCTTTGATCTCGAATACTGGCTTTCGCGTAAAAAGATTCAGTGGCCCGATTTGGGCTTCCATATGGGCTTCAACTTTAATGTAGGTTGAAATTCTTCAAGTTCAATTTTAACCACAGCGTGATTTTGGTCTGCTTTGTAAAGATGTCTTATGTCTCGTGGCTTTCTCAGTTGTCAATCACATTTGTATCCGTAGTTTGATTTGAAAATGAAAATGACTTGCTTAGGAAAGCAGCAGTTTTCGATTTTTTAGATTTAGAGAGAAAATAGCAGTGCAAAAAACAATAAAACAGATGGTACAGTGATGTATTTCATGACTTTCATGTAGTTCTGGTTTCTCTTTCAGTTGCGCGCTCGATCATTTGTAAGTTGTAGTGTCTGCCATCAGTGATTAAGTGTAGTGACTCCGTTATAATGTCCGTTTCGCAGTGATAAAAAGTAGGATAGCTGATCCCTGAGAGATTAAAGAGCCTCTATATACCAAACTATAACGGCTGCATATCATGTGTAATAAAGAGGTTGCTTTAGCAAGAGGCCTCATTTTCCCTTGGCTTAACTGAGTTAAGCATGAGCTTTGCAAAGTTTTAAAAGTTTGAATCCTCTCTGTCTTGGCTTTACTTGATATAATTTGCTTCCTAATATGTCACTGGCTACAAGAAAAGCATCTTCGGGCAAGTGACTTTTGAGGATAAGCCCAGTTTCAGCTGGAACTATACATGGTGCTGTCTCCCCAATGATACTTCAGTAGAATCCTTAGAGTATTCTGTAGTTAAATTTGATGAACCGTGCATGCTTGAATTATTCTATTTTGTCGCCGAGTATCGATCGCATTTGCGGCCACCAAATACAGAGGTTCAACTTCCAAAAGACAGCAAAGGACATTACTATATCGATTGAGGGAGTACAAAATAATTATGGATTACATATGACTAGTTAGAAAATCGATCAGGAAATACTTTGAAAGTTAGTAAAGTTCGATAAAGAGAATTGTCTGTAGGAAATAAAGATTTGCCTCCCTCAGAAAAAGCAAATATCTACAGTTATACGCACGGTAATAAACCTCAAGTGTTGTCTCGGTCAGCATACAACACTCCGACCCTGATCTGACACGGATTTAGGCCAAGTGGCCATGCAGTCCTAGGATGCGATACGATGATTTTATTCTCAGCCCAGTTGCAAAGCCTTGCTGATCTGAAGAAATAATCGAGTTGCTTCGACTATATAGCATAAGCTTGAACAGTTGAAAACATATGGGTATTTGGCCGGTTCAGCGGCAGCTGGTTGGGTGTTTGCATGGGTGAGACTTTTCTGCTCGAATAATTTAAGAATTGGTCGTTGTTCTAAGTAATTTCTTAAAACGATTTATTCTCATTGATTAATATAAGTAAAAGGTGGGGTCCATTTTCAAAGAGACGTACTACTGCTTAGGACACGTAATTATTGTCTTAGTAAAAAAAAATGGGGCACCACTACAATTTCTAAATAACACAATGCATTCCATTTCAAATGTGGTGGTGGTGATTTCTCACATGGCGTCAGCATCAAGCCCTACCTGATTTACCTTGTGCATTGGTAGAGAAGTTACAAGATCGATAACTGAAAGTGACACTGAACTTGAAAATGTGGACACAATTAATTAACAGTTATGACTGACTTCCATTCGATGGTGCAGTTAGCTTACTTTGTTTCTGTTCTGTTGAATCCATTCAAGTTCTTTTCAGTTCAGGTAACTCTTAATTTTCTATTGATGATCAGCCATTTTATTAGAGTTGATTTCTTGAGACAAGACTGATGTATAGTCACAGTGAATCTGTCGAGTTTAAGAGGCCATAAAAACAGTTACTCCGGATATCTTGTAGAGGAGGCTTTCCTTTCGACTGTTATCCCTCCATCGACATCTAAACAATACGTACGGTCAGCCTTTCTTAGTTCAGTTTTTTCAAGCCTTTGCATTTGCTGATCAGAACCTACCAGGTTCCGGTACTTTTAACTTGTCCGTTGGCCCTTTCTAGAGTTTTGAGTTTTTTGTTCATCTAAACAATGCAGCCTGGACAGGAAGCAAAATGGAACTGGGAAAGACTTCAAGCAAGTTCTCTGAAATCCGATGAGCAACTGACTTCGATGTTGGTGTTTGGCCGCAGGAGCTATTGCCATTTAATCACAAAAAATGGTCTGTCCGATGATACAGATTCTGTGGACTGTGACTGACATACGGACTTCTACTCTTAATGAAGGTTCCACTTCTTTACAATTCGACTGCGTGATCTTGGTCTGCTAAGTAAAGATGCGTAACATGTTGTACCTTTCTCAGCTATCGAACACAATTTTATCCGTTCTAATAAGCTTCCCTTTATTTCAGTCAAATTACTTACTGTTCGATTAATTTTTACTTTGACTCTGGCAATTCTGATTTCGTTAGTTCTAGAAAAAAAAAAGAGATCTGGATCTAAGTTGTTTTTTGCAATGCATCAGACAATAATACAGACAGTAAAGATGCTTGTTTCATGACTTTCGTGTAGCTTTGGTTTCTCTTTAAAGCACACGCTCGATCCATGATTTGCAAGTTGTTCTTCTTCACCGCGAGCTTTTGTGCCATACTCTCTCATCATTGCGGCTCAGCACCTTTTCTTAGCGATGAATAAGGGATAGGTGATACCTAAACATTTTAACGACTCTCTATAACAAACTGAAACGACCACGTGAATCGTCTTAAGCCACGGATGAGTTTTACAAACTTTTAAAAATTTGAATCCCCTCGGTCTCGG
>CM042749.1:35874861-35896818 GCA_022496165.2 Catalaphyllia jardinei
TGAATCGAATCAGACCACCAAGAAATATGCCTTCCAAACTTTCACTAGGTTGTACCTGGCACATTACAAATGTTCAGAACAACATTTTACAGCGAAAGACTAGAATTTGTTTTTTCGATTTCAGACACACTGGTCTCTGCCATTATGGTTCTCCAAGTAACCCTTGCGTCGCTAACTGGTTTCCATGTCAGACTCGGCAAAGGGATGAGACTTCGATCCCTCAGGATCCCTTCAAGTGCCACGAAAACAGGGTTCTCCTGCTAAGTGTTAAGATTGTAGATTTACTTCACATCACTCAATTCAACTTTCACTTTGGCGATTTGTTTTCTTTGTTTTTTTGTAAACGCCTGTCGACCACCTCGGGTGAGTTCGCGTACACTTTAGCCACGTGTTCCAAATATTGGCCTGACCGCCACGTCAGCTACAGTTGGAGTTTCATGACGGCCTTGGGTCGCAGTTCAACTTTTTAATTTTTTAATTTTTTTTTTTATTTTTTTAATTTTTAATTTTTTTAATTTTTTAACTTTTTTGATTTTTGTATTTTTAAATTTTTTTATTGTTTATTTTTTCTAATTCTTTAATTTCTTATAGTTTTTGATTGTTTAATCTTTTATTGTCTTATTTTGTAATTCCCTATTTTTTTAAGTTTTCAATTATTTAAATGTTTTTAATTTTTGAAAATAAAATTTTGCAATGTAAAAAAAGGAAAATAAAAGAAAAAACACAGCCGCTTAGGAAAATAGCGGAGATGCTTGAGCTCGGTACGTTCTCTGTACGTTCCCTTAGATTTTTTCTGGTGACTAAGGAATCTAACCAAAGTTACTTGTATCCCTTAGTTTTTTTTGAATGTGTAACAATTTCAACGTCACTGGATACGATGAAGATGTTCAGAGCTTAAGCGACTTTGATAACAGCATCTTTTGTGCCCGATCACAGTTTTTTTCAGAATTCCATGGATTTTAGATAAAATGTTTCTCGTGTAGTCTTCAAGTCGTTTTGTTTCGAGTCTCAGTATTTTCGTGGCGACATTCAACTTGTTTTTAGTTGCATCTAACTTCTTAAAAAGTGCTGCATAATCTATTAATTTAACATCCTTCCTGTCCTGGTTAATAAATTCCAACAAGGCTTTTACATCTGATACTTCTTTCCTCGGCGCTTCCTTCAACCTGGTTATATTGGCGATAGAAGATATTAAAATTAGCAACCCTTTTATTATTAGGAGGGACGTATCATGTTCTTCTTGATCTTCGGCTTGCTGTACAATATTATTCTCACCACCATGCACCAGTTCATCTTCGTTCGACGATGTATTGAGTCTTGGATGCTACCTATTTCAGCTGCGCTACTCCTTTATTTTTCTTAGCCTGGTAGCGCGGACAGGCAAACGTCCAGACAATACCCAGAGGAAGTTGAGCAAACGCGTTTTCTAAGGATTAGAAGGCAAGAGGGGCGAAGCGTTTCCAGCTTAAAATCCTACGTCCTGCACCGGGCAAGCCACATGCGCAGAAATCGAGCTGGAATTAGAATATTTGCCTGTGTCCGTGTCTGTGTCTTGCCTGTGTCTACGTGCGGGAATCTGTCCAGAACTACACTTTTAAAGTGCTACTATGATCAAAAAATCATTTCCTTTTTTTCTTCCCATTTATAAAGCGTGTTCGCTTAACACCTAACTGGCAAAATTTAGAGCTTTGAGTTTGATCCGAAGGCTGTTTATTTTGAGTGTAAGTTATGGATTTGACGGTCCGCCATTACTCACGTTCAAAACTGACCGATAGGACATCAGAGGGTTGGATCTAGAGAAAATGACGTCATTTACTCACTAGCTTAACATTTCAGCGTAATTTATTATATATGCAAAATACGGGATGAAAGGTCTTAAAGCCCGAAACTCCCGTGCTGCATATTAATTAAGCCGCGTACACACGCATTGCATTCTTAAACTGGTGAGTCTTTGACGTCATTTTCTCCTCGACCCAGCTCTCTCAAGATTTTAAAATAAGTAATGGCGGACCAATAAATAACAAAATTCCAGTTAAAATAAACAGGTGTCTTTTTAAAATCAGAACTTAAAACTTGGGTCAGTTAGTGTTTAGTTAACATAGTTTTGAAATCCAAAAAAGGAATTTTTTTTTTTGGTCGTAGTACCACTTTAAATAAGGTGTGTTACTGCAACACACCGTTTTTTGTCCTCAAAACAACACACTTAGAGCTGTGTATAAATACACACCTTTTTATGTGTTACCCCAACACACCTAGGTGAGCTATCTAAACACACCTTGGCGTGTTCCCAAGACACACCTTAAGTTGTGTTTCGTGCTTGTCCTAAATTTCACACACTTTCAGGTGTGTTCTGCAAAAAGATGTGTTTTGTCACACTTCTTGATGTGTAGCAAAGCACACCTTTAGTTGTGTTCTCAGAATACACCTTACAATTCACCCCAAACTATAACATTTACATAATTATTTGCACAAAACATCAGCAGTTTTCCTCAAATGGTTAAAAACAATTTATATACAACAATCTTCAAATGCCCATCCTGTATAACTTCACAAAATTTTGACTTGTACCTAAGTTAATGTCTTAATCAAAGAAAATTTATTCAACCATTCTTACATTATTATTTTAAAAAAGGTCATGCAGTATCAGTTCCCTCGTAATGAAATATCGTGCATGCAAAACTGCCAAAAATTTCATATTAAAAAAAATAGCTGAATGAGCTACATGCATGTAAGTTTCCTGTTTTCCCTTAACATGTGGAGTTCAAAATCTACTTCAATCTGTGAAACTAAAAAGTTAAAAAAGTAAACAACTCAAAAGTATCTCTTTTGGAGAGAAACAATGAACAGACAAAAATGTGTTAAAGATTTTGAAAGATTGCATGTTTTCCAGTATATGTGAACTTAAAACTTATCAAAATGGTAATAGTGCAAAATGCATGTAGCTCCTCATTATCAACAGTATTTAAGTCGCGTGTCCTTAAACAGCTTGTCTAGTGGTCACTGGTGGTGTCGGCTAAAAGGAAGAGAGAGGAGATCCATTAGCTATCACAATAAAAATGCCTTGAGACATCATTCCAATCATTTCCTCATGATAAATTATACTATAGTTGGAAAACAGTGTCTTGAGAAGACAACCACAAATTGTGACATGCATGTTGGAAAACAATAAAAATAGGCCACTGTGCTAATTATGTATATACAATGTATAAAATAACTGATGACAAACTGGTCAAATGTAGATTTGACTTAGCATTTTATTACTATTTAGTTTCGTACTACACAGCTTGTGTGCAACACTCATCTGATAAAATTGCCAAATGCAAATTTACATTTATTTAGTTTTGTACCACACAACTTGTGTGCAGCACTCGTGAGATAAAATTGCCAAATGCGAAGCTGGATATTATAAATTAGCTCTGTTGGTATTGAAATACAACAATATTTATTACTTCTTAATTAAGCCATAATCCCATGGCTCAGTAGGTAGCAGCATTAATCGAGGCCGGCGAGGATAGTCAGTGAAAGAAAAAGAAAATACACACCAAAAAAATTACACACTGAAAACTACAGATAAATAAAAATAGGTAAATATGAAAACAGAATATAGGTCTACAGAAACCGCTATGTAGCTATTGAGGTTGGCAATCAGTGTTACAAGAGAAGCTCTAAAAGAAGTGAAGTTTAAAGATAAGCTTTAAGACAGTAGAAGCTGCAAGAGAAGCTTTAACATTTGAAATCTAGCACTTTTCAGGAGGAATTTGTTTGGATGTCTAAGTGAAGTTATAAGTTCTCTCTTTGTTCAGAGAGGCTAACTCAGGTTTACAAATAAAATACTTCTCCCAGAGGCATCTAGGTTACATCGATTTGAGACAGGGTTACATGGGCAGCTTCCAAGTGATTTTGAGAATAAGTCAAAGTGCAAAGTCACTTGAAAGATTTTAAAACAAGCCACCCCACATAAACCCACTTCAAATCAATGTAACTTTTGCCTCTGGAAAAAGTACCTTTGTAAACCTGAGTTAACCTCCCCATGCAAATTCTGGACACTGGGGGTGCTTACCATTTGTCAGAATAAACCGGTTGGGACGACCGTTGAATAATGGTAATGGTTTTTCCAAAATCAGCAAACCAACCGAACGAAATGGCGCTTACCATTTGCAATTCGATTTCCTGTAATTGTTTTCGGCTGATGAGAGACTGGAAACTTGAAAGTTTAGCAAATGGTAAGGAAATTTCCGCCGTTCCGTTCCGAACGGAAAAATAGGACTACCTGTGAAGGTACTCCACAATTTCCGAATGGAATTTCCGGAAAATTACCTTACCATTTGACTTCAAACCGAAATTTCCGGATTTTCTGGCCAAATGGTAAGCACCCTGGAAGACATTTTTTGATGACTCGTTCTCTGTAAAGCAATCGACAACGACAAGTACAAGAATTTCGCATTCTTATCTGTCACGCCCTAGCTCACTCGATGAAAAAAATAAAAAATAAGAAAACGTGCGAGATTTAACAGCAGGTGGAATTTTGATATGCTTCATTAATTGTTGACACCACATTTGGGCAGCTGAAGAAAGAAGGTTGCTATTATATTTTTGGCTTTTATTTCTGAGTGGCACAATTACAATCCCCATATTTTTGTTTTTTGATAAAACAAAAATTAGCTTTCTTCAATGTCCTCATACGGGCTTATTTCCTGCGCGAAAAATTTTAGAAATTACATTGTACAGTTTGTAACACAGGGCTTAAAAGTAATGAATATGACAATAATTTGTCACACTGAATCGTGCTACCACTACCATGCAAAACTTACATTTCCATGAGAATGGTTCTTTTGTTTGCGTAACCTTTGTTCGTTTTTTTTTTCTTGCATAGTCTCGCGCGTTTATCACCTTGTGCAACCTTTGTTTTGTTCGTAGCCATATTTGATAAGCTTGTTTGTTTATTTCCTCAGCACATTTTGTCTTCCTCTACCGAGGGCAAGGAGTCAGACCACCGTGTTTTGCAGTCTCAGAGTTTGGCGTGGTCATGTGTTATCTAGCTTTCTTAAGAGTTTTTATTCTCTCGTTCACTGTCTTTGGACGAATTTCAGGTTAGTATATATTTTTTTTTTAGCGATTTTACCGCATTTCTGTGCTCATTGGCGAGAAAATCTTTAGGAAAGTTTCCTTGCAATAGTATTAGATTAGTAGGTTCAAGTTGACGAAAGAATCTGTTCGCGAAGGTTAGTGGAAAGTTAAAGAACAGTTTACTTGCAGGACTTGCTTCGTGTCAATATTTGTATGTAACGAAAAGAATCCAGTTAGCTTCAGTTTAAAAAAAGTTGGCCGGTGAAACTGATTTCTTTGGGCGTCAATCGTTCAGTTCAATAATTACTTCCGCGATGCTGTTAACGAGTTAGCACTGTGTAGGAAAGTTAATGTTCACATAGATTCAGTATCTATCGAAGCAGAAGCAAAGTTTAGAAGTTTTATTCCTTTGACATTCAAATAAATGGCCAACTCAGTTGAAAGTTAACGGCAGAAAGACGGCAATAAGCAAGAACTAACATCGGTTTGGCCGAACTCCGTTCGTTTTCCTGCGCTTAGTAACAATTTGGATATTTCTGTTTAGAGTGTTCTGCCTGTCCTCTATGCTTTAATTTGTGTTAGTTTGTAGACGGTTAGGATTAATTGTGTTCTGATAGTCTTATACCGTGGTTAATTTTTTCTCTCTCGTTGTTTCTTTGTCAGGCTCAAATGGAATGCTATTTGGATCTGGAGACATAAATGTCCTGCAGGGAAAGGACTATGAATGCAAAATGTTTCCCTTTGATCCAGAGTTCTTATCTGACGACGTTCGCGTGCAGTTGGCTGTTGCATCTAAGAAATACGAAGCAGCTGTAACCTGGATAGGGAAAGCATCAAAATCTGGGTAAGAAAGTCCAATTAATTACAATAAATTATTGTTTAATATGCGCATAAGCGTTTTAGCCCAGCCTTCATTGCACCCCGGAGGAATTTGAAAACGGAGAGTTCACTTTGAAAACGCATCAACATGGTGTTTCCTGTCCAAACTACACCAAAATGCAACAATTCCCTATTATTTTGGATTTATGGATTTGGTAAAACTCTGGAAGGGAAAGATCACCATTATTGTGATCGTTTTCGAAACAAATCGTTTTCCAGGGCCGGGTTGCTCGAAAGCCGGTTAAAGTTAACCCAGGATTCAACGTTAACTGAGGCATTATTTTTTCCTTGTTTAAAAATGTTTTTCACCTCTAACGTTTGCTATAGTTTGAGATTACTACAGCTGAAAACTGAAGAGCAAACAATATAAATAGGTTACCTAATTTTCGCCAAGTACTAAACAGATTTTTTTCTCTAGTTTTGAAGGATGTGTTGCCACCTCTGGAGCGATCGCTGGATCCAGGACTGTGTCCTTGCAGTGGATTGCTTATCGAACTGTCTCAAACGGCGCATATGAGAAAAAAGTCAGCATTCCGATGTGGACCACAGGGACTGAGTGCGTTCGAGAAGATTTTCCAAAGGTTCGTAAATAAAATTAACATCAATGTACTAGCAAGTTTGCAGGACGCACTGCCCGTACTAAATAAAATCCTGTTTTTTGAATTGGAATTTGCTCACCTTTAGCGTGGTATTCAGCTCTCTTCATCAAGGGCAGTAACTTAGGAAACGATAAAACTCTTTTGCACTATCTTCAGAGCTGGCCTCGTTAACTTTCTGGAAACTATATCAATGATTCAACTGAAATTATCTTTTATACATACGTTAGGTCGTGACTAATTTAACCCTATCGTTTATGAAAGTTGGGAGCTTCGTTTAACTGAAACGGCGAGGAAGACGCCTGGAAAGAAATGAAAATTTTCCTCTTAGTTATCTAAGAACTGTTCAGTACATCGAGCGATCTAAAACGCTACTCGAACTAAATATGTAACGTCTGCGATTAATTGAACAACAAAATATAGTTCTCTGTACAGTGGCTCATGCGATCAAGTCCTTCAAAATGCTTAAAATTTGTGGTCATTTTCAGGTCTGGTTCTTTTGCAGAGAACCGTTAAGAAATATACAAAGATTTATCACGCACGTGCACAGCCATTGCTTATATACGTTTTGCTTGCGCCTTTGCTGTAGTGCTTTAAGCTCCCTATTGACATTTGAACAAACGAATACTGGCTTAATCTTATCTGTTAACTTTTTCTTTCTTTTTCCAGTCTTTCGTCACCTCTCCGTACGTATTCGTGACCGCTGTCCATTCTGCTACAAACAAACATGACGCCGCAAGCGTCTGGGCGGAAGATGTCACAAAATATAATTTCAGAGCATGTCTTCGCGAGTTGAAAAACTTTGATGGTGCACACAAATACCTGTCTGTGGTCAGTAGTCGCACTTTTTTTTACACTCAGATATTAAGGAATAAGAAACATTCCTCTCATATTTAAGATGATTTCTAGCCCGTGCTGCGCTCTCTCGAGTACATGAAGTAAATTCAAAGATTCAAAACAATCGCCATCATGAATCCGAAACGGTATAATCTTTATGCTTCGTTCTTTCTCATAACACTTGATGAAACAACTTCGCAGCGATAAAAGATAAGGTATGTGGTTCGTAACCGTTATAATTTTTATAAACAATAGGCTTCTGAGACTGCGCAGTACGGATAAAAAAAATCATCTTTCTAGACTTACGGAGAATTCCTACCTCAGTTCAAAATAACTGAGTAAGAAATTAAAAAAAATATATGAATGTCTGTCTTAAAAAAACCTTGCGCTAAAAAATACTTAATATCTTACTTCAATATACTGTTGGGTCACTGAATATCCAGATTTTTCAATTGCGTGCCTAGCAGCCATACAAATTTATTCCACCAAAACAAACTCTCTGGGACACCAACATGGCAGCTGTTTCATTGTCTTGGGACACCAGTAAGAACTGCCGCCGTGACGGCAAGTCAAAACACACTTAGTACTCAAGCGTGTCTACCAGCCTCTTCTGCAATTTAAGGCCACGTTTTAGTATACTGCATAAATTACTGTCTTATCTTCTTTCAGAATATCTTGGCCTTCACTAACTCCAGTGTACCGAGTGCTTGGACCTTACCTTTGGCCGACGAAATTAGCTTTCCCAACAACTATAGCCCTGATAATAGCAAAGGTTACAGCTTCTGCAAAGTAAGTCAACTAGAATCTTAAAACCTGCTGGGGGAGGGGGTGGGGGGAAGTGATGTACCATACGATTAGCAGTGACATTAGTGGCCCCATTGATTTGGTTTCGATTACCTGAGACAACCCTCTTCACAAATAACCCTAGCTGAGGTAACTTTTCACTTGTTTCTTTAAAAAATTCAACTAACCCTCTACAAAACAAATCGCCAGCCCGTCTCAGAGAGCGAGAAACTTGGTAGGTCCAGTTTTCTCTCCTTGGCAGGTGGTCTAACCCTGGCACGCAGAAAAAGTTTTTCTTCATATAAACACAACACGAAAATGTAGGAATTACGGCTAATTAAACTTGCGTAAAGTTGCTTTACTCGAAGCTTTACTCAAATATAAAGGCGGCTTAAAGAAGTCTCATTACACAAACTTTACACATACGCGTAAAGGCTGCGTACAGCTTGGATTTCCATATCGTAAATGTAGCGTAAAGTTTTGTAAAGGAGAACTTTACGCAAGTTTTAAGTAAACATTACGCCAACTTAAGTTTGATTGTTCGTCCTGTGAAACACTTTGTTCGCTTAACAGAAAATTCTCGGCGTTTCGAATGTTACGATATAGACTTTGAATTTAAAGGACAAATTAACTCTGCAAAACCCACTTTGACCGAATGACAGAGGAAAAACTCTAACAAAGAGAGAGATTGAACATTTGAATAATTATGCGGGATCAACATTGACTCGCATTACAGGGACAACTTTTACACATATAAACGTTCGATAAAGTTGTCTCGGGTACCTGAGACCATGTAACCGGGACCTAAAGCTGTGGCTGTAAAAAAATGTCGCGAACAGAGAGAGCGCACACAAAATCTTCATGCTGATTTCAAAGGTTAATGATGCAGGAGACAAGATTTGAGACCTTGGCTCTAGCATTAACATTCTTAAAAATGTTTCTATTATTCCAGACTATCGACTTCCCTCAGAAATTCTATGAAACTCCAACTCTGGTTACGACAACAAAGCATCTCAAAGATGAAGTCAACTCCCGCATTGATTCTGATGACAACGCCATTACAGAATGGATTGAGGTGAGAATTTGCAAAACACGTCCTCGCTCCGACGAACGGCTCTCCCCCGAAACGTCCCTCCTCGAATCTCTTTACGGTGGCCAATTCACACAATCAAACCAGTGATAAAACCAACTTGTCTTATTGGCTTCTATAAAAGAAGGAAGTGTGATCTTGTTTAAATTTGGAGTTCATGATTAATGGTTAAAGTTTCAAAAAGGTTTACCCGTGACGATGTTTGCAATCATATTTTTTCAGAGCATTACAATGACAGACTTCCAGGTGTGCTTGAAGGATATTCAACGCTATGACGCTCATCACGACCCCGTTACGCTTAATTATATGGCTGCTGGGTGTAAGTACCCTGTACTTGTAGTTTTTGATGTCTAACCTACTGAGCCGGTTTTAACTGTGTGTAGTATAACCAAAACAAACGTTGCGAAGTGACGGAAGACCACAGACAATTCATTGAGAAGATCAAAACGTTAAGCAGATACATGTAGGCGACGAAAGGTGCGGGAAAACGGGCGTGAACCATTCACAATTGGTTTTTACTTGTAATTGATGGAAAGTCGCCCTAGCCTTAAAACGTGTCGTGTAGCTTTGAGCAAAACCAATTTGTGTCAGTCGATTAAAAGACGCTCTAATATGTCAATTCGAAATAGCAAAATAATGAACCAGCGAATGTGAAACTGAATTATTTTCGTCAGTAAGTGGTGAACAGGTTTAATAGTAGCTTTATTCAAGTGTCAATTTATTAGTTTTCACAACGTATTGAGAACCATATGTGAGCTCCTTGATATCATAGTTAAAGGTATTAAAAGTAGGAAAATCAACATCTTTTCTAAGTGAATAACCAGGTGTTTTACTGCTAAAAAAGTTCGTCCACTATACTCGTTGCCACTTATAATAATAATAATAATAATAATAATAATAATAACATTTATAATGCGCAAATTCCATAAAATGTTCAAATGCGCATGACAAGATTAAAAACGGAATAAAAAGGTTAAAAAGCTAAAATTACAATTAAAAGCAAACTTACAATGATTTAAAAAACTAAAATTTCAATTAAAAGTAAAACTTAAAATAATAGAAACTATGATAAAAATGCGAGGCGGAATAAGTGAGTTTTTAGCTTGGCTTTAAAACTACTAACTGTGTTGGCGCTTCTTATGTTAAATGGTAGCGCATTCCAAAGTTTCGGAGCTGGACAGGTAAAAGAACGGTCACCTAGTGTAGCTTTTGATTTAAAACGAGGATAACTAAGTAAAAATTTATCGCTAGAATTCCTTAGATTTATATTTAGATACATTAATATATCTGTCTTGTAGTCTAGGATTAGTAGCGAAGGTAGCTCTGCTCGAACCAGAATAAGACTTTGTATGGGACAACGGGAGGTACTTACAGTGTACGACTTTCCCGTCCTGTTAAGTTAAAAAGAGTCTATAAATAATCCCCACAGATTATCATCCCTGCAACGGCAGAACATGTCCATTTTATGCGCAATGTCAAGCGCCTACTAAAACAACACACAGATGCGTGTGCGTCCCTTGTACAACAGATGAGTCGGCTCCACTATGCGACAATAATGACGTCACACACAAGAACAAATGTGAATACAACTACTACGTCTGTTTGGCTCAAGAAGAACCCGGTATAAAGCACTATGGTGGATGTAAACGTGAGTCCCTGTTTTATGTAATCTTAACTTATGATGCCCTAAAAAAGTGTAAAATTGGTGGTCTTTCCTTTCGTTAGCTTCTATCACTCTTATCATCGCTTAAACTAGGGGGAAAAACAATAGCTGTCTGTATCTTGCACTAATCATGTATGCACCGGCATGCAAACCTCTCCACTACTAGTGCATGGCATTAACCAAATCATTTAACTTACATCCTCAACATATTATTAAGCCTACTTCACACTAAGGACATAACAACATAACGACATAATCGCCTTTTGTCAGTAATGTGAACATTGCCATAGCAACATAAAGCTAGATGAAAAATAAGCCAGGAGCACTTCTACTCTTTAAATTCCTTCATTTTTTGTCATGCAATGTTAAATACCATCAAACCATTTCAGCAAGTGCTTGTAGATCTATCCGAACAGTCAGTATTTCTTGCTCGGCTTAAGTCGAATCTTGCTTGGTAGCAGCTGTTTTGATTATAGTGCTGATGGCGGACTAGGTTCGACAATTGTGTTGCTCTGAATGGTTGTTAGTTTGTCATTTCAGTAAGGTTCACTCTAGTTTTAACACAAACGTAACGTAAAAAAGACCTAGATATCACTACATAAAGAAAATATCAGCTTCTGTCTTTTGTCGCTACGTGGTAAAAAAGGGCATTATTATTATTTTTTTAATTTTAGCATTTCTTCTTCAACGTGGTCGTGTTGCTCTCCGCTTAGACACAGAAGATGTGCGCTGCAAAAAGGTTTACTTTAAGACGGGAATTTTCCAGGGCAGCAAAGGAAATGTTCGCGTTCAGACCACTATTAACTACTTCAACTACAGCGGAAACTTCATTCACGACGCTGCAGTGACCTGGGTCGAGAACGTCAATCTCACCTCCTTCGATGTGTGCGCGCTTAAGGCAGGAAGGCTGGACCGTTTGACGCCTGATAGCGGGCTCACATTTGTTGACTTCATCGCTTTCCAGGAGGCTCCAAAGAGCGCTTCGGCTGGTCAAGTCATTATGACAAATTGGTGGGATGGAACACGATGCGAATCAGTTACATTTGAAGTCAGTGTAAACCGAGATAAGTCAAGTGATTTATGGTAGATGCCTTAAAGTAGGAGGTCGCGGCTTACGCGTGTTAAAAATTTTAGCCGAAATCTTTCGAAGTTCATAGTCTATAATCCATGTTCATCTTCTTCATCCTTAACTATCCTCGTTCATTTATGGTTTATTATCAGTATTTTTCTCTCTTACTATAAACTACTATTTAAATTCCCTTCTATTAAAAGGTAAAAGGTGGCCCGAAAAACACTCGAAATTCCGAAAGTGAGCTCCTCTTAATATCAAAGAACTTTGTTCTTCGGAAGTTCATGATCCTATGAATTACCGTTTCAGTAGTCATAGAAAAAAAACCGGGCTATTATGGACACTAAAAAGGAAAGTAGACGATCATATATTGTGACTAGCTACTTTACCATAAGCAGGGTTTACTTTGAAAACATTTTAATTAAACTGGAAGAGGGATTTCATTGAAATGTCGATTATTGTAAGAAGGCCCAAAAATCTGTAAGAAAAAATATCATTAACAGTTGAAATTATTTAATAGAGGAAGACCGTACATTCATTGAACAACTAGTTGAATATACGATATTATTATTCTTATTATTTCAGTCAACCGAGATTTCCTCACCTAACGTTTTGGTGACTGCTCAGCACACAGTAGTGGGTCTAAAACACGACGCCGCCACAGTCTGGGTCGAGAATATCAACGACAATAAATTTCTTGCCTGTTCGAGAGAAATGCAGAACTTTGATGGATTACATGAAGACATCAGATTGGTAAGTCATTAATGAACAATACTAACAGTAAGGCATAACTCACTGAAGTTTGTAACATGAAGCCTTTTGTAGGCAGAACTGGGTTAATTACGATCGAGTCTTTTGTCATAGTTTCAAATTTCACTGCATTGGAGAGATTGACGGGTTCTCCAACACTTAAGATTAAACAGTCCGTTTGTTAAGCGCAGACCGAGTATTGAAAATATATTACTCATTGCTACCTTTTTCAAATTCAAAAGTTCTGATAAAAGCTGCACCTCTGTTGAACCCTGCGATTTCCATTCTCTTCTTATATCCACCACTGTTCTTTTCTTGTAGAACTGGTTTGTGTACGACCAACTTCCAACAAATCTTGCCGGAGAAAAGCATCTCATTAATTTCCAAAACGATCTTTTACCTCTTGCTGAGAATTATAACTCTTACTGCCAGGTAAGATTTTATTAGTTTCAGAAATCCTATTGCGTGTAATAGAAATAGCTCTGTTTCTCAAATCGAGGACAGTTTTTACAATAATAAAAAGGCCGCGGTAAGTTTTAGATTCATACGTGTCCTCATATTGACAATGAAAATTATCCAATGAACTCAAAAATTAATCTTTACCACTGGCGTATACATGTTTAGGGGATCGAAGGAAGGTAATTGTAATAGGAAATAATTGTTTGACATATTGCGCTAACAATCGTGGGCCTCTGACCTATTTATTATATTGACAAAAATCTCAAACGTTACCATGAAATTTTGACATTTGCGCCAAAATACAAGAGTAATCAGTTTCACTCATAACATTAAAAAAAATACAAATTGCCCCTTTGCCATTACATGATTTTAAATGCTGTTTTAATGTACAAAACAATTGAATCTAAAACCGAGAGCAATTATCCTTTCTGTCCAATTTCATCAATTCACGCGTAAGGTTTAAATTCGTAATTAAAGTTATGATCCCTCTGTCGACAAAAAGAAAGCAGTTTTATTCCTAAAATTCTAAATAACTTTTAATCTTGGGTTTGGAACTCTTTATGATTTTATTTATTTAGCTATACCATTCAAACTGTAATACATTTATTTCACTCCCAGATCGTGAATTTTACAACGCCAAAAAAATCGACGCCAACGATCATGGTATCAGCGTCTCATCTTAATCAAGCCAGTCCTCAACAAAATAGTATTGCCACTTGGATCGAGGTATGTAAGTGTCACATTTTCCGGCCGCCATCATCGGACTGTCTTTCTTTGCATACGAACCACCCATATCAATTTTTTAGCGAACTATTTTTCATTCTCTGATCATCATAGCTAGGTTATTCGATAGGCTGTTAAAACCAATTAGAATTAAACACTGTTCAAGAGAATTCAGACAAAAAGCCTGGCTGAAGGTAAACCTGCTCTCATGATCAAAACACGCTAATTTGGCCCTTGGATCCAATCTCTCTCGCAGCGTTGGCAGTGTTTTACAAGTTCGTTTCGCTTCACAGTTCCTCTTTTTCAGCAGTTCTTCCTGGATGTAAATGTCACTTTTTTCTTTTGTTTATTAGCAAATAACAACAAAGGGCTTCCAAGTGTGTATCAAAGAACTTCATAATGAGAATGGCTACGACTCCGTGAAGGTAGCTGCACTTATCATTGGTAAGCTTATATATTTTACATTAATTCATTCATTTGATTGACTGGTTCTATTAAATTTCACTCAATAACAAAGGCTAGCATTACATGTCCACGACAGCCCCTACTGGATCAGTTCTAGTTCTAGTATTTTACCAACGAATCTTGCGATGCTTTGAAGTCATTTAATCTTGTTTCTCGCTGCAAAACTATCACGAAACCCAATTTGGGACATACTGATAAATTTGAAAAAAATTGAAAATTACATATCGCGTTTCAAGTTCTTTACACTAAGCAGAATTTTGGTAATTTCATGTTGTTGTTTTTCAGAGAGAGACAGACAAATGATTTAATTACCTACGTGAAATCGACGAGGCTATCAATCTAATAAGGAAAACGTTTTCCTCAAATGGACGCTATGTTAAGTATAGAACCTCTCACAGTATCGACATTGCAACAAGGAGCAATTGGCTAATAATTTTGGATATTGTAAATGTTTTACGGAACGCCACTATTACCCATATTATTTTTTTAATAACAAACTCTTTTTTATTAACATTCTTATTCACCAAATTTGAATTAATATTTCATACACAGGTTCCTAACGGATTTCACACTTGTAATTCCGATGCATCGAGAAGATATGGCTCCGGAGTGCTGAAGAATTAACTTATGTAACGAGAAAATCATTTTTGAATTATTTACAATATCATTGAAAGAGAAATTATGAACTGATCCTGTAAAGTGTTTAATGGCACTATAAATCAAAGTTTCAACAGAATAAAATTCCATCTAATATTGCCTCTTTAACTTTTGTTCTTGCTAACTTTGAACCTGGGGTGGGCTAATCCTCTAAGTTCCAACTATTAAAGACCCTATGGTCAATCCCGGCCATTTTCCGTGCCATGGAAATGATTGATGTTGCATTGTGAAGTGAAATGATATGGTTTAACTTTGAATTATGCCCCTGAAAGTATGTATAATTAAACTTAAATAGTTTCACAGTGACTTCCTTCTTTGCGACATATCTCAAATGAAATATAACTATCGCACATGTAAAAGGAAACAAGGGTATCACTAACCATGACATCGCCCTTGCTCTCTCGAATTTTTCTATACTCAAAGTTATCTAAATTTGAACACATTTTGCATAAGACAATTACCGAACTTATCTCTCATCCAGAACTTGATATGAATTACATATTTCTGTGAATTACAATTGCTTGCGTTGTTTAGAATTTTGTATGAGATCTGTGTGATGCAGATTATGTTGGTTAAACAGCCCGACATCCTCATCAGCGCATCCGAACACAGTATTCTTCGGTTGCACTACCACCCAATTAAAAAAAAAATCCAAAACCATTCAGTGTATAAAGTCAAGAAAATTATCATGGTATATGACATAAATATGAAGACACTTCTCCAAATTTTAGGTTTGTACGTTTTCCCAAACTTCAAATATTTCGCGAAGTATTTTGCAGAAATTTAGAGCCCGGTATGGAGCCGCCATGTTGCTGTACCTCCATGGGACACCAAAATGGCGGCCGGAAAATAGCGTAAACATCTGGAGCTTTCTTTGGCGATCTAGACTACTGATTATCTGAAATGATCTAGCAAACATTCAAATTAGCACTCTTTCTAATACTCTAACTCCTAAAAACGCTCGAAATCCCAAAAGAAGTATACATTCTTCGACAAACACGTTTATAGATTTATGTCAAGTGCCGCCATAACTCTGAAATTAAAAATGTGCCTGTGTTTAGACGAAGAAAGATATGAAGTTGAAAAGTTGTTAACAGATATAAATTCCCCCCCTCTCGTGCCTAATGAAGATGATAACTTTGGTGGCTATTTAGTTTTGTATTTTAGAAAATGATGAAAACACTCTTAATGAGGACCCATCTCGTGCTGTCAAGCAGCATCACGGGAAATTTGACTGCAACGTTTACGAAATGTAGTTCATCAAAGAACTGAGACCTTGCCACACGAGTAACTCCATCATGTTTAGCACGTTTAGCTTGTAGCTCTATTTTTAGGTACCTTTTCTTTTTAATGGAGTATCCGTACTCTTTTTCTTGTCACTTGATAATGACTTCCGAGAACGTCGAAACGTCATATTTTTTAACCGTCTTTAAAAAGTTCTTAAATGTTTTTAAGAAAAGATTTTTTGCACAATAAAAATGACAGTCAGTCGATCAGTTGTGTAGCTGGCTCGGTACAATAAATGCTTTCCCAAATCAATAACTCATGACAGTTCTTATCTTTTACGAATTAAAACAAAGCGATAAGTACAACTGTAGGTTGTTTGATGCGAAGCCCTTAGACATTGAAGTGACTTTCTGATAGACACATTCCCTACCAGTTTGCTGCTAGAAGTACAGCGATACTGAAGAGTCGTGAATGCGACATTAAACTTTACTGAGCATGAAAAGCAGAAAACAGTGGAAGAACTGACCTGCTCGCCAAGTTTAAACACTGAAACATGCGGCCAATCAGAGCATTTGAAATGTATCTCAGTTAACTGTTTTTTTCTATTACAGCTATACTTGGAAACATTCTTATCCTGATTGCTCTTCGCAAGTAGTCTTCACTTCGTCCGTCATCAAAACTCTTGCTTCGCAGCCTTGTAACAACAGATGTTTGCGTCGTTTTTTTTCCAGAACCTCTGTATGTTACTTTGTTGAATTGGTGGCTTTGGTGAATGACCATTGGGAACATTTGTGACCACTCATTCGGAGTATCTGTAATAAGCTTTATTTTCTGAGCAGTACTGTCTCTGTTGTCACTGACTGCTATTAGTGTGGACAGACGTCTCCGGCTAAGCTGTTGGGATTAGGACACAAACACTTTGTAACTCTGAAGCGTACCTATAGGATCATTGCTAACTTTTGGGGTGGGTCCACTGCTCTTCAGGCGACGTCCTTTTAGAATACTCTAATCTTTTGGTGTATGGTTAGAAATTATGCAGTGTGATTAATAATTTCCATCTTCTTCGCCACGGTGATAAAAATCAAGTAAAAACCCAAGCTGGGAATCTAACCAAACAAATCAACTGAACATATATCTCGATACAGAAAGGTAATGTCCGCTGCACTATGGCTCCAGTTCGCGATAGTCGCTTGTTATCTACCCGAGGGTTTAGTAACGGATTTGGGAGAATAACAGTGAACCATCTGCAGCTGTTTTTCCCTCCTGGGATTACACCAGAACGACCATTGTCTTCTTAAACTCGATCGTCATTAAACTCGACTCTTCACTGTTGGAAGATAGAAGTGAGACACTGAAATAGTAAAGACCACACTCAGGCGAGCACTTTTCTTTTGATTAAATTAGCTCTCTTTAGCGAAATTTGGAACTGCAGCTTTATTTCTACGCCGGTTAAGCCTACCGCCCACACTAATCCGGAAATATTGCATACGAAAAAGGAGTTTTTTTAAAAGGCTACTCAAACAAGAGTAATTTTATAAACGGAGGCTTTGTGTTTTACTTTGAACGAAAAACATTTAGAAACGGAGTTTTTAGAAAAACAAGACGTCACTATCATCTTGTGCTTAACCCCAGCCCTCAAGGACGCACTGCAGAGACGTCTCTGCCGCCGGTGATCGCTGCGCTCGTTGTAAAATTTCCCAGTGCAGTGTGGACGGTAAACATTTGATGCTTTTTTCAAATTTCTCCTGCGTTCAACTGATGGCGCTCTATATCTCCTCTACGATGAAAAATAGAAAGTCAAGAAAGTAAACTGTGATAAGATTTCCCAGAAGCTAAATTCTTCCTATATGGAATCATAAATAGATGAAAGTAATAAGTCTAGTTTCGACTTTCTTATTTGCTGTATGTGTCGGTGTTCGGTGATTGCAATTCCTTAATGACCCGAAAAACCCAAAGGGTAGAAGACACAAGAAAAACAAAGTTTGAATAGACAATTTTTTTAATGGAATTATCTTCAAGTTAGTCTAAACGACGATTTCTCAAAAGTGACGTTTTTCAACCTCTATTCGAGGTTTTTCAACAGTCGGGGACGCCCCCAACAACTATTTTCTTGCAAAACTTTAAAACGCTGCGCTGGGCCATCTGAAGTGCTCTTAAACCTCTGAAGATAATATTTAGGTTGTACTTTATTATTATTATTTTTATCTTTTCGTTTATTCTAGGGTTACATGGGTCTTCCCAAACCTCTTGTCTTTCACCTTTCCCAACATCACTTTTTTGAAATCAAAAACAAAATTTTCATCAATAATAAGCATTAACTTAATTTTTCTTACTTTACGAAAATTCGTAAATTAAGACAACCGGGAGGATTAAAGAACTTAATCTGGACAGACAATTTACCAGAACGATGTGTTTGGTGCCCCTGATTAGTCAATTTGCAAAGAATTTTGTTGGCCTATGTTGGGTAGAATATTCACTGTGTAATGTGATAATTAATGTTCTTTTTCTTTGAAGGTTTGCAAATATTTTAATTTGTCTATGAATGTGCGAGAACACCTCTGCATATTCACAGCGTTTCTAACTGATCAAATTGTGCCAAATGCTGACTTTAATAATACTTACAGAAATAGAAACTAGCACGTGCTTTGTTCAACTATCTTCTGGTTGGGTGATCAGTTCCTCAGTTTTTAAAAGCTTATGTATAATCAAAAGCATATTACCAAGACGCTTTTAACTCTGGTTAAATGCTGCTATTTGTTAGTGAAGGTTTGAGAATATTTATAGGTTGCAAAGTAGGGGCTTCTGGGGGTATGTTTCCTGGGAAAAATTGAATTTTCAGGACTTCAGGAATGTTAATAATGAAATACTAATAATAATTTATAACTTATGAGGCGCAAATTAACATCTAAATATGATCAAATGCGCCTTACAACTAAAACTACACCTTATATTTACAATAAAATATACTTAAGAATACTTGAAATTAATAACTTAAAAAGTAGTCAATCTAACAATAACAGGCGAAAGCCTTCCTAAATAAATCTTCATAGTTCGTTTAAAAACCAAAAAGTCATTGATGTTCCTAACACTTGCAGGCAGGCTGTTCCACAATACAGGCGCAGCTATTTGGAATGATCTATCTCCCAGAGTTTTCTTTGTTTTTCTTATGGGCAACTGTAACAGTAGTTCTTCAGAAGAACGAAGCTGGTATTTACATTTCTCCTTTAATCGAACTAGATCGCAGATATAGGACGGCGCCAGTTGATATATTGCTTTAAAACGTTGAAACTAAGACTTTGAACTCGATACGGTAAGTACCGGGTAACCAAAGCAAAGGAAATAGGACGGGTGTAATATGATTAAATCTCGGTGTTGAACACACGAACCGGGCGGCACTATTTTGGATGCGTTGTAACTTACTAATATGTATCGCTTGAACTTTATAAAAAATACTAAGCGGCCAATAACAATGGAGTGATCAAGGGTCTGTCAGTGTGGCCTCGATGGTGAGGTACTTTTTGATCGGCCTTAATTATGTTGTAGATACGAAAAGACGCAGCTTTGCATATCTTATTGATGTGTGGAATCATACTCAGGTTCTGGTCAAAACATGATCCCACGGTCCTAACAGAAGTTACGGGAACTATACTGCTGTCACCAACAGTAAGATCAATGTTCACTTTAGTCAGTCGCTTTCTGGTGCCTATAATCATAAACTCCGTCTTACTATCATTCATGCGTAGTTTGTCCTTGGTCATCCACGATCGTATAGGCTGTATGCTTCAACTGCGTCGTTTTGCGAACAAGTCAGGTCAGCTTTGAATGAAAGATACAGCTAAGTATCGTCTAGCTGCATATGCGTGCGATTGTGGTAGATAGTTCTTAATACCCTCAAAAGGCTTACGTACTCGCATAGATAGTAAATAGCAGTAGACCTTAGCATGACCCTTGGGGAACACCACATTGCAAATTGGGTTTCTCCGATAAATTTTGGTCAAAAGAAACGCGCTGCGATCTATTGAGAAGGTAGCATGCAAACTGAACCTCTACAATGCCGATCCTCTTACTCCAAAGCTGGTACTTAGGCGATTTAATAACGCTCCATGGTCAACTGTGTCGAACGCTGCACTCAAATCTAGTAGCACAAGGAGAGTCACACGTTGAGAATCCAAGTTCATTAGGATGTCATTTTGCATTTTTAAAAGTGCAGTCTCAGTGCCGTGACACTTACGATACGCTGACTGAAATGGAGGATATTAGCCATGTGATGTCAAATGCGCATGCGTTTGATCGAAGACGGCATGTTCCGTCAACTTTAAACTGTACTGCAAATTAGACACAGGTCTGAAATCTTTTTGAGTAGAGAAAAAACTAACGCCTTCCACCAATCAGGACATCGAGACAGGAGACCACAAGCGATGTTGGAGCTGGAATCAAGTGGACAAGACTTTTTTTGCAGTTTGTCGGACAAGCTTCCAGACTTCGTCTTCACTGACAGGATAAATGTTATTTAGGCATTAACTTTGGTAGACCCTTTGCGCTATTATACAAGCTGTCATTACAACACCAATATTTAAATTAAATACAAATATAGCCTGAAAATAAGCTGACATTGCCTCTTTTTAAATCACTCATGGTGTTTCAGCTATATTTACAGAAATTTAGCAGATAAATTCTTTTTTCAACGTGAACAAGTTCTCTTCCTTCAAACATAATAATTTTCTTACTTATAACCAGGCAGACTTTTTCTTTTTCCTTGTCCTCCGTAACATCAATCGCTGCGATCTGCTTCGAAATAATGTTCCTAACATCGATCCTGGGTGGACGTTTGATTACATACTGGATCTTAAGAATTTGTTGAAGCCGTTTCCCAAAACTAAGAGCACCAGCAGGCCCAAGATTAAATATAGAAGTCTTCTTAACTTCCTCACTTTTTAATACCTTCCTTACATATTCACACTATCTAACCCAAAGCACTGCGTACTTGTCCCGAGTGAACTTTATCTTTTTACTAAATACTGAAGTCAAGAATTCTCTCCGTTGACCTTTTTATTGCTAGCCTACAACATTTTACCGATTCAAACTCGTTGTTACAAGAGTCCAGATAGACCTTGAAGGTTTGTGCCAACTCAGCAGAAACTCTTTCAAGTACAGCTTGCTCTCTCTATGCTTTTCCAGAGACACAAATCTTCTTTATTTTCAGGACCGACAGCTTCTTCGCTTTAGACGCCATTTTGAGCAGGTTTGTTTTGTGAGAGATTCAAGCGAAAAGAGTGCGCTATGCAGAGTTTCCTTATATGGGCTAAAATGTGATTTTCATTAGTTGGGAATAATCGGTAGCATAGTTTGAAACATTTCAGGGAAGTTAAACGCTTCTAGGTGATATGCTTTTGGTATAATATAAGAAACAGAAACAATTAAGAAAACTTAGGAGCAATTTAACTCACGTTTGAGAAAAATCCGACGTAACTGAATGGAATCTTTGCGGCGGACAAAAATTTGTAACTTTGGTTATCAGCGAGCGGTTAGAGTTTTAGGACTTGCCTTAAGCAGTTGAGATGAGTTCACAGGAATTTAAGCAATTTCCTGACCGAAAATGACAGTCTGCATTTTGTCTTAAATCAATATTCAACCTAAACACATAGTTCGGTAGAAAATATATAACATAAATAGAAAATATAAACAATTACAA
>CM042749.1:35896918-35904418 GCA_022496165.2 Catalaphyllia jardinei
CGCGCCCACGAGCAATACCGCTGCCCATGATAACCATGAGAAAATCAATACTTTTCCTATATGGTTATGGGGCTCAGCTTGGCGGCCCTTCGGGCCTCCGGAGCTCCGCTATTAAATTTAATTGACAGCTATCATATCAAGCAATCCGCTGACCAGTATCACGTGGCCATATCGCGGGCTCAAGTTTAGAGCTCATCAAGGTCGTGTGTTTTTCAAGTTGAATGTTGTGCCGCGTAGCACTATGAACACAAGTGATGTAACAGAGAATTAACTCTGAAGTGTAAATTTTAGTGCTAATTTAACCCATGAATAACCCACTGAGCGTTAGCCCTAGTAAAGGGAATCAGGGAACCACACGAGGTAAAGAAAAAATATTTTGACCTCGGTGGGAATCGAACCCACGACCTCCGGAATAGATCTACCGTCACTCTGCCGACTGAGCTACGAGGCCGGACAGAGAAAGTCGGGGTCGATTTAGATGGTGAATCGTGGGTTCGATTCCCACCGAGGTGAAAAGATTTTTTCTTTACCTCGTGTGGTTCCCTGATTCCCTTTACTAGGGCTAACGCTCAGTGGGTTATTCATGGGTTAAATTAGCACTTGTTTTTCAAGTTGACCGCTGACTAAGTGCTGGTTTTCGTTCGGATCGCGGACTCATGTCAGGTTAACTTGAAAACAGGGCATGATTGTTCGGAAGCCGGTTAACCCAGGTTTGAAAGTTAACCAAATTTTAACTTTTTCTCCTGTACAAATGTTTTTTGTTGCTTTGTTTTGTGTATATGGTGCTCATTGAAACTCAAAACAGGAGGCCAAACAATATACAGAAAACCTCACCGCAAAGTTACAAAACTCAAATCAAAATTCTACCTTTTCCTGAGTTAGCTTAATCGTACTCTGATCAACCTGGCCCTGGAGCTACGCTTTTGGGCTGGCCTAAATCTATATATTTACGGTTTCTGGAATTTAAGTCTCTCTTGCACTTCAACAAAGCCAGGCCTCCCTCGTATCTCTGCTTTAGAGTCTTCGATAACTCGCTGAAACTTCTCCTGACTGTCTCTGACTGTCGGTGGTAAAATGATTTCGCGTACGTCTTTAGATACACAGCCAAGGAGTGGTCCGCTTTTCCGTCCGCCCACTCGTTCACCGCTACGTAACTTTCAAAGTCCCGAAGCCGGAATTCTCGCACATCTTCTGCACCGGAGAATTTCGCTTCCGGAAGGAGTAATCGATGCGATTCCATGCACCGCTACCACCAGTGTATAGAACGAGAGACGAAAGCTCTGAAAGAAACGACTTTACTACAGACCAAACCGCCTCATGCAACGGTATAACAGTTCGAAGAGATCGAACTTGGCTAACGCGCCAAGCTTAGTAATCACTACTGCAATACTCGGTACCAGTCGTACAAATCAGTTGACTTGCGCGTTTAGCACTTCATTGACGCTTAGCGAACAATGAAATGGTATCCTATGGATTACTCAACAGCTCCGAAATTTTCACTTTCTAATAACAGAAGTAAACAAGCAAGTAGTCACATGATTCCTAGTAAAGCCATGTCACTTACGTTTGAACGCAATTTCTGCAACTTCCGAAAACGCGCGTTATATTAATTCCGGATGAATTTTATTCATGCGATTACCCATACCAAATGTTCTCTGAAGGCAATATGAGCTTCATCAATTAAAGTTAATAGGCAGAATTTAATGGACATGTATATAGTTGATCCTTATGTGTTTGAAATCTATCTTATTGCTGAAATTCAGTTTCTTCACGAATACGAATACAATTCATTTATCATTTCCAAGTACACGATGCTTTTCTCTTTTATTTCTTCTTCAAAAAACACTGTGCTTTCAATTTTCAATCACAGTGTTCTTTGTTTCTGAATGCCAAGGGCAAGCCGGAAAAGTAATTGTTTACTTGCTTGTAAAGAGTTGTTCCGTGGCCGATAGGAAACCATTCGTTGCCTTGTGGTTTCTGTGGTGTGAAGATCTCACATGTGATTGGTTACAACACAATAAACATTCCAGACATGTTTTAGGTGTTCACGGCAATATGATCAGCGCTCTAAATATCATGGCTAATGTAATCCAAAATTGCCAGCTTTCTTCATCCCGATAGCTACAATCTTAACTGAGTGCGTATCTTTTTACAAAAACCTCTATTCATCCAAAAGTATGACATACGACCAAAATGATCCCATCTTTTTTTCTGAGCGTGAAGATGAAAGGGCTAGCCATGACCATAAGCTAGCTGCGTGTGAAGGAGTGCTCACCGAAAAGAATGCCTAGAGGCACTCAATGATATGGGAAGAGAAAAGACCCCTGGGACTGGGACCTGGGAGTATTTTGGAATGATATATCCGCCATCCTTATCGGAGCACTAAATTTCGCTTATGAAACTGGACAACTTTCAGTAACTCAGAGAACAGGAATTATCAAACTCATCCCTAAGAAAGACGCAGAACCATTCTTTATAAAAAAAACTGGAGACCTCTCACCCTCCTAAACTGCGACTACAAGATAGCGGCAAAGTCAATTGCTAATCGCTTGAAACTTTCTCTACCTGATTTCATCAATTACGACCAGACTGGCTTCATAAAAGGTAGATTTATTGGCGAAAACATTCGCCTCATCGACAGTGTCATCTGCTACGCCAAAGAGAAAAATATTCCAGGATTACTCTTGTTTTTGCATTTTGAAAAAGCTTTTGACACGATAGAATGGCCTTTCATCAGAAAAACTTTTCAACATTTTGGGTTTGGCAATAGCATTTTAAAGTGGCTTAATCTTTTTTATTGTCGCCCAGAAAGCTGTGTTTTGAATAACGGTTGGGCGAGCATTTTCTTTGAAATTCAAAGAGGTGTAAGATAAGGCTGTCCTCTCTCGCCTTACCTGTTTGTTTTGTCAGTTGAAGTGCTAGCCAAGGCAATTCGGGAAAACCAAAGCATTAAAGACATCTTCGTGAACAGAAGAGAAATTAAATTGAATCAGTATGCAGATGATACAACACTCATACTTGACGGTACTAAGGGATCCCTAAATGAAAGGCCTCTCTTAAAACGCTGGATGATTTTTATGAAGTGTCTGGTTTGAAACGTAATGACAAAAAAACTGAAGCCCTTTGGATTGGAGCTAATAGTGGAAATTAAATGGCCTAAATACAAAGTAAGAGCTCTAGGCGTCTGGTTCTCAATTGATCCAGAAGCAACAGCAATTATAATGAAATACTGGATAAGGTACGAAACGTTTTAAGTTGCTGCAATTACCGCAGACTTACTCTTATTGGAAAAATTACAGTCCTAAAGAGTGTAGTTGCTTCCCAACTCGTATATGTGCTCTCTCCTTTACATACAAATGCGGAATTATCAGAGAAGTAAATAAGTTATGGCATGGAGGCTCAATAGTACTTACTAGCAACCTAAATAAGAAAGACACCATAGAGAACCTTAAGATTAAAAACCGCTTTATAAAGGGGACTTTCTTAATTTGGGCAGAAGTCAATTTTGAGGATTACATAATGTCCAAGAAACAATTTCTCGAGCAAATCTTATGGCACAACTCATAGTAAGAATCGATAACTGCACCAGTTTCTATCAAGAATGGTTCGACAGGGGTATCACGAAAGTGAAACATCTGAAAAATGCCTCTAATAATTTTTTATCACTAGCTGAAATGAAGCGCAAATACAGCCTAACTTCTGCCCTCTAAAGTGTTACGGGCTTATGTCTGCTCTGAAATCTCTTTGGAGCAAATGTAAAAACGACTGTATCAACAATTGTAACTATGAAAGCTTTGTGGAAAAAAAACAAAATGTCAAAGTGCAAATAAACTGGTTTACACTAAACTGATTTCCACAAAATGCACACACCCAACCCATAATCAACAGAAATGGCTAAAAGACTACCACCAGACTGATGTTGATTCAATTAACTGGCGAGATGCCTACCAACTAGCCTCTAAATACACTAAAAGTACGAGAATTCTTCAATTCCTGTACAAACTCTTGCATAGACGAATAGCAACGAATGAGTTCCTGACAAAAATTGGAGTATGAGACGACCCAAACTGCTCTTTTTGCAATGAAGAACAGGAAAACTATTCCATCTCTTTTGGTCTTGTCCTAAAGTCACTTCTTTCTGGCATGAATTAACCGAAAGGCTAAGCTTGCTGCACATTATTACCGAACACTACACAATAGAACCACTTGTCGCTCTCGGCTTAAAGCCGGATTGTTCCAAGAACCACCAACAAATTAATTTCTTCTGCCTCTTAGCCAGGTTCCATATCTGGATGAGCAAAAGAAAAGAAACCGCACCAAAGGTAAAAGGTTTCCTACAATACTTAAAATCAATCTATGATATCGAGGCCAATGCAGAAACTGCTCTTCTCAAGAAATGGGAATTTTTAATTTGAACATATCATCCTAGTAAGCCTTAGTGTCTCTTGATCCCCTCTACATTGTCTGTTTTTGACTTTGGGTACATTTGCTCCGCAATCACTCCTGTCTAAGAAAATAAAATTGCAAGATTTTCCTTATATATCTAAATAGCGTATTATAATTATAGTACTTTTAATTTTTGCAAGTAGCGTTTTCTTCATTGTAACTGTCAGTAGTGTACGTCGTTTAGAATTGTTTTATTATTTATTAATCGATCTTTATCACAATGTATATTTGCAAGTGTAAGAAATTATTAGTAGTTAGGTATAGAAGTGTAAGTATAGATCCAAACATTGTACTGTATCGTAGGGTATGGTATTGTAAGTAGATGAAGTATTGGGGTTCTTTTTGTAAGTAGAGTAAGTAGAATGTAAGTTATTTTATGTCTTTTGCAATAACAGTAATAAAATAAAAAAAATAGATTGGTAGTGCCTTTCATTTACATTTAGCTACATGTAAAACACTGACTTGTGGTGCTGAAAAGAAAGAAACCCAGAACAGGCTTAAATGGAAATCAATGGTGTCGGAATTATGTTCTATACACAGAACTAAGAAGTCTTAAACAAAAAGCAATATTGAAATAAATTAATATTGGCGTGCACATAAATTGCTGTTTTCACTTTATAGATGCAGAAAACATGTTAATCCTCAGACTAGCCCTATGAGTAGCAATGAAACCTGCTTTGCACTAAAAACCCCAGCAGTTCAAGCAAAATACACTGGCTACGCAGTTCGGAACACGTGCCCACAAAACTGGACGGAAAAAAGTTGCGTCAAAAATGCCAGGATGAGGAAAACAGTAACCTTTTGAAGAATTTACCAGCCTTTGACGATGACAGTCTCGTGACGTATAAAAACGTGTTTTGTGCCATTATAATGGCGCCGTAAATGTAACATATTGGAAGCTACAATTCGATTGTGAGACTTGGTTTAATGTGACAAACTTCTATATAACCAGTAGTATGGTCCTCTTTAATCATAACTGCTCAGTTGATAAAACACCTAAACAACAGCAGCAGAACTATTTAAGAAGATGCATTCCGCGGTTCCAAGATTGCTACAACGTCAGCTACGTTAAAATCGAGTCTTCCTGCCAAACAGACTATTTGAGGTGCGCTTTCCCAGTCTGCACGTTTCACGAAAAGATGCGATTTCGAAACCCACGTTGTGCTCTTTGCAACGGTTTTAGGCCAAATGATCTAGAAACTGAATGCATATCTGATAGTAGTGGGGTATCGCCTCCCCTCACTATCTTGTTTGATTTTAGTTCCACGTCTAAGTACAGTGTTGTGGTAGAAGATAGGAAAGAGAATGTGGTAAAGACAGCAAAATAAGAGTTGACCTGTTCCCTTGACGAGGTGTATGATCCTTACTTGGGTACCTGCAAAAAGACTGTCTCCACTGAATCACAAACTACAGATCATGGGAAGGACAACAAAACCGAGGAAAACAGCTCAGGATTGCATCTAAACTGTACTTTCATCACATTTAATAACACGGATTATGTGAAGCTGTCTAACAGATCTGTGTACTTGAAACTCCACAGGAAGCTGTACAACAATATGACTTCAGTTACTTGATACTTGAAAACAGATTACTGGTTTGCGTGAATTTCTCAAGAAACTCATCAAGATCTGGGTCAGAAAAAATACTTGACAAGCGCAAAATCATTAAAACGCCGGCATCTCTTCAAATTCTCACCTCTATCGGATGCATAGCGTCGATGGTTTCTCTTGTTCTTCTGCTGATTACGTATCTTGTGTTTGCTGAGCTTCGCAACTTGCCAGGGAAGATCATTATAAACCTGACATTGTCTCTGTTGCTGTACCAAAGTGTCTTCATTTCTTTGTTCTGTCCTCTTTTGCGTGGATGAACGTTATGGCTTATGATGTCCATTGGATATTTACTACCTCAGGTAAGTTGATCAAACAGTAGATAGTTCAACACTAAAAAGCAGGTAACGAAGTATAGATATTATATTTATTACAATGACACATTGGATGCCTTGTCTTTCTGTTTGTCTTTTTGCCATTTTACGTTTTTCTGTCCCTGTATCTGTCTGCTTACTTCTGGATAGGTCTCTCTGTCTTTGTGCCTATCTGTGTATCTTGTGCTTTTCGTCTGATTATGTTTCTTGATAATTTTCAACAGGGGTGGCAAATCGATATAAAAATTTGAACAAGCTTCTCATGACGTATTGCCTGTATGCCTAGGGGTCTCCCATCATAGTCGTCCTGCTCTGTATTTTATTGGATCATATTAAAAAGGTTGCCTGTATGCCTGGGGGTCTCCCATCATAGTCGTCCTGCTCTGTATTTTATTGGATCATATTAAAAAGGGATCTGTTGGTTATGGTCAGTACGTTTTCCGAGTGCGCGGTCATACCCTTCACCAGTTTGAGTCGATCATCAACAAATAAGACAAAAGCGAGTTTTAATGAAAGCATGGTGCTATGAAAGAAAAAATAAAATGGCACCTTTAAACATTTACTTCCTTTTGTAGTTTTATACCGATATTGTTATGGTTTATCCCAATGAATATGTATCAATTGAAAACCAAATACCAAAATGACTAATCATATGATTATGCTTTGGTTGAAATAAACAGGTAAGGGAGAGGAAGAATGTTTCATATCACAGCCTCGAGCCCTTGTTTATTCGTTTGTTTGGCCTGTTGCACTGGTGATGATCTACAATATGTTTGCTTTGGGACACATTGCGATTCATATAGTTAAAACACGAAAGGTGAGGGAAAAACAGTGAATCGTAGAGCCATATGTTTAAAAACAAATTCTCGATTCACCACAGGTGTTCCAAACTCACGATTCGAGGAATCGATCAAATATTAATGATTTATGTACGCGTATCGAGTGAGACGTGACTGACTTAAGTGCGCGGTGTTGTGTTACACATTGGGCCGTTGAGAATTTAACGCTCTACAAGGCATTGTATGGAATTTATAATAACGAAGGATAAAATCGCGCAATAAAATACTGAATGAAATTAAGTAAATAAACTCACCTTGTCTGATTTCTGTTGTCCATTTTGCCTGTTTCGTCGT
>CM042749.1:35935660-35956820 GCA_022496165.2 Catalaphyllia jardinei
CCCAACTCATGATACCTTTCAGAATAATTTGCACATATTTTACTCCAGTACTAGTTGTACAAGGTTAAAGTTGAGCAGATCATTACTGTGCATGACTAAAGTGGCAAATCTAATTGATATGGTCATTGTATTTGTAATTGGCATCTGTAGGAAGCCAATGACCAATTTTGGAAAATAGCACACGAGGGTGATATAGCCAGTCATTCAAATCTGGAACAAACATAAATCCAATGAACTTGAATTCCACCTCTCGAATTTCACTGTTCCTAAGTGCAACCTTTTCTCAACTTTTCTCAACTTCTCTTTGGGGATGTAACCAATACGGTACCAGCCATTGTTTAGGTATGCCTTTACTAGGACTGCATTCCTATCCCTGATGTTGGTAGGCTCTGGAGTCACCCTTAAATTTATGTTTTCTTTGTGAAATTGAAGTTGCTTGCACTTGCGCAGAGCTTTTTGACAGTCCTCGTGATAGCTGCTTCCTTTCAAAGCAAAGTACTCAGTAAATTGCGCTGTTTCGTCAATATGAGTTTGCTCACTAACTTGATCAAGTAAAGTGTCACTACATTCCTCTTCTGACATATCAGTTGAATCAGTAGACTGACAAGATTCTTGTGTTACTGAACCTGTTCCATGGACAATCACATTTCCGGCAGAGGGGTCGCTCGAGCAATTGCAGTTACACACCAACACCTCAAGCCAAGGTGTGTGTGGCAGTGGATCCTCCTCCTCATGATCTAACTTGGGTGGAACTTTAACTGCATAGGAATTGGGAACTATCTGAAATTCCACAACCACAGACAATGTTCTGTTGTATGACTGTACATCAAGGAGGCAAAAATCAACATTACTTTTCAAAATTTACTTCAATCAACAGACAATATTAAAGTGCAACTGAGATGTTTCTCATAACAAAGACAAATCAAGGCAAACTGCATTTTTATGATTTGATGAATAGAGCACATGCCAGCCTGAAATTGTGTCATTTTAACTTCAAATTACTCCGAAAAATTTGCTAAAATCACACAAGGAATTATAGTTATTTGCTCAAATCACACAAGGAATTATAGTTTGTTTGTTCAAACACAAACTAAACCGAACAATGAACGTTGAGAAGCTCAGCCTAATATTAAAACTGTTAAGCACGTCGAAAAGGGCTAGTTAAGGGCTACTTTTTTTCCTCAGACAGTCCAATTCAATCTTTAAAAGGGAAGTAACAAATTACTTCGATCGCGATCTGTGCACGTGCGGAGACAAACAATGGAAATGCGCTTCGCTAAAGTTGAATAAACTATTAAGCTACAATCAAATGCCAAACTAAAAACCAAGGTATGAAACGCTGAGAAACTTACCTTGATATCACAACTGTTTCTCACTTCCAAAAGGACTGGAGATTGGCGATCCTTCAGAGCATCCATCACTTTCTTCTGAAACAAAAATCCGCACATCCTTCGCTCGGCAATTTTCTCGGGGAAACTGACGTGGCCAAGAACTAATTTCACTTGCAGACAAGAAAATTGTTCGAACTGAACACTTTCCTGTGCTCCAAGATCTAAGCAATGGAGATAAATGAGCTTTCTTTCGCGAAATGTCGGAGCGGTTTGCGACACGACTTCGATGAAATCCATAGCAAATGAATGGTCACGTGATGGAAAAAACCGATAATATAGCTCAAATGCAAAGCATTCTGGGAAGAGCTTCCAATCCTCCTTGAGCTTGCCGGCACCATGCCATGCATTTATTCTCCTGGATAAGAAAACACAATACAAAGAAACAAAGATTTTTAAGATATAACGAAGTTCAACACTAACCATATCCGATCGATCCTTTCTTGACTTGATCAAATATGACGCAGATGAGGACAACAATGGCAGGAACTCCCCAGGCATATACAGAGTACTTTACGAAGCGTGACCGGAAGCCTCCTTGCTGATTTGCTGCTGCAGCTCATGAAATTGAGAGTGGTCAAGAAGCTAAATCTACGATAACGAAAAAAACTGCACCCTTTAACTTTAAATAGTCCTAGGGCCCACAGTGACCGTTGAAGATCGATGCAGACGGAATTCAGAACTGACTCTCTACAGCTACATTACCAAAACCTTGACTTTGCGCGTCACGATACGTTTATGCCGTTATTTTTTTTTTGTGTCAGTAGATTAGCTTTTAGAAAATATTTAGCAGTTGACACTACTGTTATTTTAACATCATCAAGGGCGTAGCCAGGGGGGGGGTCCCGTGACCCCCCCTTTGTAAGTCTAGTGAGTACCCTCTGTATGACTCAGTGTGACCCCCCCTTTGAAAAATCCTGGCTACGTCCATGATCATTCATATTGTTTCGTGTAAAACTTTTTAAAAGCATTGTAGCCTTTGATCGGTTTTTTCTCAATTATCACTTGAAGTACAACCGGGAGAAAATACCTTAAATGAGTTGCGAGCGGGCACTCTAAAGTGCAACTGACTCGGCCGTGTGCTAAAACACCTTTCCTTTGTACTGTTTACAGAAGCGGGATGATGCCTGCTTTAGAGTTATTCAATAGCAAACTAACCTGCAGCGCTAGTGAAAGTCCGATGCACATCATAAGCCATCGCATTCATCCACGCAAAGGAGGTCAGAGTAAAGAAATGTAGAACAACTGCAACTGCCAAGCAAGTGTCTGGGTCGTCGTTTTTAATCGCGGAGAAGTAGACACTTTGGTACAGCAACAAAGAAATCGCCAAGTTGATAATGATCTTCCCAGGTAAGTTGCGGAGTTCAGCAAACAAAATGTAGGTAACCAGAAGAAGACAAAGAGAAACCATGGACACTATGCATCCGATTGACGTGAGGAGTTGGAGAGATGCTCGTGTTTTCATTACCTTACGCCACATCCCGGGTCCTTTTTCTGTTGCTGTAAAATTTCTTGAAAAATTAGCGCACAGGAATAATCTTTTTCCATATATCGTGAAAGTGTTATTGTTGTTGTATATTTTGTCATGTAGTTTCAAATAGATGCTTCCATTAGATAGACGTTCGTAATCAGACTCATTAAACGCTATTGCAGTCATACAGTTTGGATTCCATTTCTCTGTTCCGTTTTGTCCTCTGTGGTCAGGATCTGTTTGCGGTACAACCGGGATTATCTTTGTACATTTGCCAGCGTATGGATCGTACACCTCATTAAACGAGCAGGAGCAAGGTTGTTGAATTCGTTGAACCGCGTATTTCACGTTGTCTCTTATCACAATACTATACTTAGATGTGGAAGTAAAATCAAAAAGGATAGTGAGAGCTGGCAATAGCCCGCTTACCCTTTCGCAAATGCTTTCCATAACATTCATGTTAAGCCCATTGCACAAGGCACACTGTGGATTTCTAAATCGTAGCGTTTCTGAACCGCCAACACAGACTGGGAACGCGTACCTCAAGCACTCGGCTTGGCAGTAACTATTATTTTTCTCTTGGCTTATATTATGGCAGTCGTGAAACCGTGGAATGCATTGTTTCATACAGTTAAGGTGGTTATATTTTGGCCTTTTATAAATTGAACATCTCCGCTGCAAAAGTCCCAGATCACTTGTTAAATTAAACGTTGCAACATTAAACCATTCCTTACAATCAAGTCCAATCTTCCAGTATGTTGTATTTAGTGCTCCATTGCACCTCGCGCAGAATACATTTTTGTACGTCACGTGACTGTCTTCGTCAAAAACAGGTAAATTCCTTAAAAAGTCACTTTCATCTTCATCCTGGCATTTCTGCAGCACGCTTCTTTCCTTCCAGTTTTTTGGACAGGCTTTCCAAACTACGTAACCAAGGTAGAGTTCATCATGTTTTACACCAAAGCATATTTCAGTAGTAGAACGGTTACTGTTCTGGGAATTAACATTTTGTCGACATCTGCAAATACAGTGAGATCCGCACATTGAAGATTTGACACGTATTGTTTTGGATATCTGGCCTGTTGAGTGTCTTGAGGGAGGGAATTCAAGGTGTGGGAGTTCTTTGCTTTCCAATTCTTCCATTTCATATTTCAGAGTCTGGTGAATACGAGTGAAAGTTTGGGAGATTTTGCAAGTAGCATATGCTTCCTAGCGGCATCAACTTTGCAGTTTGCCTAAACGCTCACTCGTGTTTGCATAAAAACAAATGCAAAATTAAACACGCACTTCGTGGGCAATTGCTCAAAATACTTACAACTTAACACGCACAAGGAATAGGGTCTCAATCCAAGGTGACTCTATTGTGTTTAATCAATGGGTAATTGCTATTTTGTCAAGCTTAAAACACTTACAGTACATCGAAGTCAAAGCAACAATCCCCAAAGTCATTGCAAAATTCATCGCAATAACATAAAAGTTTAAACGACAGTGAAGCATTTCTCTGTTCCAGGCCACACCGAGCGCTACAGCTGTAGATCGGGTCAGCTGTCATAGGACTGTTTTGAAGAAAAAGGCGTATTCGATATTTCCATTGTGCCCCTTTAAAGATTAAAAAACAGACAAAAAACGTGTAAGATATATAAAGATAAGAAACGATACAATATAATTAGCATGAATTGGAGTCAAATATGAGTAAAGATTGCTAGCTCAAGATCGGAAAATCTATTTTGGTTTTTAAAAAATCTGATTACCTCATCTTAAACCTGTTTTAATTATTGAAATGCGAATTGCTAATAGAAGGTTGCTAATAAAAGAAACTCTGAAACAAAAAGATGGTGCTTCTTCTGGTCCCGTGTAGAGGTCAGAATTCTTATTTCGGAATCGCTAAGCGCATCACTGTGACTATGGACAGATCCGTAACCTAGCAAAATCGAATCTCCCGTAAGTAGGCATTCTTTGACCCAGAAGAAAACGTGTCCGAATGTTAAAATTGAAGTTTTTGTATGTAGGACCATACCGGAGCTTGCACCCACAAAAATGTGGGAAAAAACTGTGGGAAGAACATGCAGTGCATTCTCACACTTCACTATCTTTTAGTTCAGCCAACATTTTTTGACTTGAAGTGCATCAATTACCTACCAGTAACTTGAACTATATCTGGGCTACAGTTCCTGAGCAGTGAACGAACGAAGAAGGAGTAAGGAGAAGGTTTGATAGGAGAAGCAACTGTGGTGGAAGCTGTTGAACTCGCTTGGGTTATGTTAGCTGTTCCATCTGTAAGCAACGGGTTAATTAGTCTATGGGTTGTTAAAAAAAATAATAAATGCCCTAGCTAAAAATGGCTCATCCTCATGTAAAACAAAGAAAGCAAAGAAGTCAGCCTAATAGACCCTCTAATAATAGCTACAAAACAAAGGAAAACTTCACAGGCTTTTACACGGAGCTACAACCCCTAAAGATACTCAGACCTTGGGCATGGCAAGTACATAGACACTTATCTGCTTAAGGCACTGTCAGTTGCCGAAATTAATCTAGATGATACTCTTCAGCTGGTGGAAGAACTTTTAAAAGAGTAATGAGAAATGATCAAGTATACTCGATTCATTGATCATAATGCTGACTGTTAGCTAGTACTGCATGAGATGTTTATCGGTATTACTGTAAGAGCGTTCTAGAGTAAAATGTATTACCTCTGTTCTGACCGGCGATTTCACTCCAAAGACTTGTGAGGAAAAGCCACAGAATAATTGATATCACTGTGATATGGCGAGGAAAAAGGATCATTTTATGCAGCCACCTGGAAATTGCCACAAACAGAGAATGGTTTTGTTAAATTAGTCTCTAAAGTAAAACCCAAGTATCGCGCTTTACAATAAAGCTAAATTAGTAAACAAGTACAATGTTATGCTGGCAAAAGGTGCGACAAACTCGAACTGCCATTGCAGATGAAATTAAAACATTCATGAAACTAATGTCAAATCCCAGGTCACGTATCTGACAAGACTGATATGTGGCATTAGCCTTTTTGTCACTTTGAAATTGGCTGATACATATAGATGAGAAAACTGAGGCGCCTCCAACTCAGTAAACAAGCGGTATTTAAAAGCGCGGCAGAAAACCCACTTCTTCCAGTTAAATTGAAACGTGACTGTCAGAATACTACATATGTTTTAAAGAACTCTCTCTCTCTCTCAGAATACTATTCAGGTTTATAGGAGCACTTATAAACATTTTACAAATAAGCTAAGAAACTTATGGTTGAGATTTGGTTAAACACTTGCTATTTTCCGCAAAGGGCACATACGTATATAGTACGGTTATCAAGACAACCGATCTTTGTTCAGTTACAACTCGGAACCAACACTGTCTTTATCTGTCTAAATATAAGTAACTCATCAGAGATTCGAAGAGATACACAGCATTAATTCAGTGTAATTTAGAGTCTGTCATTTAAATGTCAAATCAATGTTATTTAGCCGGTATAGCAGGTTTAAGTTGCATATCTTGTGCGTCAGTTCACTTTTCCCAAATTTTGCCGCCACGTATTAACTTCGAGCGAACAAGCTTCTGATCATGAATATTTCAAAATTTCCCATGCTTAGCACTTCTGTTGAGCGTGATTAGCCTGTTCTTGCGAGTCTCGTTTTACATCAACACTGCAGAAAAGAAATGCAGTTCTGAATCAGTGCCCGAAAGTCTACATCAGCTATAACTATGACCAAACAGAACGAATCAACAAAATGGCAGTCTGTCACATATCTGTGTTGCTTTACGTTTTGTTTCAGTCAAGAGCTAGAAATTATGAAGCACTTCGTGAAAGTATTTACGTTGTTTCATTACTTTTTTTGTAAAACTTGTCTTTAAACAGTTGCAGACACTATAAATGCAAATTTCTTAGCAATAGGCAATGAATTTTCATTAGCTAGCCAGGGTACTTGTCATATTGACAATTTGCCAAAAAACACCTGCACAAGGAATTGTAATAAATTAACTTGAGGCGAATAAAAGTACTTAAAAGCAAGAACCAGAACAAAGCGATGCAGTCCAAGGTCTTGAAAACTGCAATTAATTGGCGCGACGCCTGTCTGCTTCTCAAGGATAGATATCAGCATGACCTCGGGGAATATTCAATAAGGCAATATGGGGAAAAGACTAAAACTTGTTTCTCCATACATTCAGTGCGCATATCACTTAAAAAGTGGCCTTAAAAACAACTTGGTTTTGACAAAATCCGGCCGTCTAATCGGTAAGCACCGAGATAAAAACAATAGCCTCCGCATATCAAACAACTTCTGGTGTTTTATAATAAATTTTCGGTGTGAAAGCGCGCCCAGTTGAAATTTTAATTCTGCTGTAATAAAAAGCCTCGATAACTAAAAGCATGCAAGGCGATAGCGGATCAGTATACAATATTTTCTGTGCTTTCGGTAACTGTTTAGCCGTTTAATAGGAGTCGCGCGCATGACAAGAACAGTGTCTTCACTTGAATCTTGAGACTGAATCTGTATAGTGTCGCTATAAATGCTAAAGAAAATACCGCCGAATATAAATCTTTCACATTTAACGCATGGTTTCTAAGCCTTTCTAATAGGGTGCGTTTAGCAATGACTTGCTCGTTTGCTTACAAAAATAGAGCGGACTAGGACAGACTGTTTCAGGAATAAACGAGGTTCAGTTCCAAGCCGAATGCAAATCCGAACAGTTATGACCGCAAACACCAAAAAACAAGTCAGTCATTAATAATATTAGCACTGAGACTGTAGTACATACGTTTCTCCTCAGGTGTTCACTTCCACCTCTCGTAGAACATGAGTATATATCACTCACAAACTTGGAAAAACCTTAGAATGGACCATCACAGCACAAAGAGGCGGGCACTCTTTAGCAAACAGTGGTCGCTTAATAATTTCTTATCTTGCGCTCTATTAATTATTTATGCAGTGATTGATGTTTAACAAACATTAAAGACAAATATCAGGTGACATCAGCCCATGGATAAGTACTTTTTATATTTCTTAGTATAAAATTGCTGATAATAAAACTATGAAATGCAACATTCAGCTGTAATGCAAAGGAAATGAAAGCTTAACAAATTAATCAGTAAACAAGGTTACCAGTTTGCATGTCATTATTGAAGCATTGCTATTGGATAAAGAGTTTTTTTTATAATCCTTACATAATTAGCTAGGATTAAACATAGCCTATCGTTTTATTACAGGAGCCAAGACCTAGTGGCGAAACCTCCTATATATGTTAAATTTGGAAATGCTAGCCGTCTTGCCTAGGGGTAAAAAATCAGAGATTCTGGTCTCACTTAGGGTGTGCATGGCGAAACGCTACAATTTAATTTTCAGCTGTTAAAGTATCTTTTAGGGCGCAATCGAAGAAACATTTATAAAAAGCTATTGTTTTCGATTTTAGGCCCGATCTCGAGTCGGGTTTACAAGCTCGGGCCTCTACAGAATAGTGGCTGTAAATCGAATTTACTCCGTTATAATTGGTATGCCCGACCTTTTCATATGGGAGCCCCTATCCGGCGCTCTGGCCGCTAGCTAGTCGCTGAAGCAGTTTCGTTCTTTTATTTTATTGTTGTTTTTTCCTAAGAAGGGCCTTCATAGTCACGTCTTCTTATTGGCCCAGTATGGGTCGTCAATGTTGTATTGCCAGAGTCGTAGTTGAATTAACTGAATAAACTGCGATTTAAACTGAAGTTATAATTAGTGTAAACTTATGGAATAAGTTACCCAACAAGATGCGCTGACGACTTAGCTGGAGTTGATGTGAAGTATATATAATTTAATTCATATTTGAACTGCGGTTGTAGATCAGTGAAAGCGAAGAATGATCATCGTAGTCAATTTTCTAATTTAAGCAATTAGAAAAAAGAAGCCTGACCTCCGCGAATACCGGTGCGATGCTCTACCAACTGAGCTATGAAGCCACACATTGGGAGCGAGGTCAATTTATTGAGTTCATATCTCCCGCGAGGAGTGAAATGATGTGAAGTGTATATGAAATAATTCATAATTATTTGAACTGCGGTTGTAGATCAGTGATCAGTAGCCCCGTTGCTTAAATTGGAAAATTAACTGCGATGATCATTCTTCACTCTCACTTAGCTGGAGTTGTTTCTCGGTGGACCCTAGTTCAGCTTTTCGGTATGCTTGTAAATTAATAAACAACTGGTCTGCCTCACGCCAGCTGCGAATTTTAACCATGTTATGTCCGTTTGCTTTATTTGGTTTCATCGGCCAAGAAAAGCCCCATTGGGGGAGTGGTCAATTAAGATTTTTACGATAACAGCAGAAGTTCTCGCGAGCTCATTGGCTAATTTTTATTGTCAATAAGCGGACAGACACATATATTTATAATTAATGCGATGCGTCAACGAACGAGAGCGGACAATTTGACAATTTGTTATCATAAAAAATAAATTGTTGTCAGTTTTTAATGCGTCTGTCCTGTTATTGACAATGAATTTCGTTATAACATTGTCAAAGTAGTCTGCAGATCCACTCGGCTATCGCCTCGTGGATGCACAGCTACTTTGACAATGTTATGACGAAATTCATGATCGATAACAGGACAGACGCATGAAAAACTGACTTCAATTTGTTAAATTTATTTATTATTTATTCGTTTAAATGTACAAGACAGTTACAACAATAATTTCAGAAAACTCTGTTGAATTTCCCCCACAAGCTGACCATGTAAAACAACTTCTTAAAACCTCCTTTAAGCTTAAAATAAATTCTTGTTCTTAGGCCATCGAAATTTGATTAAAAACATAATACAAATAGGCCTGGGGTTATAAACTTGTACACCAGCGCATAACCTCATGTAAACACGAGGGGGTTTCGAGAATTCCAGATAAACACCAGACGCATTCGAGGGTTTGCATAACTTTCGACAATTCCCCTAAACCCCAAGTGTTTATGTAAGCAAGGAAAACGTACTCCATTGCTTTTATGAAGTACGTCCCAAAAATACGCACGAATCTAAAACGTTACAACTTTGTTTACATACTCTCCTCTTAGCACACCTATCGACCGAGGAGAGCGCACGTAGTATCTCACGTAGATAGATGGATTTAGCTGAGCCTAAAGGCGGAGCTCCAGGGCTGGATTGTTCAAAGCTCGATTAAGCTAAACCCAAGATAAGAGAAAATTGTGAATTGAGTTTTGTTATAGACTGCAAGGCTGATACTACGTGAAAAACGTTTCGAGACACCAACATGACCGGAACCGATAAAGCCGGATCGCAACAGTGGACAGCTGTTTCGGCCTTCTTGGGCCTCGTCAGCACTGTGTAGCGAAGATATGTAACGCCAGCCAAAGAGCCAACGCACCAACCTCGTTCCCAGGGCCTTTTCCCTGGGAACGAGGTTGCCAACGCACATAAATTGCAAAATGACCCATTCACAATATCAAGTTCCGTACTTTATTTTGGCTGATCAGGTCTCTTGTAGGTCCTACGTTTGCAGTGGTTATCGTATGCGGTCCCTTTCAGTTAGTTACTCATTTTGAGTTTTGTTACTTTGAGGAGAGGTTTCTGTTCATATTGTTTGGCCTTCTGTTTATGATTTTGAATCATCTTAAACAACACAAGGAGTCAATGACTCAAAGCCAGCGAGAAACATTTGTTTTAGGAAAAAAGTATTCTTCGGTGAACTTTTAATCATGGTTTAAGGTTGTTTTCCGGCTGCCAGACAAAAGACATGAGCCGGCGAAGCAATCGGAAAGCAGCACTTGGTCAGCGGTTAACTTTAAAAGAAACACAAGATATCTATGAGCTCTAAACTAAGCTGACGATATGGTCACGTGATAATGGTCAGCAAATACCTTGTTTTGACAGGGTCAATCGACAACAACCTCGTTCCCAGGCTCTACTCCGCTTTCAAGATGGCGGCTAAGGGCGGAGAAGACCCTAGCACACACCGTTAGATCCCCTGCGAAATACTCCACGAATCGTGGAGGATTTTGTCACGGGACACATAATAGAATCTCGTCGCTAAACTTGATCAGTGGTTCCAGGAACCAAAAATGGCTGAAGATGTCTGAAGATTTAGCTTCAATGTGGCTTCATTTTTGCGTATTTTAGCTGCAAAATAGTTTTTTTTGCGGACTGTTGAATTTCGGCAAATACATCAATCGTGATTTCCACTACCTGGAGGCGTGTGGTTTGGGTATTTCGTTATATGTAAGGTAAGAATCAATGCAAGGAAGGGCGAATGCTTCCGGCTTTTTCAAAAGTCTACCAAGAACGTGTCAGGGCGTGTGTTATTGATCAAGCACATCTTGTAGAGGAATGGGGTTTTCACTTCAGGCCTGATCAATCTTCTCCGTAATTCCAATATTAGCACTAACTGCAACAGCACCTAAGAAGAATTGTGACTCGTTGACAAAAGCCTTGCATCGTAAAGGCCGATCTGAACAGGCCAAACATATCGACAGCTATGATTCAATTTTATATCCTATTGCAAAAGATCTTAAAACAAAACTCGCTGACTATCCGCTTACTCTTATCTATCTACCCTTAAAGTGGTGCGGATATGATATACTTGGTGATGCAAGCTACTTTCCCGTAAATGGTGAGAAAATACTAAAGTTGCCACAAGTCGACCTCATGAATTTCAGGGTAGAATATGCCCGGGGAGGGGCACTCCCGCGAATTGTAGATGGGGGTGTGCCGCGAAGGTTCTTGAAAACTGAGCAAATGAAACAGCAGATGCTAAAGCAGTTAACATGCAAATCTAGTAACAGTACGATTCGTGTTGTTTTTGCCACGATTGCTATTGGCATTGGGGTGAATATCCCTAGCATTAGACAGGTTATTCACATTGGTGCAACAAGAACATTTACATCATATTACCAAGAAATTGGCTGAGGAGGTAGAGACGGAAAATCAACCAAGGCTTTTTTATACTACCAGGATTTTTTTAGAAGGGGATGCACCACTCACTGCTCTACTTCAACACCAAAATAAACCGCATAGTTTTTTTTGGCAGAATACTAGTTGTATTAGAAAGCCGCAGGTCATCTCGGGGGGGGGGGGGGTTGCACCCCCTGCACCCTCCCCCTAGGTCTGCCCCTGTTTCATAAACTCTGTTGTTAAGAATTGTGAATATATCAATTCTGTGGATCATGTGTTATTGGCCATTAACATTTGGGACGTTTCACATGCTCACACTATTGTTCCAGTAATCCATAATGTGTGTAGTCAATAATGAAGAAACTAGCATTACCAGAACCACTAGCTAACCCCAGCCCTTTCAATTTAATATATGGGATTCTCATATTTGGAACCAATTTAATATGTAATGATGATCTTGAAGTTTTAGACTTACCCGAGTGGGTGCAAAGTACACATTTATAATTGGGGTCCTGTTACTAATAAAAGTGAATAAAATTCTTCTCCCACATCTTTATACTAAGGTGATAATGAAAGAAAACTGAGGTCTTTTAGTTAAAGTAACAAAAGGACAAAACGTGAAAGAAATTACCTGTTAGGAAAATCCCCCACAGTACATCAAAATAATCATAATTCCACAAAATATGTACTTACATGGGGCTTAAGAAATTAATAATAATGAATCCAAACATCAGACTAAAATATGTTGAACTCTTATAATACACTTCCTCTCCACTGTTTGGTAAATGAATTGTTTCTGTATTTGTACCTGATTTATTTTTATAGACTTAGAACCTAAGTACAGAAACGATTAAGTAATATTAAATTTCAGCATAGTAGGCTAAAGTGGTGTGACTAGACTGGCCATTGAATGAACAGTCTCCTTAGCCGCAATAATTTTGCAGCCCAATTTAGTTTTGCTGGCTAGCAAAATATCAAAATAATTCTATTTAAGTTGTTACCACCCATTCATTAGTTTTCACATGGTCTAGCAATGGCTGATGAATGGTCACTTTTAGCGAGGGAACTGAATTGTTCAGTTTTTGTCATGGAGTCTGTTTTGTTGTAGACGTCATTGACGTCCCGGCAACAGGCTTTGTCCGATTGGTTCAAACGATCCTTAATAGAAAATATCATTTCTGACGTTTGAGGGACGAATTAGTCGGAAATTCTTATTCTGACGGCACGTTGGAGAGACTCGCGGTGCATCTCGGGTTGCTTTAGGATTATTTAGGGTTTTGGCGGGAGATTTAAGTCATTCTAGGTCGGTCAGTCGGAGTGTTCGCCCGCTTTATTTTTAGGATTACGTTTCGTTTTGAATCAACTCGTATATTGTAGGATGCCCTTTCCTCGGGGTCTCGTGCTGCTGCATTAGATGAGGAATACATTTCCACATATTTTTGGCCACATCTAAAGGGGTTTTTTTTAGTGGTTATTCGTATCTGGCGTAGCACATTTTCTGACTTCTTGAACTCTTTCGTTACCTTTGTGAGAAACACATATTTATGAATAATTCGATAGATATTAGGCTACATTGAATCGCACGGCTCATGGCTGACTGACTCATCCTAAATAAACTTTTCACATTGAACATCTCGTGTGAGTGTAGTCAGAATGAGAGACTTAATACGATGTGTGTTCTGGGAAATAAAAAGATCTTGAAAGGGACGAAAGTGGAAGTTCTATACAGTTATATGGTTACTGTGCAGACTTACGTACTAATGGTATATTTATGGAGAAATGATGAACAAAGTTGTCTGGGTTGTTTTTGTTTTGATTTTCTGTCTAGACTGAATTGAAGGCACTTAAAGCGCTTTCTTATTTGCCAAAGTTAGAACTTGACATTGTTTCCATTAAAACCTGTGTGCTTAAATGCTCAAATAGTCTTTCATATGATCAGTTGTACACTAGAAAATTATTTCATTGTTTTACAAATTGTCCAACATGACGTTTAAATGAGCTTAATTTGTTTTTGACATAAAAACGTGAAATTCTGAATTTTAGTTTCAATTTTAACTGAAAAAGGTGAATATTCAACATTTAATTTGCATTAAAATTTAAGGCCTTGTGTTTGTAATGCATTGTAGTTAAGAAGCAAACGTGACTGAATGCTTGATTGATTGCCATCAGTCAAATAACTTAATGTCGGCTCGTTTTGAGATCTTACTCCTTCCAGGCATTAAAACTCTAGTTGAAACTAACTTGTTTAATTTGCAAAAAAAAAAACTACTGGAAGCAAGGAAATATATAAATAAATGGCTAATGTCGGTGTGTGCCTGCTTTTTCCCCTTTATCTCGATCAACGATAGCCTAATTGCTAAAAGCCATTTGCTTTTAACAGCTACTTTTCAGTTCTTGGGGCAAAAACTGAAAATAAATTGATTGATTCACGGGCCGACGACTAGTTAAGCACCGGACACTATGTCCTATCGTTGTGTGTATTTAAGATAAACCGGTCAGATATTGTTTTTACTTCGGTAAGGGTTCATTTTTGCAGGGGATAAACGTTGCTAAGATACAATGCCGTGCAACAGATTTGAAATGACTAACAAACCGATTAGCCAATCAGAGAGACGATATTTTTATCTCTGTGACGAGATGCCTATTGGGCATTCGCAAACAATTTAAAGTTTGCGTTATCTTCTTGACGTAAGAATTCCTTCTAAGAGAAGGTAAAGCACCAAAAACATTTTCAGGCGGCATAAGAGGGACACAAAATTGCTTTGCGTGGGAATTGCTAAATGACGATTTCAGTGGGGAAGAACCTAAAGAAGGTGTATCGTTAACTTCGATTCTCGCTGGTTAAAGAAGCTTCTGAGTGACATCACTCACAAGGGCGTCTTAAGGGAAACGTGGGGCTTTTTGAAAAGACGCAATCCGCAGGTACGCATGAATGGTGGCATGGTTTTTAACAACACTTCGATTCAGTTTAAGAGCAGACATTGTTCCCTTTGTGATCCTTTGTTTCAAAGTCATGTACAAAGGTTTTGTTTAAGCTTAAATTTTATTCACTAATTTTTAAGCACGTTGATAGCATCCATGTTCTTTTTCAGAAAATGTAAATTTATTGTATCAGTGCTAATTCGTAGAAAATTCAAATTAACGTCTGCAATTAAGAACATTTGACAGATTGTGCACGTGCTGTTGATAACCCCACCAAAAGAAACTGCCTATCTTAAAACCCAGAGATTAATATGTCAGCGAATTTTTCCAAAACATTCAAACTGATATCAATCAACAAATCTGGATCAAGGGTTCACTGTAAAGATGTAGTGATGTATTTTAAAAATATTTCTTAAATTAACCCAAACAAATTGTTCTCAAAAAGGAGAATATAATGAAAGATCTACAGGCGTCGTTAGAAGTCTTTATTTGCCGAGAAAATGAGCCGACCATGATATATCTTCGAGTTTAATTATGATTTTATCGCTATACGCGTGGGTTCTGCCTTTTAAAAGTGACATAGACGTGAGCGACCCTCATAGCTCCAGCCGTTACTCGGTTACCGTCGGTTGACATTCTTTCCCATTGTTTTGATAGCAAGCGGTTAAAACGTTTACATTACAAGCATACCATGATGTTAGCCCAGCAAAGATGAGGAAGAAACAGCTAGCTAACGCCGTGTGTCCAGCATTCCCACAACGCTGTAGACCATATTTAGCGACATCTATTGTTGCAATCTTCCTACAGCTAAAAGTTTAAAGAACGGTGTTCCTGGTGTGATGTGAATAAAAAAGAAAAATATGTACGATAAGTGTTTTAATGAACGTTCTATGGAAGGGGAATCGCAGTTTAAAACGTTCGAGTTCTGGTTGCAGCAGCAACCGAAACAACTCTCTACATTACTTCGATTAAATTTGAACAATTAGAAAGTGGCCCTCGGACACCATCATGTCTAACTACTGTATAACCATCCGATAAAACGTCCTGTTATCGTTTTGATCATGAAGCCAGTAACAATATATTTTTCATCAAATTTTAACCATGTCTGGCTACAGATCAAATATTTTTTAACATGAAAGTTGCACTTGATTTTAGGATGGGTTCCTGGATTGCCAAACTTGCAGGTCACAGAAAGGAAGCGGCTGAATCTCTCAAGAACCCACACGCCATCGCGGCGTACACGCTGTTTTTCGGCTGCATAGCTTTTGTCTTGTTGCTGTGGATTATTATTGCTATTTTAAAAACCATTAGAATCTACAAAAAGTACTCACGAAGATCAGAAGATGGTGATACCAAGGTAACAGTATAAATTTAAAAAAATTCAGTTTTCGAAGGGCCAATTTGACTTAACTCAAACTAACGTATAAACCAATAAGTAAAGAATCATGTCTGCAATATCAAGGAAAGATAAAGTGTGTAAGTGGCCCCATACAGCCACGCGTTTATCCGGGTTCTGTAGCACTAAGCGACTCACGGAATATTTCTATCCCCCCCCCCCCCTCCGAAAGGATGTTTGCCCAACCACCCACGCTGCCTCACCTAACCTTTTCTCCGAGAGGGTCAAACAAGCTGTACTTTTTTTGCGACTAACGAAGCTAGAAAAATCACCCACTCCATATCTTGCCACTCAAAGAATCTCATATACCTGATAGAATGTAAAAAGTGCAACCTTCAATACATCGGAGAGACCAAGCGTCAACTCAGTGAACGCTTTGGGGAACACCGACGTTCTATCCTGAATCACCAACAACTCAGCACAACTACACCAGTATCACTACACTTTAACCAAGCTGGCCATTCTATTAACGACGTCCGCCTCATCCCGATTGAACTCATACGTAGCAAACGTGACTCAGTCTTCTTTCCAATTGCTTAAATTGGAAAATTAACTGCGATGATCATTCTTCACTTTCATCTACAACCACAGTTCAAATACGAATTATTTCATATATATACTTCACATCATTTTACTTCTCATGGGAGATACGAACTCAATAAATTGATGGAAACGTATCTGATGAGTCTCTTGGCCGAGACGAAACGTCGCGTCATACCAGCCACGAAATTTACACTCTTCACAAGTACTTGACAATTTTTTATTGCAATAAATTGACCTCGCTCCCAATGTGTGGCTTCTAGCTCAGTTGGTAGAGCATCGCACCGGTGTCGTGGAGGTCACGGGTTCGCATCTCGTTAAAGCCCTGATTTTTTCAGGGTTCTTCTTTCCAATTGCTTACATTGGAAAATTAACTGCGATGATCATTCTTCACTTTTATTTTCCATATACTCGCCAATGACTGAGGATATTGATGACTTATTTTCCATACTCTTTTCCCAATCTAAATGATAATATTCTTTGCAGTTCTAGGAGGACACTTTAGCACAATTTCCCAAATTTCTCTTTGTTGTGGTCTCCCTATGTACGTTATGGAGAAAATAATATTTATGTTAGCAGTATTTGCGGACTTAGATCTAAGGCCGCGTTCACGCTAAGCTGAAGGAATTTGAAAATGGAAGTTTTAATTTCAATAATTTCCGTCAACACGAAAACAAAATGCTGGCATTTCAATTCCTCCGGTATGAAGAGCGTCCTCGAAAAGCTCCATTTTCGAAACGCATAAGTGTGAAACATAGGCCTAACCGATGAAATATAATGCTGCGTTTTCAAATTTCTCAAGCGTAGTGTTGACTATGCCTAAAATAAGAGACAAACAGCAGTGATAAACTTATTGAACTTGCGCATTTTGATTATGAATTGACGTTTCGTATGTACTCTTCATACATTTTCAAAAGTAACCGTTGAAATTTAAAACAACTATTTATATATAACAAAGGTGAGGGGTCTGGAGCGTATAGATTAAGCAAATACTTAACAGTAAACTATAAAAACTAGAGTAGATAAAAGCATCAGCTTTTCACTTCCGAGGTTGACGTTGAAAACTGGCTCAAGTTCTTGAATAAATACGGTCTCTTTGATTTTACAATTTTAAAAGTTACTTTTGAAAATGGATGTAGATTACATACGAAACATCAAGTCATAATCAAAATGTGCAAGTTCAATATGTTTATCACAGCTGTTTGTGTCTTATTTTTGATTGAACTACGATGGCCCCAAGAACAAAAGTATTGACTATGCCTAATTATGAAGTCCCCAACATCAAAGGGACATAGTCAGCTTCGGGACTGCGCTGACCCGGAAAATAGTTTTCTTACTTTGAAAAGAGTTCACCCCAACCTGAAATCAAAGTACATCTTGAATTCCGCTTCAATCTTCGTAGTGTTTTTGCTTATCCTATAATGTTGTTTTTATCATATTTGGTTTTAAAAAAAAGTATGGATCGTGGCTCCGTGGTATGCAAATTAGCTAGGAAATGGCCTCTAATGCGCATGTATGCCAGCTTATTGTGTTCCTGTAATTATTGGCACAGGCCATGATCACCCCTGTTGAATTGTCGGATCATTCTCAAAGTCATTAATTATTCATCGAGTTTAAACGAAGGACTCTCACGGCCGTGGCAGCAGTTAGATATCTGATCTTAATTATCTTAAAATTATTTGGATATCTGGTCTTAATCTTAACTCTCCATTTTCTCCGTAGTTTTAGTTTTGGCTGAGGATATGTATCAACACAGACACTCAACACAGTGTTTGACCACAATTCCAAACACTCCCCAAGTTTGTCAAAAATACTCCGCTATGAGTCGTGTTTTCCGACTCTCTTCTCGGTGTTTGGAAATATTATCATGGTTAAACAGTTAAACACGGTCTTTCATGTTTTATATATTACATGAAAATTTAAACTACGAGTTGATAAATGTTAGCTCTGTACCCTTCTTACTACATTAATAAGCCACTAGTTTTTAGGACGTTACTCTAATTAGTCTATTTTCTCCCCAACGTTAATAAAAGGAACAAGCCATGATAACCTCTGTACATTTTTTATAGTCAGTGATATAGATTACTGAGCATCCATTATTTGCTGTACTCAGATCATAGTTATATTTTCACAGACCACATTGGATCTTCAAGTGAGGAAGAAACTTGTCCAGACATTAAGAATGCGTCAAAGTTATCAGCAAGCTGAGTTGGAAACTGTGGAAATAATCACCACACCAGGATCAGGTCCGAGATAGTAGATGTTTCTATAGTACAACTGATTTTATAGTATCCAACAAACACCAGGGGAATAACCTTTTTTATTAAAAACGCCTCAAAAAATTAATTGGAACCCCCCAAAAATGCAAATGAGAAAAGTTAACAGTGAAAAGGGCTATTGCGTTCTCCAATGATTTAATTTTTGATTAAAAAAATCTATATACGTTAAATACATCAGATTTATCGTTAAATCGTTCACGATGCAGTTATCTTTTTCTCTTTGTAAATAGCTGTGTTAGGAGACAACATCACCAAGCTTGGGATTCAGTTAGCAGATGGGCCAGAGACCGAGGACAAAGCAGGTTATCCGGGAATATACGTGGCCAAAATCAAACCCGGTGGCCTGGCAGAAGGAAAACTGTTTCCCGGCGATAGGATATTAGGGGTACGATAGATATTGTATCAGTTTACGTATGTAACTGTCAGCAAGCGTTTGAAAGTGTGTTTTGTCAAAGTCCGAAGATCCTTGACTAGCACTCATTTAAACAAATTTGACTATTTATGTGACTATTTGACTATTTATGACCTGACTAAAAATTTGATACCCTGTTTATGGCCTGACAGATGCTGGACATGATTTGTGAGGGGCTTTTGCTGATGGTCTTATTGATAATGGTAATGACTGCATTGTTCTAAAAAAAGAGCATTTCCAATTCAAGACTAGACTGCAAAACTTATACCCTGTTGAAGACTAAATGGCCAAAATCGATAGCCTATTTATGACCAAAATGGCTGTAAAACCATACTTTCTGGGGAAGCCCAAAGCTATAGAGCCCATATTAGAAAGTATCTCCCGAGATTCGAAACTCGTATAGCACAAAAATTATGAGAATGGTAGGCGAGTAAGATCAGAAGTTCTTCAATATTTTTCAGATCAACGATTTCTACCTGGGTAAAGCTTCTTCTAAGTATGCAACAGAAGTCATACATGCTCTGAGACAAGCTGAAGGACATCTGAAGTTTTCCGTTAAAAGAGCTCAGATAAGAGAGGTACTTTACAAAGTTAAATTGCCTTGTTTAGCATTATGCCGACTAGTTAAGGGCTTAACTGAAATAGCCCTTGCGAAATGCCACAAAGAGAATATCTGAGAAACTCTAAGCTCAAAGCTCATCAATTTGTAAACTTGATAACATTTCGTTCAGCTCTAATCTAAAATTTTTGTAGTAACACGGGCTTGAAAACTGAATGCAGTCCCTCGCCTGAATGCGGCCTCGCGAGCAACATTTTCAAGTCATCATTTGCCACAGTTTCTCTCTATAAGGACCTCCTAGCCAGCAAATAACATATATTAATTTTTCGTTTTATATCTAGAAATAATCATCGAAAAATAAACGTACGACTTCTGATATCTTTTAGCAAAGGGTAAACGAGGCCTTTTCGATGTATTGCGATGATGAAGACACAGGAAATAAGGTGGTTTTCAATAAAGACCATATAGAAGGTATGATTTTTAACACAAAATACTGCTGTCGATTTCACTTTAACTCCTTTTGATAATTGCCCATAGTAATGCATCTGGATATTCTTTAAGAAAGACTTCGACAACCTGAGAGAAAACCATCTTTGTTCGTTATGTTCAGGGCGGAATTATCAAGTAATCGTTGTTATTTCTTGCAATTTATTCGCAGTGTTTGAAGAAGTGTTTTCCATGTTTGATGTGAACGCCTCCGGAAAGATACAATTCAAGTTTTTGTTCCCATTGCTTCGAAATCTGGGCTACAACATTCACAAGGCAGAGGCATGGCACTACTTGAATGAACTTGAGTTAGCAGGTAAAGTGACGAGTAACAATAACCTTGTAAATAGTAGTAGTAATAATAATAATGATTGTAATAATAATAATAAACAATAATTAGATGAGGTTTTTGTGATATCGGGAATAATCAAGGTCGAGGCAAGTGTTGATTATTCCCGATATCACAAAAACCGAATTCAATTATTGTTTTATTATACATTGTTTTATGGAAAATATGTGTGAAATGCAAGTAGTACAAAAAAATAAAAATACAAGGACAAACGCACCAAGCGGCCGCATCTTTCGAAACCATTCAAGTGCCCGCGCTCTTTAGTCAATGGTGTATTACGCATGCGCACTGCGCGAGGTATAATCTGCACATATAATTGGATAGGAGATTATACCCTAATCATGCTTGACCACAAAATCACGTGAATTCTCAAAATAAGCAGAGGGCTCTTGGCCAATCAGAATGCTGATAGTGAGTACAATGTATAATAATATACAAAATAGAGCTACTAAAAAAGAAAAAAAAGAATTAAAAAGTCATTTAACAT
>CM042749.1:35957220-35964720 GCA_022496165.2 Catalaphyllia jardinei
CACTTTACATCATTTCACTCCTTACGGGATATATGAACTCACTAAATTGACCTTGCTCCCAATGTGTGGCTTCATAGCTCAGTTGGTAGAGCATCGCACCGGTATCGCGGAGGTCATGGGTTCGAATCCCGTTGAAGCCCTGATTTTTTTCAGTCTTCTTCTTTCCAATTGCTTAAATTGGAAAATTTACTGCGAGGATCATACTTCACTTGTATCATTTTTATTGTCATTGTCATTGTCATTGTTATTGTGACTGTTATTTAAAATATTACTTTCTTTCAGTTTGAGAGGCATGCTTGAGGACTAGCTTTTGTAGGTTTAACTAAGTGCATTGATCGATATAAACAACAACATTTCAACATTCTTTTTTCAAAACACAAGCCTAAAAGGTACTCAGAATAATTGTGATGTCCTTTTAGACAAACAAACAGTAACTTTCGGTGAGGTTATCAAGCTTCTGGAGGAGATTGTAGCAGAACAAAATGAAAAAACTGAGGTGACCTGTGTTTACAACGTGTTCGATCCCGACCAGACTGGTCACGTGTCAGTCTTTGAGATACAAGAAGCGCTACACGTATGGTATGGGGATAGAATAAGTGAGGAAGAAGTTCAGGAAATATCGGCGTTTGCTGATCTGGACAATAATGGCCTTGTCAAAGAAGAAGGTATAACTGTGTTAGATTTAGGTCTTTTGAATAGTATTTTCAGGACACCATCCTCTGACAAGCAGTTTTGCCAAAAAGGCTAAACTTTAGGAAAATAATTTCCCATTGTAAGGACATAGCGCGCTTTCCATTCGAACAGAAAGTCCGGGAATTTTCTGTGGTGGATAGAACGGAATTTTGCACAATTTCCGGAAGGATGACAAACTCGAGGCCAAGATATACCCACATTTTCGAAAATTTCTTTCAGGGAATTTCTGTTCCATTTGAAATTTAACCGGGAATTTTCGGAAATTTGGGTTGAATGGTTCGCAACTGGGAAACTGAATTTAATAATTTTCGGACACTCCGACCGTTTCGAAAGTTCTGAAGTTTTAGTTGACTGAAAAGGGTCTATATTTTACTTTGAAACTATTTTTGCAAGACAGACGTAAGTTGTAAAATGTTGTGGCACGTGGCAACGATGATAGTTTACACACTGATTGGAACTCCTTGATATATATAGGGGTCTACCTTTGTCTATATAATAGCAGCATATTTCAATGGTGGTCGAACTTTCTCACTCATGCATCCATCCTTCCATGATATTGTTCACAACATGTAGTTAATTATATATTGAGGTTTACTCTTTTCCGCAGATTTTGAAAGACTGCTTCTTCCCTCCTTGACACTTTATTAGAAGCTTAGAGGTTCAGAGGACCCAATGTTGAGAAGTAAGCTGGCCGCCCAAATCCATCGCCCACCCTGATACAGGAGTGGAACTGGGCACAAAGGAGAGCGTTCCATGCATTTCGCTTATGCCAGAGTGACCGGCGTAGTGATGTTTTAGTGCGCAAGTGCAGACAGTGGAACCATGACGATAGCACCGAGGAAATATTAGATGATGAAATCACATACAGAAGCTAACTCAGCTTTAAGCAGTGCTTTTTGTAAAATTTTCTACCGTATTACTGATATGTTTAGACAGTTTGTCTTAAAACAAATTTTCACGTGTACTAAACAAAGTCGGAAAGGGCCTGGAGGCAACGGTCAACGATTATTTTTAGAATAGTACGAAAACGTCATGCGAATTTGCAATCCACAATGGTTAGTTTTATGGTTTGTTTTACATTGCTATAAATTTATGTTAAATTTATGAGCACCACACGAAACAAGAAAGTTATCCCAGACAAGATGCGCGATAAATTCTTCCCTAGTTTCACTTACCGTACTCTTCCATACTAGTCATTTTTTTCATGTTTACAGAATTTTGTAAAAGAAGGATTTTCAAAATTCAGTTTCCCCTGTTGTTTTTAAGCAGGAAGCTGAGAGAATATAAAGAATAATGTTAATATCACGATGTAGTTTCAGCTTCTGAGAATATCTTTTCAAAATTTGTCTAGTGATCACTGTAAAGAATAGATTTTTTAAAATTGCTGGTCTCTGAATGATATGTAATTTCAGTCGCACAAACGTTAAATACGGCACAGTCTGATGCGTTTGCAATGTAAAATATGAAAATAACCATATTGGGCAACATCGTTTAAAATAATTTTTTGAAACAATAACTAGGTTTATTATATTTTTTAATGGCAGATAAGTTGAAATAAAAAAAAAATACAAGCTTATATGCCTATGTTCCTTCATGTGCTCTCAAACATTCTCAATTCATTAAAAGATTTGAAGTTTCACGATTGAAGCTTCTTATTTCTTCTTTTACAGTTCAATATTCTCACGATACAGATGAAGAAGTAAATTCAATTTATGTTTTCATTGTTACTATTTTGTAGTCAGTTTAGGTGAGAAAACCGTCATTCGTAGAAGGACGACCTTCTTTTCTTAATGTTTTCTAAGAGGAAACGTCAATAATCATCACCTAGAAATGATTGCATTTGTTTTGAGTCAATCTGAAGTCTCTTTAAAGTTTGCCGTACCCGCCAATCAACTTCAATGACAATCATTTCAACGTAGAAATTGTTTCTTGAAATAACAATGTCCATAATCGTAGACTCTCTAAGCCAATCAAATGCCACTCTCCACCCACCTGCGTGTTGGAGAGAAAAGAAACTTACGCAACTTGAAAGCCGGTAAACGACTATTCGGTTGATTGACAATATTCAGTAATTGTGCGTCTAGATTTCGTCTTAGTGGTTCGATTGACTCTTCTATGAGAGATGTCGGATTTTCAAATTCGAAATGTTTATCTTAATTGGTTTTATTAGAATTAATAACCAGGAGAATCCGGCAGCCATTCATTCAAAGGTGTATGAAACAAACTTAAATGAACGTAATGAGGTACATCTGGTTCTGAATTATCCGTGTTCGCCAGCCATCAAAGCGTTCACAGCTATAACCACTGTTATTAGTCAACAAACAAAAGCGCGGACATTCAACGGAGGCCCTGAAATCACCGCTTTTTTTACCTGAAGCGTACAAATTTGGCGACTGGATATCTCTAACCAATTGTTGGAAGTGAAGTTGTCTCGAACATTACTTGCCTGAAAGGTAAACTTGTTTTCAAATGTTTTTATGACGTTATTTCATTGCATGTGTGCTTGGTCGTAACTCTCAAATTTAGACCCTTTGGTCTACAAAAAATAGCTTCTATGAGAAAAAGATTTCCCTTAAGTAGGGAATGAAGTTATAATGCGCTAAAGCCAGTTTCAACGCTAAATAGGAAAAATAGATGATATTAAATCCTACTCTATGCTACTAAATGAACAGAACGATATCAAATCCGGTTCTGATATTTTTGACGAAAACAAACAACCACTTCACTGATTTTCAGCACAAATTCTGTGTATAAGGACTTTCATCCGGCAACAGAGGTAATGAAGTAAAAAACAAACAAATTTTACAGAATTGACTCTCTGCCAGTTGCTTAGGCAAGGGTATTTCGAGTAGCTTGTTTTTTTTACATTTTTTATTTGTTTTGTCTTAAGCTAGGTAATTGTTTTTAAGAGATCAATAGCTCTTTGTGCTAATAAAAAAAACAAAATGTAGAGTTTTTAGGTCAAATTAATATACTGTCTGTTTGGAAACCGCTTAACCGCAAATGAATTATTTCTTTTAGGAAACCATTCAAATGAGTTTCTTGTCAGTCACAAAAATTCGCCTCGATTCTGAAGACTGTAAATTAGAGAAAGAACCAGACGCTAAAGATTCGGGCATTTCTAGCTCAACAAATGAGAAAATCAATGGAACTTGTGGAAAAGAAAACGAGAAGCATAGATCAGTAATCGGTGAGAAGATTTGGCGGCCGCCGCGGAAAGGGAAAAGCGGAATCAAGTCTTTGACAATGTCGCCATTGGCAAGTAACACGACATCTGAGTCGAGCTCATTCCCCAGACTCATGGTGAAAGAGAAAGATAACAGAAAGACGAACAAAACTGAGACCGGAATCTTGACGATGAAACGATCGATTTCGGCCCCAGGATGTTGTTGCGTGCAAGTGAGAGTGACAAAACGCAAGTTTCGACTTCCTTGTATTCCTGATTTGCAAAGACTGTCAATCACTGATGACCAGCCAATTAAAGCACATGGTAAAACTCTCGTGGTGGAAGGAAAGAAGGTTGGATGGACAGGTCAAATGGCTTTTACTCTAGATTCAAGAGATAATATTAGTAATTTGCCAAAAAGCGACATTAAAGTTATCATTGAAGACCATGGCCACAGCGAAGTTCAAGCAAAGAAATTAAGCGACGAAGATAATGAAAAGATAAATAGTGAGAACGATTCGTTTCCGGCAATTAAGAAAGCAGAGTTTCGCGTCAAATCCGCCTACGTCCGCTCAAGCAGGATATATAACACCTATCTACAATCAAGATTCGGTAAAAGCGTTTACGAAAGAAGCGTCAAAAAGACGGCCACTGGTGCTGGCAAAAAATACCAGGTGTGCTGGGCGCAACTGTCAATTAAGAAGCAAATGTTATATAGTCGCACCGTGGACTCGAATGGCACGCAGGAATACCGCGGGAAGAAAAATTATGCTGAGGATAACCGCAGCAAAAAAGAAAAAAGTTACCATCCATGAAAATAAGGGCAATCTGTGTCGAAAGGAGAGTGAATGTTCTTCAGGAGTGGAGTAAAAGTAGTAATAAACATTTTTGACTCATTTCAAGAGTTTTCAGTACTAATCTATCAGGCGAAGTTCAAAAACATCTCCTTATTTCCTTTTTATGACAGTATTTGCAACATTCGATAGATGAGCTTTTGGATATAAGACTGTCCAAAATTTTACTTTTTTTGTGTGTGTTTTTTTTTTTATCGTTTTTGTTTTTTGTTGTAGTTGTATTTTAGGTGTCACTTCATGACAACGTATACTGAATTATCTGAGATTCTTAAAATGGCTACCGTCACATCAATCTTGTGATGAAAACCCTTCTGTTGTGGAAATGTCATTACTGATCATCAATAGATATCATTCCCTGTGCACAACCTTCTCTCATGGGGGTCCGGGGAGTAGGGTACTTGGGTCAATCTTTGCTGGGTATGTGTCGCTGGCCTCTCAGATCCCCTACCCTATTACAGTCTATTCTGTGGCGTATTATAGACCCAACTTAGTCACTTTCTGTTTATGCCTCTACGTTATAGAACCTTTTAAGTAGGTCATCCTAAAATGAACTGACACGTTTGTTAAACAGAATGTAGAACACGTTACTTTTCACCTACAGTACAGACATCTTGGTACATTTGCAAACCGTAAGTATTTCCAGATCAGACGTACCGTCACAAATAGTTGAAATGCAAACATTCTTCTTTAACGGGAACGTCATAATTCCTTGCATGGATAAAAATAAATTATTAGAACTTATAGATCAGGCCCTAGTTGTTCGAAAGGTGGATAAAGCTATCCACTGGATTAATCGCAATCCAGCGGATAGCGTGGTTTGTTTTGTTAACACTTATCCACTGGATAGCGATTTATCCGGTGGACAGCGTTATCCAGCCTTTGAACAACAGAACATTCATACTACCAATAAAAATATTGGCAAGACCGTTTGATCAGTACCTGTACAACATTATTCCAACATTATTTTCCTAACTCTTATCCAGAATTTTTTGCAGCTACTTGTGTTTCCTTTAGGTATTTTCTTTTCTGAAATATGTTTAATTTGTAATTACTTTTACGTAAAAGTTCTAATACTTTTATGAAGTTAAACAAAAAGGCGGACCGAAACAACCTATTGTCCAATCTAGTTTTACAAACAATTTTTTTCACAGCTTGTAAGCCATGTTACAGAAAAACGAACTAAACCTAAATGAGCTGTACATCCACCAAATATAAGACATTTCATTTTACCCCTCGTCATACCAAAGGACAGTTCGTACTCTTCTTGAATACCTTAGTTCACTTTCTCCTTCGTGTGCATGTTCAGGAGGACGAACTATTGCCCTGTTAACAGCACCAACGTTTTTACTGATGTAGCAGGCCCAGGCGCCGGCTGACGTCTTGTTCGACGTGAACTTGAAAGCGATCGACCAACTGCAACCAATAAGGCAGAATGTTTCTTAGCAGATAGCCCTACGGTATCCATCCCGTCCTCAGTTGCCCTCAGGTTAACGTGACACAAGATATCTCGGAAAGGGAAAGAGAGAGAGAGTAAAGTACAGTGCAGAGAAAGTTTGAGCTCTGGCACCTCTGACTTCGGATATGTTTGAAGAAAAGCAGTTATCTTTTCCCGGCCGTCGTCGTAACTAACTGGTCTCTTATGATCCTGGCTTCCACAAGTTCCTTTGTGAGTTAAACGAACGAGATTTCCTTAGGCAACAGACCACAGGTTTCTATGGGTTATGCTGATAAACTACGGGGAATGTTGGTATATCACGAGAAGAATTCGTGAATCATGAGCCGCAGGCGAGTGGTTCACGAATTCTTCGAGTGTTCTACCAACATCCTAAGTGGTTTATCAGCCTATAAACCATAGAAACTTGTGGTCTATTGCTTTTTTAGTATAAATCTACTAGCGTTCTATCACGAATGGCGTTCTCTGATTGGCTACGCTACTCACGTTCTATTCTGTGATAGATAGTGAGTAGCGTAACATCGTGCGCTGGAGGCCGCTTCTTTGTGTTTTTGAAGCGTCTGTAAAGAGGATTTAGAGTAAATTTTGAACGACTAGTAGATTTATACTAAAACAATTAGATTATTCGCTCTCGATTTCTATGCGTGATAGTTGACTCGGGCTGCGCCCTCGTCTACTATCACGCGATAGAAACCTCGAGCTCGTAATCTAATTGTTAAATATAATAATTCAGAACACACACGATTTTTCCATGGGGTTACCGGCACAATAACCTATAGCTGATTGACCAATCAGAGCGCGCGCATTGATTTGGTTAATATTATATAAAACAAGATATCCAGATTTCGATCTGTCCAGCACTGCATAGTCATCAAACAAAGCAACCATTGACGCGTTGGTTGGCACATTTTCCTCAACAGTTTGGTATTCTTGCTTCTGACGTACTCTCGTTAATCCGTCATGAGAAAGACTGGGATCTTGATTAAGTTGTGCGACCAGCGTCGACTTAAACGATTCCTTCCAGGAACAGTCACACAGCTACTGATTGGCGATTTGGACACTCCCTATGCGTTTAAGTCTGCATTTAATAAATTCTCGTTAAATGTAGACATCGTCGCTGTGCCAAAGCAGCATCTTCACATAGGGACCTTGCATCTTCTGAAAGCTTTGTTTCATTAGTTCCAATGTCAGTTTCATCAGTTGGCATTAGATCCCCCTCATCTTCATCTTCCACTCCTTCGTCGTCTACACTGAGCATCCGGGTTCCCGGCATACTTGAATGGTTTATAGAACCAAGAACGCTATCATCTTCATTGCCATCAGGGCTATCTGAA
>CM042749.1:35967220-35971849 GCA_022496165.2 Catalaphyllia jardinei
GGAATGCTTGATCAATCTCGCGGAAATTTGCTGTAATGGAAGCTGGGTAGTCCTGTTCATTCTCCAGAATTGCAAGCTGCAGTTGATGCTCCCGGCTGTCCAAATGCATCTTAAAATTCTGTACACGACTGTGCTTTGTGTCGCCGACCAAAACATCCTTTTACATACTTCACAAGTAACCTTAAGTTTTCCTTCCTCTGTAATGGATAATGTGTATCTTGAGACCGGGCTTGGCAAGTCTACTTCCTCTTTTGAAACTGTTTTCTTCAGAAACGATATCACGTTCTCAAGCATGTTAAGGCCTAATTTGCATAAAATTTAAAAACATCCATAACAGTTTTCAATAATTCGCTGAAACGCCTTCAAACTTAAGCACAATATAAAACGTAACGGCGTCAACTCAGTTTTGGCTTAAAGTGTTGATATATTATTTTAGTATAATTACTCAGGTGATTATAGAAATCCTCGCGCTCTCATTGGCCGAGAATGGCGTCATATTCCGCTATAATCACCTCCGCAGAGGTGATTATAGCGGGAGGACAAATTTTCAAAATAGCTGCCCCACGCTTTGTCAACGTGTCTGAAGAGGAAATTAATTTAATAAAAGAAAATGCAATTCCGAGGAATACAAAACACGCCACAAAGTTCGGAATGACAAACTTCAAAGGTAAAATGTGAAAATTGTGCTAAACGTAACTAAGAAACCATTCAAATTCCCGTGAAAATTTTGCTGATGTCGACATGCATGAATACATCAATGGTTTCACAACAAACCTTGACTGCTGTGATGACCTGTATCGTTGTCGATAAGAATACAGTCCACGCTAAACCACATTCGATTTACAACATTAAAGATAACTAAAGAAATCTTTGTTAAGATTTGTTGACAATTGAAAACATCGACTCCGAGTTGAAAGTGCACGCGCTTTATTATGCAAATGATAGGTATTTCTATAATAACCTGAGTGAATATTCCCCTCGACTTCGTCTCGGGGAATATTCACCAATATTCACGAGCCTGAGGCGAGTAATTGTTAAATATTCAGGATACACTAAGACAATATGCATATATTTAGAATAATATAACAATACTATCACAACAAAAAAGGGTTTAAATCCGGCGATTGATAAAAAAGAGCGAGCAACGCTTTTTGCCGGTTGGACACTTGTGTCATTATCTTCAAGCAGAGTTTCTTTAAACATATTATCCATGGCAAATTATTCTGCCCTAACTGACTTAGTCCACCTCGTTAACCATTCAAGAATACTTGAAAAATTAGTTTATCTATCTGGCCGATCGAAACCTCAAATTGTTAAGTATTTTCTCTTCATTCAAAACATAATCCGTACGGTTTTTTTTTTTTCACAGCACTGCTACTATAATAGTCATGCTCATATTTAACACTGAATTAGATTAAGAGAAAACAAAAACCCTTAACACAATTTCAGTTCTTTATTTTCTACGAAACCCGCTTTTTTACAGAAAAATTTAGACTTCAATTTAATTATTTTGAAGATTTTGAGCCGAAAACCATGAAAGCCAAATATTAAAGTCATTAAATTTGAAAAAAAAAACAGACAAAACTCGCTTAATACAATTTCACTTGTTTATTTTCTACGAAACCCGCTTGTTTACAGAAAAATTTTCACGGACGACTACTATCCATCCGGGTATTTTCGGCGGACAAGCACTATGGGCTGATAGTGGCCCTCCGCGGATGAACACTATCGCGTCACGTGATCAATTTAAACCAATAAGAATCGAGAAAATTTAGATAGTGCCCGCGCGAGATCGTACCACGTGATCGGTTTTGACCAATGACGACAAAGAAAAATTTAGTGTTGAACTATTATTAACAACTAGATTATGAGCTCGAGATTTCTATCGCACAGCCCGAATTAACTATCACGCATTGAAATCGAGAGCGAATAATCTGATTGTTTTAGTATAAATATACTAGTTGTTCAAAACTTTATCTAAATCCTCTGAACAGACACCTCGAAAACGCCAAAAAGTGGTCTCTAGCGCACGCAGCTACGCTACTCACTGTCCATCACAGAATAGATAGTGAGTAGCGTAGCCAATCAGAGAGCGGCATTCGTGATAGACCGTTAGTAGATTTATACTAATGGCTGATAGTGTGCAATGGCTCAGGCAATCAGATTACAGCATTTGCATTAGCATACCAGTAGAATTCTCCTAATGAACCTTAGTTACCGTTTCTTCCAGACAATCACTAATATTTAACAATTATTCACCGATCGCGAAGTGGAGTTTTGTTTTTTCAAAACACTACTACTATAAATATCCACCACTTTAACGGACACTGAGGTGAATAATTGTTTTAGTATAAACCAGACAAGCTGAATAACTAGCGGCTCAAAGAGCAACTTAATTTGTGACAATATACCGACAGGATTCATTTTGTCTTTCTTCGGCTGCTCGGAGGTGAATAGCACGAGTTAGTCAAAGGGTGATATTTTTGTTTGGGAGCTGGCGGTGACAATGGCGACCGGCTATTTCCAGTCCAATTCCAGCAAGATCGAACTCAAGGTTTTGATCAGGTGTATCGTTAAATGGCATGTCCCTTTCAAGAAGATCGGGGATTATAGGCGTGCATTCAAGGTTAATTGTTGACTCCGCGCGAGGTCAACTTGGAGATCTTCAAAGAGAGGTCGTTTCAGCGTTCTGGCCTTAAAAGTGGTTACAGGGTAGTTTGATACTAGCATGATAGCGAATTAAACAAGGAATTAATTTCATTTTGAACTGTCTTACCTGTGAAGCACTGTTATCGGAGAGCCATCTGATGATGTCAAAGGTCGCTGGCGTTTTGGAGGTGGAATAAATATGTTCTTGTAAATCTCACGTTGAAAGCTGGCGAGTCCCAAGCGAAAAAAAGAGATCAAACGCTTACTAATCCAAGAGAAGATCCAAGTTGTGTTAACGTCGACGGACGATACCAACGTAGAATAGTCGGAAAATAGAGAGTTTAAATAGCTACTACGGCAACGCCGAAGACAACGTCGATTAAAAAATGAATTTATATTTTACTTACTAATCTCGGGATCATTTACTTTATTAGAACTGTCAAAGCTTTCACAAAACTGAATCTGGAACACCGCGATAAATTTGAAATAGAATGTTCAAAAATTAGCCATCGTAGTTCACGTTCCTCCGAAAACGCAGAATTGGGTCATTTTATGCTGTTGTTTTGCAGAGGACGACAAAGAAATGTACAAAGATTTATAACGCACGTGCACGGATATTGTTTTGCACATTAAATCTTTTCAAGTGAAGTATGATCCTCGCAGTAAATTTTCCAATTTAAGCAATTGGAATGAAGAAGTCTGAAAAAAAAAATCAGGGCTTCAACGGGATTCGAACCCATGACCTCCGCGATACCGGTGCGATGCTCTACCAACTGAGCTATGAAGCCGCACATTGGGAGCAAGGTCAATTTAATGAGTTCATATCTCCCGTAAGGAGTGAAATGATGTAAAGTGTATATGAAATAATTCATATTTGAACTGCGGTTATAGATGCAAGTGAAGTATGATCCTCGCAGTAAATTTTCCAATTTAAGCAATTGGACTCTTACCTTATCTGAGGAAGACCCAATTGGACTCCGGCTTACCTTATCTGAGGAAGACCCATATGTCCTTGAACACAAAATGAATTATGATATGAATTTAATCCAGTCATGGCTAACAGCAAACCAATTAACTCTAAATGTCAAGAAAAGGGAAGTACAAGCTCATAGGGAGTAAATTCAACTTATCCCAAGTACATAATTTACACAATTTACAGTCAAAGTCCATAACACCCCACTAAACAGGTGACCAAACAAAAACTCTTAGGTCCGATTATATTTAGGGCTGAGCTGCGGTATAGACGTTGTCTCGATAAACAACGGCTAAACGATATTTAAAATTCATTATTGTAACGCGACTGAACCGTGTTTTCTCGAGTCAATGGCTAAACCATGTCTCACAAGGAAATGCATTGTCTGCGGAGTTATTTCGTATGCCAATTTCCAGATCATGAGTGGTTATTTCTCTGCAACATGGCTTCTGAAACAAGTCAAATAAATTTCCGAGCGAACAAGGAAAACTTTTATTGCTCGAATTGGGGAGACACTTTCCTGAAGTGGAAAGCAAAGTCAAGAAAACGTTGGGGGAAAATGCAAAGGCATGAGTGGAAATAATATCAACAGCGGTCTCAGTCAACTTCAAGGATGTTGGCCGGAGGCGGCTGAAACTCCAGTCGAAAAAGGACCATGACTTACATAGTCGTGAAAAGTCAGGACAACGTCATCAAAAGTGAAAAGTAAAGTTAAAAGTGTGTAAATCACAAAACTTTCTCTTGGTATCAGCCAGGTTCTCTAGGAATAATGACATGAATAGCCCTTAAAACCTTGTGAATGACTGCGCATGCAGCAAATACAAATACACCAAATAAATCGCCAGTAGTTCTTTTGCATTCTCTTTTGAAGATCTCTATCCAAAATTTTAATGAGGTCACTTACCGAGTCCTTTCTCAGGCGAAAACGCAATCGAAATTCTTCGTTTTTGTATTGCGCTGCTTAACCCTTTACTCCCCAAGAGTGACTTATAGATTTTACTCTGTCT
>CM042749.1:35971859-35993775 GCA_022496165.2 Catalaphyllia jardinei
GAGTGACTTATAGATTTTACTCTGTCTAACGCCAGACGATTTTACTCATCAAAGGGAGACCCCTTGGGGCTTAAAGGGTTAAATCTATCTCTAAGGTGCCGGATTTGTCGAACGTGTATATTACATCGATTGAAATAGTTTTTTAACTGTCTGTAGAGCAGAGGTCCCCTTTTTCATAATGGCTGACCATGAAAATATCGTTAAACAGCGTTAAAACCTACCTTTGACCAGGTCACTAACTTACTATTGTTCCTCAGTCGGTGATTACACACTGTCTAAACACTGTTATGGTAAAACAACGTTTAAATAATCGGTACTCGTGGTTTAAACGTGGGTTAGACAATGACTTTCCTAAACGTTGCCTAAACTTCGTATAAAATAATCGGCCCTCAGTTAAAGTTCACCTTATCCGGCGAATCTCTCAATTGGCGCTCGCACATCGTACATAAATGCTACCTCAGCCAAAGGAAATTCTCGCTGGTCTTGCAATCCTAAAGCTTGTAAGCACTACTATGCCATTTGATACTAGGATGAACATGTATAATACACTTGTTATGCCTTATTTCAATTACTGTGACACCGTATGGGGCAATAATAGACGGGGCTATCAGACAAAAATCAAGAACTGCAAAATAGGGCTGCCAGAATTCTCACCTCTTAAGATTACGAAACTCGCTCAAGTGTTTCCTTGGATGAACTTGATTGGGATAGTTTGGAAAGCAAAAGATTTAAACATTTGGCCATGATTATGTATAAATCTATAACAATATTTCCCCATCGTACCCCCGAGGCGGATTTTTACCAACACTTCAAATGTACACGCACACAATCTTAGAAACTCCGATATAAATTGCTATGTCCCAAGAACAAGAACGGAATATGCAAAAGCTGCGCTCACTCGTGAGATATTGTTTTCGCCACTCGAACATAAAATTAATATCTTCTCGCCGCCGTGTAATATCCTCTATGTAATGTAATATAATGTAATGAAATGTAATGTTACTTAATGCATTCCCGTTTTTAAAGTTAATTTATTCTTTGTATAGTTTTTTTACACGAACATACACCTTATTCCAAAAAGGCCCCCATTTGGGTATTCCTTTACTTGCAAATTAACCCCTGTTGCCTCGTTTAAGGGAAAATTTTCTTTTGTATTCCGAGTTTAAGAACGATTCAACAAGAGCTAATTTGCAAGAAAACCAAAAAATGCTAAAATGGCGGCCATTTTGGAATAAGGTGTATAGGAAGACCAACGTTGATTAATTGATATTTCAGGACAAAATTTTCAGCCAATACGAATTTCTTGTTCAGCTGGTCTTCGCTGCACATTTTAAACAAAGGCATATTCCACGATATAACTATATAAAACGGCAACAGCAGAAAAATCCGCGTGGAATTGACAAGAGCAATGACCCGTGAACGCGGCTCACGTGCTGAATCAAAGAACTGCGAAATCCTTTTGCTTTCGACCGCTGACGGATGTTTTGACACTGAAGTCAAATTCCTCACTGTACGGAGTTTAACGCGAGTCAAATGCCCGGGGATTGCCCGGGGGGGGGATGGGCGGTTTTGGAATTGACTGGTACATAAAAACAACACTAGTCATGAAATCTCAAAATACACAATTTTAATTCTATCAATGAAAAGAATGAAGTTATCCTAGTTTGAAAACTAGCATGCAGTTTTCACATGGCCCAGAACACTGGTTTTTGTAAGGCCAACAAGCAGAAGTAGTTAAAGTGGTACCATGAGGGAAATCGCATCTTTCCTATCTAAGCCATTTTGAAACATAAACAAGTAGACTGCATGAGAAGAAAAATGCTGTTTACTATTTTCAAATATCTCTTTTGGTTCCAGAAAGATTCAAGTTTTTAAAATTTGCAAATTAACCAAGTGATGACGTAATGGACTCAACCCGATTTTGTCAAATATGATGAAAAATGTTTAATTCTTTCCAGTAAGATTCTACTAAATGTGCTTCACAATACGACAGTTAACAGTTAACAGTTTTGTTACCATGGCAACACACTGAGTTCCAAACCTCCCCCATATAGAAAACTTTTCTGGCCACCTTTGGCGTTCCATTTTGATATTTGCTAACAGCACTTCACATATCCATAATCCAGCAAACATATAGACATGTTAGCTCGGGTTTGTGGCCTTATTTAACATTTTTCAAGGTGAATGAAGTCAAGTGGGTGGGGACTGGAAAAGAGTGAGTTGCCATGGGTGTGATTCCTGTAGAACTATTAGTCTGCCAAGGTTCAATATTCTGCACTGACAATTGGCCAAAATAGCTCTATTTATATACTTGATATGATATTGAGTCGAGTATATGACATCAATAGTCATCTCATTTGCATGTTTTAACAAGGTCGTTAATCATCCAACATTATGTACGTTGTCGTTGTCATGCAGGCCATCACGTGCCCACATACAAGTAAGCGCAAATACAAACTTGTAAAATGTTGGCCATTTCACCTTGTTTTAGAGAAAGGCTATATATACTTCATGTAGCAAAATGTACAACTTACTTTCAGAGCCTTTATACTGTTTGTGGCCATGGATTACAAATTACTCAAGATGTACTTTACCAGACTCAGATTCTCAAATTAATGTAATGTAATGTAAATCTTTACTTAGACACGGAGAATCATCAGTTAAGTTAATAATTAAAAATTAAAACTTGTACAACTGCTTTACATGATTACCGTGTCGGAATCTGATATCTCAGATACTTTCTTACTACCCCGTTTAAACTGCCCAATAGAACAAACGCTTTTTAAATCTTGGGGCAAGGTGTTCCATAAACAGGCCCCGCTGTAGCAATGAAACTTAAAGAAGTTCTTACCGGTTTTTAAGCTTTCTTTTGTCAATTATATGTCGATAATGCAGCCAACTTGTCTGCAGAAGGAATTTTTGCCATGGGACAGACACCTGTTTGTGAGACACCTGTATATTTGTGAGAGTATTGGTACAATGATCAGAGCAAATTTTTGGCAAGGGGAATTTAGAAAAGACAGCAAAATACGACTATTCGCAACCAGAATTTTAATCGGCAATACGGTGGTTAAGAAATCGCCACAGCTGTCTGATTGCTGTGCAATTAAGTTGAATTTTAAACGCCTGTTTATCGCTGAATGTCGCAATCAGTCAGGCGTTTTAAATCTTTCGCCTTTTCTCTTCAGGATGCCACTAGCTCACACGGCTCTTAAAATAAAAATTTCCCAAGTCCACACGATGTATTTACAAAAGCGCAAGTTTCTTCGCTTAGTGTCATTTGTTTGGACGAATAAGTTATTTAGTCTCTTTAAACTGCAGCAGATTTCATGAAACGGTTTAACAAACAGTCTGTCTTTATGTTGTGTTTTCATAGATTGTTTAAAAACGATTATTATTTAAATAGCAGTGAAAATAAAAATGATGGAACACTATACAGAGACGATCATTTAATGAACTCGCAAAATCCTCCCATGGTTTCGTTGATGCGACACTTTTATAGATCAGAACTTTCGTCCCTCGTAGCTAAAACGGAACTGGAGGTTGCAGTCCTCAAGCGGAAACGTCTTTCAGCAAGACTGATGGTCGACCTGTACTTTTGCCTTGTATAAAGCTCTTGTCTTCCTACCATCAAAGATGCTGGATCATCAATGTGCCACGCGTCTTGTTTGGTGGGGATTGAGCGCGTAGACGTCGACGCCCGGCGCATTGTTTCCCGCCATAAATCTTGTCGGTAAATCGGTGGAAGCTGTGAGGGAGAGCTCACCTCTGGCAGGCTTTCACTGACTTCTTCGTCTCCAATACGAAGAGGTAAAACCTGCAATATCTCGTGGACGCTGGAGCCATTACTTTCTGCGGAAGTTTTTTTGCAAGAAATAACAACTTTCTCAAATTCTTCCCCAAACTCAGAGCTGGGGGATCGTCTTCCATTGTAAGTTCCAGGTTCAAACAGCGGGAATCCCGAATTTCGCGGAATCCATGATAACGATGTTGAGTCTCGGCGAAAGTCTCGAGGAAATTCTAATCCTTTTTCATCCGGTTTGAAAGGGACGAACTTTGAAACCGGCACAGAGAGAGAAACTCGTGGTTTTCTTAATTGTTCTTGCTTCTTCAGCGATTCCTCGAGAACTTCTTGCGGCTTTTTTCTCGCCTTCTGTGTGTTAGCATGCTTATCGTCCTCCAGTCCTTCGCTTCCTCTGTCGATATCTTCGGAATCTCTCGACGGCAAATCATCCAAATTGATATTTCTTTTCTTTACTTCTTTTATCGCATCAGCGTAAAGTTTTTGCATTCGCTTGTCGCTGCGAGATGCCTTTCGATGTCCCTTTGTCTTTTTCTTGCCCATACCTACAAAAAATTCCTTTGAAAAAATAATAATGGCAAACATACACGAGGTTATTGACCGCTATTACACCATGTAAATTCAAATAACCGTGCTATTCGCTCATATCCATTTCCAAATTATCCAATATACATTACTTAGTTATGATACCCTAACACTGCATAATTATCTTCAGTTATGTCATTGAACCTACCTCAAAGAATCGGTTCAATTTTAACGAGATCTCTTGGTAATAAATTTTCCTTGAAAAGCGGCTAAGTACAGCCAATTCTTGTGTAAATAGACATCTTCACCCGTCGTATCTTCGTGTAAACAACTTTAAGGAAATCTATTTTTGAACGGCAGCAGATGTTGTGGGTTTACAAACACGCTTGGAGACAACGCATGCGCGCTGCTTGACTTCCAATTTCAAGAAGCTTTCAATCAAGTTATCATTATTTTATTTAATGGTGTTTTAGGTTTCGCCGCAAGCATTTTAAAACTCCCTCTAGGGAAGCTTCAGACAGATAAACGTCTAGCAGATAGCGTTTTCCATGGTCGATTATCGTTATTTGATAATCAAAACACTGACTCGAGAAGACTTCAGCAAAACGAATCATTTGTTTGGATGTGAAAATAACACCGGGTGAGTTGCGTGATTAAGCAATAAATTAAGAAACCCCCGAACTGTTTTTAAGGGCTTTGTTTTACCGAAGAAAAAAACAACGGGAGAATATCCTTTAAAATTAACATTGCCATTTTTAGTCTAAGAATAAATTGACCGCACATTAGCTAGCCTTGTAGGATTGCAAAATTTAGGAAAACATAATAAACTGAAAAACGTCTTTCAAATTTTAAAGCAACTCGCAAAAATTAGGTATAACAGGCTGTATATTGTTTATTTCCGCCTAATGTCGTGACATTGTCAGAATACATAGCAAAAATTGACGGATAAGTAATCTGTAGAACAAAACTCCCTTACACACATTCGTAGAACAATTATTGTATTTTTAATGTATTTTCATACACTTCTTTCAAAGTTAAATTACGGTAGAAATGACGAAAGACAAGAATTTACAATGTACGCATTTTGTTATATCTGTAAATAATTTGGTATGGATTAGGAAATGAATGAATTTTTTACATTGTTAAAAAACAGCTTCTTTCTATTAGGTTTTATTGTTTATTATTTTGGAAATGGTAAGGGAAGGGTTGTAGATAACAGAGTACCTGTGGGGAAAAACGGAAGTTCCAGGCGGATCGACTTGATTGGAAGAGTCATTCAATCAATTATCACCCGCCCAAGGAAGCCGTACGCGTTAGGCTTAGGTTTTGCAGAAGCGGTGCTGAATATCTTTAAGGCATTTATTATTCAAATATGAATTATTTCATATACACTTTACATCACATTTATTATTGTTGGAGCCTTGGAACCTACTTTGAGTGTGAAGTGGTAAATTGTACTCACTGGGCAGTGGCGGATCCAGACCTTGAGCTAAGGGGAGGGGGAAAGGGGAGTTTTTGTTTTGCTTACCCTGCTGGATTTTCGTCGTTCTCTGATTTCTTCATTTTTTTACCCAAAATAAGGGGAGGGGGGGCGGAACTCTAGGGGCCCTACCCTAGATCCCCCACTGCGGAGACTCTACCAGGAGCCCATTACTAGGAGCCTGCAACTCCCATAATAAGCCATTGCAACGGCATTTTTTCAGACCAGTCTATTTTTAGATATTTTTCCCTCGAAATAGGCCAGTTCCAGTTTACGTGAGCATGCTTCGGTCAGGATAAAACAATGCTGCCTCACGTGAAGATGTCGACATGTCAACATTAGTCCGTGCTTGTGATTACAATTGGTCGCTGAGGTTCCTGTGGGGATCTGAATTCGAGATAAATTCAGACTAAAAATAGATCGGTCTGTGAAAACGCCGTGACAGGAATATGGGGTAGTTGCAGGCTCCTAGTGATGGGCTCCTGACTCTACTTAGTGATCATCGAAACGTTCAAAGTATGGTCTACACCACACTTGAGAACGAACCTGACCAAAATGAAATGGGAGCCAACTGAAAGGGATGTGCAGCGTTGCTACAATGCAACTCAGGCGGAAAAAAGACAACCTGCTTGAATTTCATTTTTATAGACAACCTAAACCATCGCTTTTTATATCATCCAGCACCAAATGCGATTCTGCAAATTGCAAACCATCTACTGTTTCAACTTTCAATCAGGTCATTTCTTTGCACCCTTGCAACGCTGTTAAACATTGGACGACGAATCACACGGAAATGCATTCGGTTAGCTAAAGCGCTACTGATAACAATTTCTTTGCCGAAAACCGAATTGTTGAGCTATTCTAGAGAAATACAGAAGATGTCGCTTGTTCCGCCTTTTGTGTTGCTGCTATTGTTGTGTTGCTCTTTACCAGCAAAGCAACAATGTGCATTTCTTCACGATTGTTCTCCCAAACAATCGCATTTATGAAATGTATGACTGATTTTACTGGACATGTTCTGAAGTAAGTAATATACTTTACGCACCGAATGATATTAATCAACAAGTAACCTTCTTTAGAAGTCTCCAAAACCTACTTGCAGAATTTGCGTCAGAAGATATCGTGGTTGCAGGAGACTTCAACTGCGCCTTGATGGAATTGGACAAGAAGGGAGGAAACTCGATTTTCAAAAAGGCTCGCGTTATTCAGGAGATCGAACGCCTTATGAACCTATATGACTTATCCGATATTTGGCGCCGTCGCAACCCAGATATTGAACGATTTACGTGGAGTAACAAGTCTCGCAAAATTCAAGTCCGGCTAGACTTTTTCCTAATTTCAAAAAACCTTTCCTCAGACGTGCAATCCTGCAACATAGTAGATTCACCTGAATCAGATCACTCAGCCATCACGCTACACTTAAAATCGCAAAACCTGATGCAGCCCAAAGGACCCGGCTTCTGGAAATTCAACAACTCTTTATTAGAAGACTGTGAATATGTCGACAAACTTCGTGAAGAAATTCCACTTTTCAAAAACAAGTACTCGGACGTCCAAAATGGAAGTCTAAAATGGGACCTCATTAAAATGGAAATTCGTGGTTTTACAATCAAATTCTCAAAAATTAAAGCCAAACGGCGAAGAAATGAAGAACATATACTACAAAATAAAGCTAACCAATTATTAGTACCAACTGAACAGAATCCCAGCGACAAAAAGCTTTTAAATTCCACCAAATTACGCCTACAAGCACTAATGCGTCAAAAGACAAAAGGAGCAATCCTCAGGAGCAGAGCCAGGTGGCAAGAGCAAGGCCAACACAATACAAAGTATTTTCTTAACCTCGAAAAACGGAACCATTGCAGAAAAAATGTAACAAAGTTAAAGATCAATGATAATGAATATACGTCCAACCAATTTGAAATTCTTAGTGAGGAAAGAAATTTCTACGAAACACTTTACAAATCACAAACGCCTGCAACCCGCACGCATCCTAATGAACCCATTTTTGAGACCGAAAACGTCACCTCTTTAAACGAAGAAGAAAAATTATCATGTGAGGGCATAGTCTCCGAATACGAATGCCTAAGAGCTTTAAAAGAATTTAAAAATTGTAAGTCCCCTGGCACAGACGGTCTTTCAGCGGAGTTCTACAAATTTTTTTGGTCAGAAATCAGTACCGACATAATAGGAAGCTTCAACTACGCCTTCAAAACCGGAACGCTCTCCATCAGCCAAAGACGCGGGATCATATCGTTAATTCCCAAGAAAAACAAGGACAAAAGCCTGTTAGAAAATCTCAGACCCTGCTTAATATCGATTATAAAATTCTGACAAAATCAATTGCGAAAAGGTTACAAAAAGTGCTTCCGAAAATCATCAACCCTAATCAAACCGGTTATATCAAATGATGTAACAGGGAATTAACTCTGAAGTGTAAATTTTAGTGCTAATTAAACCCATGTATAACCCACTGGGCGTTAGCCCTAGTAAAGGGAGTCAGGGAACCACACGAGGTAAAGAAAAAATCTTTTGACCTCGGTGGGAATCGAACCCACGACCCGGAGGTCGTTTTATAGGCGAAAATGTTCGACTAATTCAAGACGCTATGTTTTACACTAAGCAAGAAGAAAAATCAGGCATTGCAATTTTCTTAGACTTCCGAAAAGCGTTTGACACAGTTGAATGGGATTACTTATAAGCTGCGCTACAAAGGTTTAATTTCGGCCCTGATATCTTAACTTGGTTCGACGTCATTTACAACAATGCCTCTAGTTGTGTTTTGCACAACGGGCACGCGTCAGACTTTTTTATTTTGGAAAGAGGTGTCAGACAAGGTTGTCCCTTGTCGGGTCTACTCTTTGTCATTGGAATTGAGCTTCTCTCAAATGCAATACAAAAAGATCCAAACATCAAAGGCATTCAAGTGGGCCAGAAAGAAATAAAAATCACACAGTATGCAGACGACACCACGGTACTGGTGCGCCATCTCGATGCCGTTTCGCAGTTACTGAAGCTCTTACACAATTTTAAGAATATCAGCGGTTTAGAGGTTAACAAACATAAAACTGAAGCAATGTGGCTTGGTTCTTGGAGAAATCGGAGTGAAAAGCCTTTCGGTTTCAAATGGCCCCATAACTCAATTTATGCCCTAGGTGTTCACTTCTCGTATGACCCCGTACTTGCTAATAAGCTTAATTTCGAAGAAAAGGTGTACAACTTAGAACAGACGCTACACAGCTGGAAAAGAAGAAACCTTACTATCATCGGCAGGATAAACATCGTTAAAACACTAGGTCTAGCCAAACTTATATACAGCACTTCGCTTTTGACAACCTCGAAGCCGCTTATAGACTCTATTAACAAAATTATTTTCAGGTTTATTTGGGAAGGCAAACCTCCAAAAATTAAGAGAAAAACGATTATCGCGGAAAAGAAACGCGGTGGCTTGAAAATGATTGATTTCGAAATCATGGAACGCGCTTTGAAATTGACTTGGATTAAACGCATTGCAAAAGCTGGTGACGCTTCATGGAAAACCATTCTAAACTACGCAGTCAGACAGTTTGGTGGTATTGATTTCCTGATCAATTGCGACTACGGCGTAAAGGCACTCAACTTAGAACAACTCCCAGAATTCAATCGCACGGTCTTATGTTATTGGCAAGAATTCAGGTATTCATCTGACAACAAAGAAATACCCGCATATCATCGAATAATCTGGAATAATCGCAACATTCGGCTGGATGGAATGACAATCTTTATTAACGAATGGTATAGCAAAGGCATCATCTACATCCAAGATCTGCTTAATGCCGATCTAAATTTTTTGTCTCTAACAGAATTTAAAGAAAACTTTCGTGTGCAATGCCCGTTTACAATATACTATGGCCTCATAAATGCTATCCCAAAAATTTGGAAATCATCTCTCCGAAACACCGCAATCCCCGCCAACAGATTAATACCTGGAGTCCCAACTTCAACTTCTACACAGCATTTCTCTACAAAGTTAGTATATTCAAAACTACTTGAAAAAAGATACCTACCACCGACAGCGGAACCCAGAATTCTAAATCACGGTTTTACTAAAGAAGACATCCAGGATGTTTACTTGCTACCATTTCGTATCTTAAAAGAAGCAAAACTCATAATGTTTCAACTTAAAATCATCCACGGCATTTTACCCACACAATCTAGTTTGTTTCGCGCTGGTTTGACAGACTCTGATACATGTCCTCTATGTAACTTAGAAAGCCAATCATTGCCCCACCTGCTGACCACATGCTGTGAGTCCATAAATTTTTGGGACCTTTTAACTCGCTGGTGGCGCATAACTTTTCACCAAAACATAGTCTTATCAGATACAGAAATCCCATACGGTTGGCTTCAAAGCCGTAGCTCAATTAACTTTACAGCCCTTAACTACTCCCTAATAATTGCAAAATGTCACATTTTCGCTTCTAGCATACGTGTTGGCTCCTTAGACTTTGATAGCTTTCTTTTACGCCTGAAAGACAAACTCGGTATTATTCGCTCGTTGGCTGCTAAAAACAAAGAGCTTGATCAATTTAAAGAAGCGTGGGCTGCTTTGCTATAGTCTAGTATCTGTACTGTGTGCGTGCGTGCGTGCGTGCGTGTGTATTGCTTCAGCGAATGTAATGACAATCGCGATACAGTCATCGTATAACTACCTAGTGCCACAGTACGAATATTTTCTTAAAAAAAAAAAAAAAAGTAATAGGTAATTAGGTGTGAAGCCAAGGCTTCTTAAAGTGCCACTGCGACCAAATTTTTCGAATTCATTGTTTTGGCATTTTCTGAATCTTTACGTGGTACTGTCCAAGCCGTTTTGTCCAACGAGCGTGGGAAGATGTTCTTTTTTACAGTTTTTTCCGAGAATTTTTCGTCCGCCATTATTAAATCATGTTCCTGCAACCCCATAAGGCCTTGCTGCTTGGTGACGTCATAGTCCTAACGAACTAGGCCCACATGGCGAATTTTGTTATAACATCTCTATGTAGTTCGCACTTAACTGGTTTCGCAACGTGAATCTAGCGCTCTATTCCAATCGAATCATGCCCGATCGTTGTGTAGTGCAGGGATGCAGCAATAGATCAGATATGAATGCAGGTATTTCTGCTCATTTTCGTTCTACAATAAAAAGTGAGTGAGATTCGTGCACACTCACCTCGCGAATTTCAATTTGGGCGGAAAGTTTGTTGCGGGCGTCAGGGTCCCTCTCGCTGAGGAAGACCGTTTCATACAGAAGGCTGTCGTCGTCGGCTTATTCCTGGCTCAATTCCTACAATGTGGAAGATCGAGCCAGGGAAACAAACGACAACACCGCAAGGTAAGCCTTGTTTAATTTTATCCAATCTTCAGTATTGTGTCAGCCATGCATGAAGTTTTCTTTTTCGTAGAAGCATCCTATATCTTAAGTCCCAGATATCTCTGCGATATGTAAATATATCTTCAAATAACTCATCAAGTTTAGTATTGTTCATATTGCCGCGCTATTGTATTATAGTTTTTATCCCTTCTGTTTATTCCAGTCTTATGGCACACTCGTAAGATGCTGGTTTACCGAAGAGCCTTTCAATGGTTTCCAAAATTTTCAAATCAACCGTAACTAATTTACTTTTTTTTTTTCTCAAACACAGGTTTCTATATCTACTTTCCATATAGATCACAAATGAATTGTAACATTTCTCAGTCACCAGAAGTTCTATCCCCAGAAGCTGACCACTCGGTGATTTAATGGGTTTTCAGATGTTGGCGCCCTTCATGTGATGGAATCTGGTAATTGCTGTTGTTTTCGCTGGATAGAGACAATTTTGTGAGCGAAACTCGTTTTCATTAGAGCGTTTTGCTGTGTACATTTCCGTTGACCTAAAATAAGTTTAAATGTCCCACAGTTTTGTACCCATTTCGAAATCTGTTTGAATAAAATGGTAGTTTAAACTCAGTTTCCTAAGCATGGTATATTAAATCAGTTTCCTGGTCCTCACCTTGTGCACCTTGATAATTATGCTGGTCACATGCGTAATTTTACAGGTGGTGTAAACTGTGGGGATTTTCAGGGGGGAAAGGTTAAGCCATTTTATCATGCAACAACAATGAGGAGGGATGGGAGGGGTGCCTAGCTTGAGAAAATGCAGTTTTAATCAAAACTATACACATAATCAGTGCAACATTCAAGAATAGAGGGGTGGCAGTATCTTTAAAATAATCCCTTACTGTGTTACCTATGACTCGCTAGGCCTGGAAAAAGAAGACCTATAATTCCAGGACTTCCCAAGTTTGCCATTACCCATGCAAACCCTGATCAGTGTTTAATTCCTATTTCCCTTTTTTTTCTTTAAATTCACCCTAGTCCAGTCCCTGAACTCTCCTTTCTTCCCGCCCCATATAGGGGCTGAACCCGGGGAGGCGAAAGAAGAGTCCAGGATAACTTGCATGCGCATGCTCAGAACAAACCAATAAAAAAATTACTAGGTTCCAACCACGCTGCTCGCGTCAAAGTGTCGCGCAATTCCTTTTTCAGCTCGCGCTCGCGCAATTTCTTTGACGTTGATATTGTGGTAAATACGTAACTATCGAAATATGTCCATGGTTTATCGTAGTTTATCGCATCGACAACGAGTACGCGTCATTACTCTTTTCCCAAACATTTTTTTCGTATTGTTTCTGCATTTTAAGCGAGTTTGCAAAAGTTTTTGAAAGGAAAGTGTGACGCGTACAAGTAGCCATTTGCATAATGCAGCGCGTGCACTTTCAAGTCCGAGTCGGTGTTTTCAGATTGTCAACAAATCTTGGCGAAGATTTCTTTCGTTATCTTTGATATTGTTATAAAAATCAAATCGAATGTGTTCTAGCGCGGTACTGGTGAATTTCCATTGATTTTAATCAAATTGAATGCAGATATCATTCAGAAAATCGCGCCACAAGCCAAATCTGGAAAATACTTCCAAATATGGTTTTTCCCCCGAATTGGGGGGAAGAAATGGCGGCGTTCTGAGCATGCGCATGCAAGTTATCCTGGACTCTTCTTTCGCTCGCCCGGGTTCAGCCCCTATATGGAGCGGGAAGAAAGGAGAGTTCAGGGACTGGACTAAATTCACCCAGGCCTTGTTGATATTGCAATTAGAGGTATTTTTAAACAGGATTAAACAAAACACAGAGAATTCTGTGGCATTTTCCTATTTATATCAAAAGGAATTGGATATTTGGAAAACAATCAATCACACAGTAAAAATTGCTGTGGTGTACTGTGGAGACCCTGAGTAGCATGCAGTAAATTCACCAAGGAATATATTTAATTTCTGGCGCTTTAGCCAGTTGGATGTTCTGAAAGGATTTGTTATTTTCTGGTCTATAAAAGCTAATTTCATTGCTGATCTTTAAGGAAGAATATTACTACAGCTGTAAGCAAGCACCCCCTTACATATTCTGCATCATATATTTTTGGCTGTTTAGGGTGTAAAATTAACCTTTTTGACTTTAGCTACAGCTTTCAACTTAATGAAACCTTTCCATCACAAGCTAGCGATGTGCAGTCGCCAACAGTTTTCCTTTTTATGGTGATGGGAGTCAAGATGAAAAGTCTGCTATTGGCAAAAGGGGTCTGAATAGACCCTTCTCCAAAATGGCGGCCGAAAGTTCAAAAAAGTCAAAATTAAATACGTATACCAGCACTAGAAAAAAACACCTTTACTTTAGTAACCCTGCAAAGTTTCAGCACTTCAGGTGTAATATCAGCTGAGAAAATGTTAGTGGAAAATTGAAAAATTTACAGACGTTTGTATGACTGGGGGTATGCATTATACCCCCAGTCATACATGGGGGTATGCATTATACCCCCAGTCATACATGGGGGTATGCATTTTACCCCCAGTCATACAAACGTCTATAAATTTCTCGATTTTCAACCTAAATTTTCTCAACTGATGTGAAACCTGGAATGCCATAACTTTGCATGGTTACTTATAGTATAGGTGCTAGTTCTAGTGCTGGTATGCGTTTTCAATTTTAGCTAATTTTAACTTATTTGAATTTTCGGCCGCCATTTTGGAGAAGGGTCTATTTTCTGTCAATGTAATTGCTTTGGCCAAAATCAAACTTAACATTAATTTGGGAATGAGATAAAGATTTGACAGTGGCATAGTCCTGAATATAGTTATTCCCCCACTGGTGACCAGTTGTAAAATTCTGATTATCAGTGTGAACTTTTTAGCAGCACTGGCAGCTAGGAAGGGGTGATTTCAGCCTCTGCTGTTGCCCCTCTCAAATTCCAATTTTGGGGGTTTCCCACTGTCTCAGGTGTCTGTGGTGTTGCCTTCAGCGAACAATGTGGTAAACTCTTTTTTTTTCTTTCGTTTTAAGCCCTATTGCTGCAGTAGCCAAAACCCAAATACTTAGACACACTTTCAAAACCTGGATGCAAAAGTAACATACTAGTCATCTCTTTCATGACATCTATCAACCTCCTTGCAACATCTACATTCTTCATGCTGGACAACCAACCCCAACGAACAATTTATACACTTGCACCTATAAACATGTATGGTTAAATTCAAAATAACGTGACAGTTGACACCAAAAATATATATAAAAACTTGAAATACTTAAAGTGGTATGATGAAATGTTTACCCCTTAATTTTTTGGGTGTATCACATAGAATTCCATAATATAAAAACGCCGTTTATTGTTTACAAATATCTGCATTAGTTTCGGAGATATTTTAGTTTGAAAAATGGATAAAATATGCAAATGAGATGACTGGGAAAAGGCCCTGGGAACGAGGTTGTATATTGATCAAGTATATAAATAGAGCTATCTTGCAGTGCAGTACATTAAAACTTGGCAGGTTAATAGTTCTAAAGGAAACACACCTAGGGCTGTACAAATAATCCATTCCCATGGCAACTCACTCTTTTCCAGTCCCCACCCACTTAAATTCAATTTGTTAGTGATTTTCAGCTTGAAAATGTTAAACAAGGTCATAAACTCGAGCAAACATATTTATATGAAAATTTCAAAATGGAACGCCAAAGGTGGCCAGAAAAGCTTTTGATATGGGGGAGGTCTGGAACCCAGTATGTTACCATGGTAACAGAACTGTTAAGCTCATATTGTGGAGTACATTTAGTATAATCTTACTGCAAAGAATCAAACATTTCTGGTACAAACTGACTGAGAGATCTCTTTTCATCATATTTGAACAAAATCTGGTTGAGTGTATGACGTCATCACTTGGCTAATTTGCATATTTTAAAAAATTGAATATTTCTGGAACAAAAAGAGATATTTGAAAATAGTACACAGCATTTTTCTTCTCATGCAGTCTACTTGTTTATGTTTTAAAATGGCTTAGATAGGAAATATTCGAGTTTCGTCATAGTGCCACTTTAAGAACTAAAAATGCCACTTCGATCTTTTTTATTTTTGGTAATTGACCAAATTACAGAAGTTTCAATCGTGCAATAACTACGAAACAGACATTTTCAAAAACGGCGACACAGGTCGAATCTAACATAACTTCCTTCGAAACAAACTGCTTGGAATTTTAGCTACTTTTACATTGATAAAAGCAGAAAGAATCGAGACGAAGAAACCAAATAAAATACCAGTCTGGTAGATCTGTCTCGTCAGCAAATCGACTTGGAAGCATGTCCTCAGACTCTTCTTCTTCCTCTACAGCATTTTGGTCAGCGTACTTGTACTGGTAGCTTCTTCGGCGGCAACTGGCTCGGCACTATCATCGTATAATCGGAAATCTTCACTTGCGGAGCAGAAGCTAGCCTCTAAAGACTCAGAGGAACCTTCACTACTGCTTTCAGACAAACTTTACCCAAAATGAACTTCTGAATCGACAGAGATTTCGCTAATACTAAGATAAAAACCCTACTGACATCAATGTAAATCAAATCGTGTATTAGGAATATGACGTCACAAGTAGAGATGCCGCTGCGAAAATAGCGGGCTCAACTGGAACCAATTTCGATTAATGGCTGACAAAAAAAATCACTTTTCGAGCGGCGAAATTTTAATGAAGGAAGTCTTTTTATTTATTTTTTTTTGGACGATAGGACATCTTACATGATGGTAAGTTATTCTGTTTAAAAAAAAGTCGGAAAAAGAAATGTGAAGTCTCGTCGCAGTGGCACTTTAAGTGCGACTTGAAATATTCAAGTGCACTTGAGTTATGTGCTGGCTTAAAACTAACTTAGCTTCTAGTGTGAAGCCAAGTGATATTTCATTTATTTGAAATATACCGCCGTTTCGTCAGTTTGATTCTTGAGCAAAGTGCATTGTAAATCCGATAATCATGCATTTAATATCTAATGCTTGATTGTACGAGGACTTGTGCAAAAACTATATAGTTGTTAAAATTAAAATTATATTTCTTTTATGTCTTGAATTGCGGTTGCGAATAGATTCCCGAGAGTTTAGTATTTGCCAGTGCAATCTCCGTAGCTTGATACCTGCAAATAATGCCATTGTGCTCCTTTATCGCCGTAATCTTCGGTAATTTTAAAGCATCAGTGTGAATTAAGTTTTACAGAGCTACACAGTGGCGAACCATAGCAGAGGGAAACAAATGAACGGAACTTGACCGAATATAAATAATTAAAAACACTGTCATGCACTGAAATCACATTGAAAGCAATAAACCCTGAAAAAACCTGTGGTCAATTTAAGAGGTTATTTAAGAGGATATTTCTTTTCAGAGAAATTTGCACTGTTTTTCATTCGGTTATGGTCTGTCACAACACCAATTTTGTTATAAAATGAATTCGCATTACAGAATTATTGAATTTTGTCTGGGTTAGGTATTATTGTAATTAATTGCTAGACGTGCAAATAACAGTTCAGAAATAATGTGTCTACCAAGAAAATATTATTAAAATTGTATTTGTTTTCGCGGCCCCAGATGAGTGAATGGTAGGCCCTAAGTTTGTTTTCCGCCAATCGCAAGGGCTTGTTCATTAAGGTTATTGATTCTGCGATAATGAAAAATGATTACTATCAGCGGATAAAACAGAATACAACACCCGCAAAAACCTGTGCTCTTAGTAAAAAAATTAGTGGTCGCCAAACAGTCCAAATGTATATTGACATAGCCAGTCTTTGCTAAATTGTTGTCTTTTATTATGAAACTATTGTTCCCGAGTAGATTTTCAACAATAGCTTCTGGACAGAATTTTATTAATCTTTTCCCCGCGGAGAAAAAGGACGGTGTCAGTATTAAGAAATATGGCAGTACAATCGAGTAGCGACATATTTGCTATGCATCTAAACAAAACAGAAGAGGTCATTTTTCCTCTGATTGTGCACGTTACGCCGATTTGGCCTCCTGAGAAAAGGATCGAAAATGTAAAAGCACGAAGAACGACCTTCCGGCGGCTCGTACGAAATAAAATGATCGTTTTCAAATTTCTTCAAAGTATCAATCCGTCCTTTAAAGATTTCGCCTCGGAAGTGACAGAGAACGTGGACGACAAAGACAGTATTATGACTCTAAGTAGAAACTTCCGTGAGGAGCAAAGACAGAAACATCGACGCATTTACGAAATTCAAATGGAGGCATGCCTCAGAGAGGAAAGAAAGAAAACTGCTTGGGGAAGAGCACGAGAGAATGAGTGGAGTTGTGGATGGCAAAAGCTACCCAGAACGAGCCGGGCCGCAAGCAACGAGATTTCAAACAACTCAGCAGTCCAAACGTTCAAGAAAGACTTTCAATTGCCCAACGAGAAATATCAAGACACTTCAACAATTGAGGACGTTACATCAACGAACGCGCTATGCTGGAGAAATAGTAAAGCTAAGACAACAAGACGAACTAAAGTGGTCGACGATGTTGTTGCAGAGCAAAATGAAGCGATTTATTTCCCACAATTATACAGACCCCATAAAGACGTTAAACAGCCCGTCAATGATCCTCGTTTTGAACGATTAATGGCTTTACTTGTACCCCCGGCAAAGAAAAATGAAACACCATTCAAAAGCAGAGATGCAGGTCTGATAAAGAGATTTAAAGACAAGGCCAGCATTTTACAGAACAGATTAAATGGGATGAGTTTGCATGAGAAGTGGCTGGAAACCATGGAGCCAAAATATAATGAGAAAAATGCTTCACAGACCAACATTCACAATTAAATTTTTAGCCAATCTACAAGAAGAAAGAAACAAATCGTTGCTAAGTTAATCCGTGGTTACTGGAGTTCCTGCGAAAAATTTTGAAATGGTGTTTTCAAGATATAACTTGGCAGTTTTAGTAATAAGTGCTTTGATATAATAAATGGAGAAAATTTCTAAGGATTTTGAAACGAACTTATTTCACAGTAGATGGCCGCAGGGAAAATCACAGGCTAATTTTTGGCGCCAGCTAGTCCCATCGATCTCTTTTCCTCCCGTCCCATCGGCCCCTGGGTCGGACGAAAAAAGGAACCTGAGAACTATGTTAAGGTATCTGTTCCACCGTTCTCTTGTGACCTTGGATTGGCATGCAAAGGAGCTACAAAAGACAAACCTCCGTATTTTGTTCTCAAGCTATCTCACTCGACTAAAACTTTGACACTTTGTATCCATGAAATATAAAACCACCGAGTACTTTTCGTTTTTATTCGATGATTGTTTTTCTTCCTCATCATTGGCCGAGAGCCCACCACGTGAAATGCAAATACCTGCCTACAAATAATGGTCTGCTCATGCGTAATACTGTCGAAATGTGTTTGACTGCAGATAATATTCTGCTGTTTTGTAATTGTAACCACGCTTGTGTGAAAAATGGCAGGTCACTTCCCTAAGATTTCAGAGAGTGGTGTCAATATGAAAACAAAGTTGGAGATTGAATGAAAAAACAAACGATTCAACTCGTTTATCGCAAAACAGCGTGATTTGTCAGTGTTTGACAGATCAATTGATGTACTTGCCATTGACAGATCCCGATATTTTGCTCAACCTTGTCCAATAATTATTAATTATCTGCAGGCCGCAAGGCGGTTAGAACTGAGGATTATGAGATATTTTATTTCCTTGCAATGGCGCAGTTCACTTCAACGAATCTAAAACTAACATCATCATTCTTTTTTTAAAAAAAAATCAAACAAACGCAAGAAATCCCAATAATACATGACATGTCCACAGTTGCGATTCTCTGACACGAAATAAATTAAAAATTACTCACTCGTTTGTTCCGATTAGTAATTATCCTAACTACACTTATAGAAAAATTAACTTCCCGTGTCCCATTAACGCCATGGCCAACGTTTATCCAATTAAGCGAGGATTGCAGCGTATGATATTCACAATAAATGAAAAGTGTGGAATGGAAGAAGGATTACCAAAACAATGAAATCATACAATGCACCAGGATTAAGCTAAACTGTGTGCGTCATTCCTGCACACGGTCATCAGGTCAATAAAAGGTTTTTCGTGATAAGCTGAAGATTGAGTGTCAGGTTTTAATATCACTAAACGACCTAACAGTGCAACAAGTCCACAGTATGGCAGAGTTATCGCCTTTCAAACCAGTTGTGGACGTTTCTCCAATTTGGCCAAAGCGAATGCGGCCAAAATCGTTCAAACAAATTGTAAAAAATCTTCTCAAGGTTATGAGGTTCGTGCAAAAAGTGAAACATCTAGCAGACCCTGAAATAAGTGAACAAAATGAGGTCCTTGCTAAAGAAATGCAACAGAGAGAAAAGCGCTTGGAAAAGGTGAAAGGTCGTGCTAAACTTAAAGAGGACGCTTCTGAAGAAAGGATCCTGATTGGCTGGAAGAAATGCAGGCAAAGATCAATAACATATTTACACTATCTAGAGCAAATGAGACCCTTCACTGAAAACCATTTGGAAAAAAACCTGACGAGAAGTCCATCGAGCTGGGAAAAGCTTCAACACTTTACCATGACAGGAAATAAGTTTCAGAATTCTATTAGGATGAACAAGATGGTAAACAAGTATAAACTGAACGAACCGTCAATGAATGAAATAGCTGATGCCGTCAACAGCAAAGGTGCGGAATCGCTCATTACTAAAGCGGGAAGACCCCATCAAGCTAACGCACTGACCATTGCTAAATCAAAGGCTGCTGAACCAGCGCAATGGAGTCAAATGACGTCTTTGGATCCAAAACTTGATCCAAGGTTTAAAAACCTGTTGCTTTCGCTGACACCTATAGATTGCTAGACTTGTTTTAAGGCAATGTCTCGTACACAACAAAATAACTCTAAACGTTGACGCTTACAGAACTTTGGTAGTGAATGAATAAATGAACGACTTTAAATAAGTGTCAAAGACGTTAAGCTTAATATAAAAAACTAATTGGGGACACTAGTTACATGTACACGTTGTCACTTGCTCTTGATAAGGTCCTAAACCATCACAGTCTAGTACTCAGTATTTTAGCAAATTCTCCTGTGAACTCCTTCTCAGTAGAGAGAATTTTAAAACCACTTGCCTGAACAATGTCCCCGGTCGATCTGCATGGTAGGCGCCCGCTTCTCGATCAGAATTACTGATCCGCCTGAATTAGCTGTCAATACTGCCAGCGGATCAGTTAACATTTGTACTAACCGCTGCTTTTTAGCTTCAATTTAAAAGAAGTGTGTTGATAATTTAAGTCATGTTCCCTCATCAATAAATTAAAAGTTTTAGCAATACATCATTTAGTTACATCTGAAAGCATATCATATCATATGCTTCCGGTTACATCTTATATCAAAACTTCTAGCTTACTACAAAGCTACCAGTATGAAAATAGTAACAGCACACAATAAGTCTACTATTTTGGAACTGTTGAAGTACTTTAGTATTCCACACGGTAGAAAAAGTTGCATTAAGCTGTCTGTCTATGACTGAATATTAACCACTCAGTATACTTTTGGGGGGAAAGACAAAATGATTCTTTTCAAATGTCGACGCAAAGTTAGAAGAATTATCCAGACTACGGATCTCACTCTCCACTAGCACTGATTTCTTCAATTCATCTGGGGATCCGGCATAGTTTATTTGGGCTTTACCTAGACCTGCGAGCTCCTAGACAAGCAGGAAGTTCCCCTTGCTCATACTCTCCTACTCTACGGCAGGCGTTCTCAGTTCAACTCAGTCCCCGCCATCCACACCACGCCAGTGAGGAAAAGAGAGGCTGTATGCTCGCAGTCTAGACTACGCCAGATAAATTCAGTGAAAACGGAGGTCTCACTCTGAAATCACATCAAATGATTTCCGTGATCTACACTACTAAACACTACGAAGGAGGAATTTTAAAACGCAGCAATCACTGGTCCTTTTAGATTTGGGTTTGAGGAAATCACATGACTACTGTAATCAACAAGTCTTGAAAATTTGTCTTCTAACGATTCTAACGATTTACTTAAACCAAAACAGCAAATACAAAATCAAACACGAACTTAAAACTAAAATAATACCAAAACTACAACGATACAAAAAAGCAAAAAAAGGGAGAAACCGAGATTACTTACAAGATCTGTACGGCACTCCGGAACTGACTGAACGACTGAATACAACCAAAAACTACAACGCTATAAACACGGAATTTTGAACGAAAGAATAGACTTAACAAGGTTACGTGATAAAACTGAATAGACGATTACGTAACACGATGGGACGAAAATAATCTTCATATAAAACTGCTCAAACAACTACGCAAAAAAGGAACCTAGAACAACAAAAAAAAAAACAACAAAAATAAGGAAAAGAAAATAGTGATGAAAACGAAACAAATAACTCTCGTGCCTACAATTATTGTGGGAGGCGCGGTGGCCTCATGGTTAGTGCGCTGTTCTCCGGAGAGAGAGGTCTGGGTTCGAGCCCTGGCCGGGGACATTGTGTTGTGTTCTTGGGCAAGATACTTTACTCTCACAGCGCCTCTCTCCGCCCAGGTGTATAAATGGGTTTCAGATGTAGTAATTTTTGCAAGGACCACCGTGTCAAAACAGAAGCACCGGATCCTCTCGTTTTAGAGGATCTAATCAGCTATAAGTTGAATGACAGACGAAAAAAGCAAGGCTGATTACACAGTATAGGGATATATTTTCCAATATTTCGGAAGGCAAGGCCTTCCTTCTTCAGGGTGTTATAGA
>CM042749.1:35993950-36003950 GCA_022496165.2 Catalaphyllia jardinei
CACTAAAATTTACACTTCAGAGTTAATTCTCTGTTACTTCATTTGTGATCATTGACTCAGTCGAGGACCCTGCACCGCGAGCGCTATATTAGCCGGTAAAACTCAATGGGTACATGCAAACATAGTCATAGGAACACTATTTAAAACAACACTTTTTGTCTCTTGCATATTTTATTTTCTGCAATAATCAAACTCTCCTTTCTCGGTTCATCATTTTGAACACCAGTCGACAAGTCTCGTTAAGGCAGATGTCTTTGAAACAAATTTCGTCGCTTTTATCCGAAAGGTTCTTTTTCCTGACAGGGGGAAACGTCTTCCTTTCTGCCTGTATACCAGTCCTCAAGGGTACGAGTTGTTCAATCAGGCGCGTAAACCTTGGATCGATTAATGGATTCTTTTCATACAAATATGCGCGACAAGTCTGGTTTCCGGATTTGCTGAGAACGCGTGAATCGACACCTTCAACAGAATTAACTTCCTTATTCAACACAACCCGCCTCGTATGATCTTGTACTCCTGTATCAGACTTGTATTCCGTATCAAACTCTTCTTGATCGTCTTCAGATGGTTTCTGATCAACTGCGAAGTCATTCTTCTCGGAAGGGTGACAAACGTTATGTGCGTGTCGATAATTTACGACGGCGCGACGAAAGGTGTGCCTCGCGTGTGTTTGATCGCTGTTGTGGTTGGAAACAACAGCATTTTCCATTTCGCCGAAATAATCTCTCTCAACTTCCGGACTGTCGGTATGTTTATCCCCCATGAATTCAACGCGTAAACTTTCGTCGCCAGTTCCTGTTAAAATTGACACTAGAAGAGTATAGTTTACGTTCCACCCCCCCCCCCCCCCATGAACAGCCTTGATTCACAAAATAAAAAAGCCGCTTCCATAATCACAGGAAACTTTTGGCGTCATCAACTGAGATACCGTCACCAGGAAGAAACGAGCTCAAGAGAGTCTTCCTTTCCACCAAGTCAGTTTCCTGCTTGTCTTTTCCCGCTCATCACAACACCGTTTTGTCGTAAGATGTCACAAAAAATTATTGTCCAAACCTCAACTGAAATTATTGTTGCATCTGCCTCAAAATTTTCCCAAAATTTCCTTATATATTATCTTTGCGGTATTTTGTTGTCGAATTCGTAGAATTTTTAGCCAATTAATTTCCAGTTCACTCTCTAAGCTATTTTCAGCACAATAATAACTCAATTTAAAATTAACATAGTTTAAACTTCTAGCATTGGTTTCATTTGCTTTCAACGAGATTCCTGCTTAGAACTTTACCGTTGTCTGGACACAAAAAAAACAATTAATATTACAAGTTTTTAATGGCCAGAAGATATTATGTAATTTTGATAAGAAATATTGTGTAATACTTTTTTTAGACCGACTTGCCAGTATAATCTATAAATCAAAACCAGGTTGTCACAGATAACCGTCTTCTCTAAGATTAAGGTACATCTTTGCCACAAAATATAAAAAATTGAGTCCTTTAAACGGTAGTTGAGACAAAATTATAAAAACAAATATTCATTACTCGTTTTTGTGGGCGCTAACTGGTTAGTCTGGATAACTAATAATATAACGTAGAACATATCTATATAGTTGATTTTTTATTATTATTACAGTCAGTGTCTATACAACCTGTTTCTTGTTATAGCAGATTTTTTTATGATTATCACAGTCAGTGTCTTCCGGTGTGCGGCGCATTTCACACAAAATTAAAGTTTAATGCAGTTCTGTTCGGTGGTTTGCTTTGTTTGCACGTAAACAAAGCAAGAACTGAACGATATGATCGCATAGGATTACAGTTCTAATTCTGCTGACGCAGTTTGAACAATTAAAGAGCTTACTCTTTTATCTGATGTTTATTGAAAGTACATACAATAAGCCCAAAGCAACCAATAGTCCACTTTAGAAATGGACCGATATGCTGATTAATAAGTCATTTGCAGCACGAATTACAGTACTACATAAAAAGGTTCACAAGCGAGCCGAAGATCGAGAATGCAGTCATGGAAAGATTCACCAGCAAGTTAATGGTGTGTCGATCATCATTCATCCAGGCTACATTGAATTCAAGCAGGAACTGTGACTTTTAAAACGTAGTCCTCTTGGCACATCCATTTTTTTAGTGAATCAGTGCAGTGGTGAGACTGACTTCGTCGGATCAAATCACCTTAAATAAAAAAGTATTTGATCAAGCAAAAAACACAAGGAACTTTATAAACCACTTCGTTGGTCTCTGTGCACTGAGAACGAGACACAAAAGGTAAGCACTAGGTTTAACAAATTGAGAGTACTAATTCGAAACAAGCAAAGAAACATTTTGTGGCAGTGTGGTTGCGGTTAGCGAAAACCCATAAGTGAAATCTTAGAGACCAAGATCTATTGGCAATTTACTTAATCGGACTCGAAAAGATGAAAAACAAGAAAAGAGGTGAGAAGTTTTGCACTTGCATCCCTTACGGGAAAATCGAACCGAAAAAACTGGAACGTTTACAAAACAGTAGGCAAAGGCAAATGTGTACTTGGAGGGACATTGCTCCATTTGATGAGCGCCATGATGATGTACTGACGAACTCTCATCCAAACAACCCCGGAAATAAACTGCTATTTCCCCCTATTTATGAACTGCCGTGCATTATGAACCTTGAAGCATACAGAGCCATGTACAACACTGGAGGGAGAGAATTGGTCTCATACGAAATGCATACAAGCAAGGGCCATGTCAGCGAAGAGAACAAAGCAGCGTTTCGCCAATATGGCTGCTCTTTAGCGCTGAGAAGTGATAGTCTTGAAGATGAGGAAAATGGATTCACGAGTAGTGATGGCAACGAACCTAGAAACAAGACAGACTCAGAATCTTTGAGACTAAAATTGCCAAAATTAACCAACTTCAACGTTGTCAATCAAAGATTTTAACGTTAATTTAAACTTTTATATGTACAGTACATGTACAGTTCACAGGATTTTGTCTTAGATACCTCACTTAAAAAGCATGGTTTGATTTCACAGTCAAGACTTGTCACTACAGAACAGATATCTTGGGATCACCGTTCCGTTCCAATCTTATTTATCGTGTGCAGCAGGTGCAAAAAGAGAAGGGAAAAGATGAAAATGATCCACGTGAAAGCGCACTCTCAACTGAAATTTTCACGCCTCGGTTCTCTCCATTTCTCGGCGAGGTTAATCTTGTAAATACTCAACGGATTGTGCACTCTCGAGTGATGGAAATAGAGAAATTTTATAACTGAGTGATCCAATACAGTGTGAACCTGTTGATCTTTACTATGACTGCGTAGACCCAAGCTTATTTCATCTCTTCATTTAGCTGGGTTAAATGCATGTAGGTGACTGAAAACAATTTTCCAAATCAAAGACCGAACTAATAAAATTCTGCTTCAAGTAGATGTATTTTCTCTCCTGGTCAAATAATGTCATGAAATATTTTAATCTTATTCTTAGGAACGTAAGCTTTCTTTTGGACATAACTAAATAGTTAACTGGAATATGACTTTGAACGTTTTCCGAAGTGCCAGAAATCAGGTGATCAGACGGTCGTATCACTAACAAAAAAAAAACTTCGCGGTGTTATTTTGTCTCTTGCATGACAAAAGCAAGACATATTAATCCCTGGCTCAATTCAACTCCCCTGAGTTCTATTTGAGAGCTAACTAAACAATACGAACCATAAACAACGGGCAAGTTTATTTACTTCTGATTTAGTCAGTTACTGATAAATATGTCTTTTAAATGACCTCTAATTTATCTTGTTCACTTTACCACTAATATCTCATACATTAACAGAATAATTAATCTTTGTAGTTTAGTGGTTTGCTTCATTGCATCAGGTAATAGTGTTATGGTTGAATTTAAAAGAGATGCATCACTCCTTGTCATAAGTGTCACTAGGCTTTCTTAATGCCTTTGATGGCAATCAACAACAATGAGTACATAGCAACGACACCAGCGCAACTAACAACAACCGTATTGACTGCTATTTAAAGTTTAGCAACTTCGTTACAGACTTCTTGTTTAAACTGAAATGAAATCGGCACAGTTATATTAGCATTTAACATGAACGCAATTGCTCCAGCAAAGTTAAGTTGATGACTAACTCCGGGTTTTCCGGCACAGTTTTAAATGACGCCGGATTTAAAAAACTAAGTTTATCATCGATCATGAAAAGGTAATTTAGACCACTGTCTCTGCCTAACAGCGGACGTTTTGAACGCTACCTAAGTGTTTTTATTTCCCTGCCTGGTTCTGTGTGAATACAGTACTTTCTTTACACATTAATCTGTTGATCCATCCCTTGACAAATGCACAGTTTATTAAATTCATTGTTGTAATTAAATGAACTTTTACTAATCAAATAACCTAACAAAAAACCTACATTTTTTTACAGAAGTTAATCAAGGATAGCTTTGGAAAATGTCTTGCAAAAACTAATTTGGATTATTTGAACTGTTTGATGGCCCAAGAGTTCCCGTCAATAAAGAACAATGTCTCCGTTATTACGTGGTCTTTAAAGCCAATTTAAGTCTGCAGGTGTGACTTAATTGTCAATTATCCCTAGCTGGCCAATCACGTCCATGTACGAAATTAAAAAGACGTCATTGATGAATAGATGCTTCGAAAGCTCACCAGAGCATTGCTTGAATGCACGATCAAAACACAAAGCAAGTTTCCCTTGAGGTTCAACAATGAAGAACACATTACCTTACAATGAGACCAAATTTAAATTCTGACCAAGAAAGTACTGGAGATATTGATAACTTCGAGAAAAGAATAACTTACAGACTTTGCTGTAAAACAGACAGGATAAAAGTCATAACCACAAAAACGGTGAATGAAGTGCAAATTAATAGCTCAGCTTTACACGAACCAGAAAGGCTGGAAGCTCGGAAGGTCTTGCGTTTAACAAAGGTGAACTCTGTTGATAAAATACAAACGAAAGCAATTGAAGATGGAAACAGCATTAAAAAAAGAAGTATTACTTCCCTGGAACGGCAAACGACGCGAAGTTTATATCTTCCATGTTTACTGCGGGGAAATAAAGAGGCTGCTTTACCTCTTGTGTTCAATAAGGCGACGTACAAAAGTTTTAGGACTCAAGAGGAGAGAAAGTGTTTGGCTTTTACCAGAAGCCTGCAACGTGATCATAAGCAGTTAAATGATAGCAAGGATAAACGTCTAATACCCGCAGCCGTTATAGAGATATCAAATCCTGTGAAGTTACACTCAAGATACAATGTCTTGCATCTTCGGCCGGAGTGCGAGAAAACCGGCCCTAGGATCATATATTAGTCAATTACCCACGATCATAAAGTGAAACTCGCTCAGTGACAAAAACCTACCTACCTCTGACACTACAAAAAACAATTTTTTTTAGAAATTTTTAGAATAAACTTCTTTGGTTGGTATTGTTTACGCCAGACTCTCTGAACTAGTTATTTGCATGTTGCCGAACTCCGAATTAATTCATGTTCACTTTTTTGACATGGAACTAAATTATAGTGTCTGACCGAGTGCACGGTCCGCCCGTATTTAATGCAACCAATGGAACTGATTGATCGCCGGAGATCAACTCAATTTGGAGTACGTGCTCACGACTATTCTGTGTCTGAACCTCTGACTATACTGTTTTCTCCGAGCGAGTATTTTTTTTTTATCATTTCCTTTTCCCCGGCACGAGACTAACCTGGAAATATCGAACCCAATTCATGTGTCGAACACGCCATTTTTTATTTTTTTTATTACAATTTGGCAAAGGAAACATGGGTGAAGTGAGAATAGCGTAAGAATTCCAGGGAGAGTCTATAAAAGGGTCTGAGACCCCATACAAGATAGACCACCCTACTAACGTATAATAATCACGCTACAATAGAGAATTAACACTAAACCGAACTTTAAATAATTACTATGAAATGCGATAGTAAATAGGATTACCGAAACAATAAAATGAAATGATATTGACAATCACAGACTTCTGATCGGGATATCCCTGACACTCTTCTTAAAATTTTCAACACTATGTGCCCGACGAACTGAGTGTGGCAGAGAATTCCACATGTCTACAATCCTGTTGAAATAACTATATTTAAAAATGTTCGTTCTTGCATAGTTTTTCTTAAGTGTACAGTCATCCTTTCTTCGTAGCATGTAATGATCAGATTCTTTAAAAAACTGGACATAATTGGATAAGTCTAAAGGGATTAAATTCCAGGACACTAAAATGTACGGTGGAGTTCCACATTTTCCCAAAATCGTTGCAGCAACTGCGGGGCCATCCAAGTCAGCAAATAAACTCTGTGATATTCCTAACGAGAGCAAACTCAAGAGAGCAGAAACCTTGAGACTATGGTGGCTCAAAGCCCCTTCCCTGGGGGGGGGAGGGGGGCCGGGGACACTCTTAGATCCTAATTCAAGAACCGGTTATATCTGATGTCACTGAGTATTGCAAGATCCTTCTTGGAAAATATAGGAAGAAACACACCAAAAGGCTTGGCTAATTCATCACTCAAAGTCAGTTTAAGAAGTCAGTCCAAAGATATAACTATGCTACAACAACTTCAGAGACTTTGACAGTGACAGTGACTGGATCATTACAAAGTAGCAGAAGGGTTTTGTTATTAACTTTCTTGAAACAAAAAAAATGAGAACATGCCTTGTTAGCGGTCACATTTTCCTACGAGGGCTTAATTGCCCCGTCAACAAGCAGCTTATTTACTCACGTGCGTGAACCAAACTTATGACCTATAAGTGTTGGCGAAACAAAATTATCTTTCAATCCTTTTATTTTCTTCACAATCGGAGGTTTGCTAACCTTAAAAAAATAATTCTAAAATGTCCTAGTGCTTATACATGTCGTTCTGAAGAACGATGGAATCTTGACAGATGAATTTCAAATTATAGAATCTCTATACGCAGTCGCCACAGGTGTCATAGTTCCTCAAGCATGTGCAAGCTGCAACTGAAATCAGTTAAATGTACGATTCGACTAAGGCTTAAAGGTACTGTTATTTTTTTTAATTCCGAGTTTTCGCCCCGGAAATGTAAAGAAAGTGCCTATTCAACCGTTGGCAAGCGAAAGCTTGGAATTAAAAGAATAACAGCAACTCGGCTCGCTTAACCACCCGGCTTGCTACAAGTAGTGGAGGACAAGTTCAAACGTTTACTGAAATCAGTTAGTCCAGACAATTGATCTCGCCTGAATTTAACGCTTTATGGGCAAGAATAAGGGCAATGTATGAACAATTGATTGTTGATTTGATTTGTAATGCCGGCGCCGGTTCAGTTTATCACAAACTGTAATAACTGCCGGCATATTTCCTCACTGATTTCCATATGTTACCCAGAAGAAAAACTGAATAAGATATATCTCTTCTACTTTCTCGAAAAGTCGGTGAAGTCTTCGTTCACTTGTTCCCGCCGATTTTGGTACTTAGTCAAAGCTTTTACCAAACAAATAATTTTTGATAGATTTTACTTTCAACTGATTTAAAATTTCCCTGTGAAAAATTCAGCAAAAACCGCGAAACCAGAGATCGATTTCCTTCTCACCACTTTGGCGTCGTACACTGTCTAAACATATCCGATAAGAAACCACCTCCCAGAAACAAACGCAATAATTATATTCTTGAATAATTGATTTCACAGCTGCATTTACCCTAGAATCAAGGGTTCACAAGAACACAAGAACTGATTTCAGTCCAACCACTAAGGATTTTAATGACCTTTCGTTAAAACTGAAACGTAAGGTCATTTTACGAAAAGAAATTTTCTTCCATCACTTCCAGTGTCTTGTGAACACTGTGTTTCTTCTTGCTACGAGTGCATCCGCATTTTCTAACTTGGAGACCTTCCTTTTCTTGACTTTCATGACAACGTGGTAAAGTTTAGGGTCTCTGGGATTTAAGTGGGGAATGTTAGCAGGATCGGGCATTTTGAGAACCTTTTCATATACAGTTCCTCGGAACGTTCGCGGTTTCTTCAGATGTGTTTCGTCGTTGTTCGTTGGAGAATGTGGACCTTGTTCATTTTGTGCTAAATTGCAATGTTTTTCTCGCTCTCTGTTATATCCCTTGTCTTCACCTAACAAGGACGGGAAGCAACTACCAACAAAAGCGTTTTCTAGCTGACGATTGAGCCGTGTTATCCAAGGATCCTCATTGAGTTCAACATTATCACGAATAGGTGGCAGAGGGAGTCCAATGGAAGTCTTTTTGTTGTTCTGAGAAATAATTTTAAACGTTCTCTCTTTACTCTTTGCTGTCATATTCAAAAGAAGTTCCCTTTTCTTTTCAGTAATTGACTCTCTCCGACCTTTCAACCACACCGGTGTCTGATCAAAAACAGCAGCGTTTCTTCGTTGTCTTTGCGGTTTTTTCTGAGGCGTTGGTACGGTATCTAACCCTTCTTTCTGTGTTACGGGAGGAAGAAAGTTCGACAGAGATTTCCTTTGAATCTCCTTGAAGTCTTTCTGTATTTTGTTACATTCATTCGCTACCCTTCTCTGCTCACGTGAAATGACACTCAGGTCGATCTCCAATTGTTTCAGCAGTCCCGCGTTTGTGTGACTCGCGTGCTTTAAACCGTATTTGTTGACTATTTTGATTTGGCTTCGTTTCGGGAGATTGCGGATTCTGGTGAGCTCTTGATTAAGTCTTTCGTCAGCGTTTCGCCTCGCGCTTTCAAAATCCATGGTTTTTAGTAATTAAAGAATACGATTTCCAACATAACGTGATTGATATCCTGGATAATCCAGCGTAGTTTGATCCCTGTAAAGTCCTGTGTGGATTTTTCTCGCAATGTTTCCCTCCATTCCTAAGGATTCTTTCTGTTCCGTGTTCGCAGTACTTTATTTGAAGTGTTGACACTCCTGTATTGTTTCTTCTCCAAATCACGGTTTTAACCTTCGCGATACATTGACGATATATCTTAATTGCAGACTCTATATACCTCGGTGAAGTGGAACAAATTAATTACACAATTGCAATTCGAAGTTGAACTGTGTCTCGAGTACAACTTCGTCCACGCTTCTTATCGCGTGCACTGCGTTGTCCGATCCTCTCTGATACGAAACTTTTATCTACAGTTCGTGACTTGTCCGAATTTCCCGTGATATTTCACCCCTTTCAAGACAAGCACCGACAATGTCTATGTCAGGGGCCAATGACGGGCGAACCTCAAACACCGCTGACGCAGATATCATTGTGACATTAATCACGGTCTGAAGTTATCGGCATGACAACTTGACCACAGACCTAACAAGCTTACGGTTAGCACTTCAGTGATGAGAGACAAGAAGATGGCGAGCGTCTTCTCTGGTGAGGTCCTTCGAAACTGAGGAAAAAAGTTGACAACAAAGCAAATGCCGCTAAAAAGACATTCAATCGGCTCTTGTGTGTTTTTCGTTGGAAAGCTTTCATTGCATTGTCTCCCACTGTCGTTTTATTGGATAGCTGCGCGTCCATTTAGTGAATAGCTGTTTGCTCAGGCAATAATAGTGCGGATTTCACATGCAAATTGGATGTAGTATATTATTACTTTGTATTTGTAAACACAATACGCTTGTTTGCCGCCCCTATAAAATACACATGCAATATCAGTTTATTGACGGGAAATCTGTGACAATTACTGACGGTAATACGTTTGTTCTTATGTTAAAATTGCTTACTATAAATCAGGTCCGACATCGAGTCATTATCGCCAGGGTTCTAACAGAGCATCTGCTGTGGACAATTTTCATTGAATACTACAAGAAAGGTATTTGTACACTCTGAGTCAACTCAAATGACTCTACTCCGTAAAAACTAGAATCTTAATTTAAGATTTTTCGCCTTACCTCGGCACCAGAACAAAAGCTGACAGCTTACGTCAGCCTTTGTTTTGCTGCTGAGTTATGTCGCAAAATCTTAAATTAAGATTTTAGTTTTTACGGAGAAGTGAACCGGCTCCGTCTTGGCGCTGAAAGAGGAGTCCACAGCCGGCAGC
>CM042749.1:36006450-36018950 GCA_022496165.2 Catalaphyllia jardinei
GCGGCATTTACATGACTGGCGAGTGAGCTGTGATGTTTGTGTAAAAAGTGACTTATTTCGGGGAATTCGGCTATCTGAACAGTTCTTGTATTAGAATAACGTATTATTGTTACGTTTTTGAGTTCTTCGAGAGATAAATTCAGGCGTTTGTAGCAAAACTGAGTGACAGATGTTTCTGCTGGTTTCCGGCCGCCATGTTGGTGCCCATCTAGATGGGCACCAGCATGGCGTCTCCATACAAATCTCTATATATTTGGGGAAAACGTTACTCCGCATATCTTCCATAAGAAAAATTGCTGTGACCTGAAGCTTGGCGAGAGTCTTTACATATCTACCTTCTTTCTTTTCCCTGATTCTGGACGTAATCTATTGAGCGGTTTTGATTTTTTACTTTGATCTTTTTTGAATGGCGTGACACTGAAAACCAGCAATTTGATCGACAACGATCGACTTTAATCGACTATCGAAATTATCGACATGTAACGTCCTGTATAAAAACAAAAAAAATTCCAATGACCCTTAATGAGCTTTCATGGTTAGCGACTGATCCGTAAAACAAAATGACGAGAGAGCAGCTACTGCTAAGATCGTCGGGACCTGAGATCAGAGAAATAAGCCGTCGTATATGTTATCGAGTCATCAGAATCTGGTTTCTGGCAGAAATCCAGTTATAGCAGCCTGCCAGGTATCGCCTGGGTCAGTTGAAAACCGACAGTCGCAATTTGTAACTGAATGTGCACGTGGTATGTTTTTCTTCGAAGAAATCTCCCGGGAGAAATTGTGTCGCACATTTGGTAGAGAAAAAAATATATCCCCTGTGTCGCCATCTGTCAAAACTGAGGAAAATTGTCTAGAACGAATTGACAAACTGAGGACACTTATACCTTAAAAGTATCTAAACTCTTCTTTGTTGATATTGTAAAGAGGATCTGGAAGGGTTTTACAAATGGCTGAAATTGCTTTGCCTCTTTCCAGCTGACAGCTGCTAGCTGTCCAAAAGGGTAAACAGACAAATTTTAAGAATGAGTGGCATTTAAAGGATGTATAAATCTCTATTCAGCTGTCAGTCATACTTTGTGATAACCTGCGATCAGGAACTCTTTTTAGGAGGAAGGGGGAGGGGAAGGGGGGGGGGAGGTGCGAGCGAGAGCTTGGACTGAAAGAAGGGGGAAAAGAGCACGTCCTTTCTTTCCCTTTCTCCTCTTGTTCGCCTCAACCTCTCCCCCCCCCCCCTCCCTCCCTTCCTCCTCCTCCTCCTCCTCCACCCACCTGTTTTTCGTAGAGTCGCAGTCAGGGTATAATTCCTGGATTTATCACAACTGAAAAGGAAACCTGGGCTCTTATGCCATGCCTGGCAGAACCCAACCATCCACGGAGCACATACAAACAATTCGTGGGCTAGTTCTACAGACAAGTTTTACCAGTTTAGGCTAGAAAAACTGAAGTCACCCCCAGTCACTCGGCCGAATCCCACTCCGGCCATCCGCGTCTGCGCGTTCCTTCATTGCTTGAGCCAACAGAAACGTGACATTTCATGAAATCACCACCATAGACGTGAGTAGTTGCGTTCAATTGTAATTCCTCTTCTACTTTCGTCATAAGTTCTTCTTGTTTAAAGATGTTCAGCGCACGCAAACCTCGGTACCACATTAGCGCTTGTCACGTGCCATTAACTTCGTTTGCAAAAGAAGATCTGAACTCCCTTAAAACAGCCAGAAAACCCAGAATTGTATTCAATGTTTGCACCATGATGTTTGACCATGCTCATTAAAAAATCCTCACTAGACAAACAACTCACAAAAGACCTGTTAATGAAAAATTCGTACTAATTTGTGAACAAATAAAAATGTCGAATCGAGGTATATTTTTCTTGCCTCGGCAAGTATAGAACTTACGGAGAAAACTAGGGGTCACATTTAAAAATCCAATTATTTCAAACTTTTACTTAGCTCTTCGCATTCCTAATGCTTTAGAGTGAAAAGAGCTGTTAATGCGTTTTATTGTTTTCTATTGTAATCTCCCGGGGACCTGCTAAATGCGCAATGTTTTAAAAATTCAAATTATTCTATGACGGTGTATGCAAAGCGAAGTCTTTTGTAAACAACTCACGCGGGTCGTATTTTATAAGCGCTTTGTTCTTGTCTGTATATTTACCAAACATCGATCATCATATCTCTCTTATCTGAGGAAGTGTAAAAATTTTAGCAACGCAGTGAAGTGGTTCAATGTGGGCAGATCAAGAGTATACGGAACAGTGCACTTTCATTGTAAAAGCCGGATCGTGTTTCGCAACAACAAAGCTAGACCAAGTTGTCACATGCGTATCAACGTAATGCGGAGAAGTATTCAAAGATTTCGCTGAGGTTCACGGTCTCCTCTAAGGATTACTCTCTAGACACGAAACAGTTTGCCCATGATTTGAGACATTCCTAGAAGTCACGGGTATTTGTTTAAGATGAGTGTGAGTTCTTCAAGGTACCCGCTCATTCGAATCAGCAAGACAGGCGAAATGAGGTTAAAGAACAAGGTTGGAAATGCAATACTGAAGGAGAATGCCTACGAAGACCGAGCCCTCAACACTCGCTTAGACACCTTATCTAAACATCAATTCAGGCAAGATAAGTACATGACTTACAGACAGTTAGAATTTGCCACAAAGCAAGTTTCGGCATCGGAAGAAAGACCTCGACCACTGCCAAATGGACAGGAAGGCGATCGCGAACAACTGCCGCCGATAGATACAAGAAGAAGATCGAACATTGTAGCTTCGAACTTGGAAACACATCGCTCCAACCATGGTGGAGAAGTAGTAGGGAATCATAAAGCGAAAGGGCGCTGGGAAAAGGCAATAACGCTTGTAAGATTGGCAGTACAGAAAAGAGATAGAAATGAAGGCAGTACTAAGCCGGTGACCCGCCATAGAAGAAAAATTTCTGGCACTCAAGCTCCTGAGTCACTGGTCTTAGATCCCAATCAGTTACCACCAATACATCCTAACGAAGGAATACTTCCAGAGCCCGTTGGTTCATCAAAGAGAAAAGCACCTTTAAGAAAACAACCCAGTTTACCAGAAATGTTAAAACTTTCCCGAGAGAAAACACAAAAGTGTCTGGAGGATCCCAGGTTTATGAAACTTGAGCAGTGTTTAAGCGAGACGAAAAATCCTCGAGAGACCCGACAACAACGAAGAAATTCGAAAAAACGAGCTTCTCCGGATATAATTCGCGGTTATACGCACTAAAATATAGCCGGCGAAAGAGAACTGTTTTTTCACGTATGCAAGAAAACATTGCTTAAAGTTATAAATTATTTAAAAAGGTACACATCTGCATGAAGTGGGAAGACAGCTTAAATTTTCCTTAAAACAGAATTTTTAAGATGGTTTATATAAGAAAACGTGATCAAAGTCTTGTAGTGAGTGAAAACATACAGTATAGCTAGATAATTAACTTTTTGTTATCGTAATTTCATGATCAACATCAAGTCGTGAGGTATTTCTTCACTCATAAACTTACGGTTTAAAAGATATTCAAAAACAAGCCATTTATTGTAAATAGAAATTCTACACTGTACAAAAATCGAATAAATTTTAAACCTTATTGCAATCAGGAACCTTGTTAGTTGATATAAATGTGTTAACCTAATTTTAATTCATTCTACTATACTGCCGGCTTTCTATTAAAACCTGAAGGACTGATGACATTATAATTTCCGTTTTTGAAGATGAGACGTTAGAAATGAAGGCTTTGTAAATAAAAGAGTAAACGTAAGGTAGTTTAAAGCAATAAAACTTTAAGGATAGAAAGAAAATTGAGTTCAATTTTCGTTGTTTAGTAAATTGTTAGCGTGTATAAATACATGAGTCTCCTATGGACAGCTAGTGACCCGTAAAGTTGCCCACTCAAAATTACACCGAGTACGTACGTGCATTGAGCCATGCATCTTGGTCAGTAATGTCACGTCTGCAACTTTCTATCAATCAGCCGTTCCTCGTTATCAAAATGCTTATTGCTTGTTCACTAGGTAGGCTGTTTCTGCGACCCTCAGACAAATATATTGACTGAACATCTCCACATTCGATATTTTTTTCTTTTTTATTTTGTTTTGTTTCTTTTCTTTTTTTTTCTTGTTTGTCTGTTTCTTTGTTTGTTTTCATCATGAGAGGAATGGAAAATGGCAACTCAGTATAGGATGCTGTCTGGCCTTTGAAACGTTTAGACTGACCGTGACATGCTTTATGCTATCGCTTTTCTTCGGGGGAGGGGGAGGGGGGAACTGTGAATCAAAGAAAACCAATCACATGCCAAACACTTTGTTGGTTTCCTTTAGAAAAGGAAAAGAAATGTTTCTTTATTGTAAACAGCTGTTCTCAGAGACTTGGTTGTAAACCAGAGTGACTCATTTACTTTAGGAAGCATTGCCGGGGAAATTAGAACGTTTTAGGATAAGGGTACGTTTTCCTGGATACAACGTCTAACGCTGAATTAATGGCAGGCTTGACTCTGTTACCTTGTTTCAAGAGACTACGCTTGTTTTGAACAAAAATTCTACAGCCATGGTTCATATGGTCCAGAGCGATCACTAGATCAATAAGAAATGTTTACCCCGAACAGAATGCTTACAAGCACCACTTGCCGACTCGTAAGAGAAAGTTAAACTCCGATATAGGATTGGCCTATAAAATTGTAACCCGTGTTTCCGTGAACAGTGTTTCGAGCGCGTGCGATCTCGATCTCGACCAGAGTGAAGTAACTCCAAGTATCTCAAGTATTGTAATAAAAACGTTATTTTTATTTCATTAGTGACGCCTCCACCTGCCGAAAAAAGTTATCATGTAATATTGTACAAAGGACGCAATTCAATCAATACTTCAAGGATTAATTTTGCTACATATGCCACGAAATCAATTTTCTTCCCTTTACTATAGTCTTATTTCGTCAAAATGTTCACCATTGTTTTCTTTTCTGAGGTCTCCTGGAAGCTGCGCAGTTGTGACCTTGGGGACGATATAACTTGGTAAATTTTTAATGCTGTGAAAACATTCTTTAATCTCCAAGATGCAACTGATATCGAATAATCAAACAAACATTTTCAGCACCAGAATCTTATCTTGTTCTACAAACTGCAATTTTCCTTTATGACCATTTCATTAATCCGGTCCTAATCAAACTTGCCTTCCAAGTACTTATTTTATTCCCGTAAAAACCGTGTTGGTCTGTAGCGCAAGGAGATACGAGCACGTATCTATTTGTCAAGTGACCTCTTTGGCAGTGGTCTGTCAAGACACGATCTACCATCGCTGTAATTCCATTGCTGTCGCTTCACAAACGCTACCATTTGTGGCGGAGCATCAGGACAAAGTCTATCGTTCGCTGAGTTCATCGGTAAAGGTTTCACGGCCCATCTGGAACGTGGAGTTGTGCTATTTGCAGCCTTTCTACCACAGCCTAGAGATACATCTGAACGTTCGCGAAGGTCCCTGTTGTATGAGGCGGTTTTAGCGCGGATTTGAACAGTCTTGAGCTTCTCTTGATTGAGATTAAACGGTCGTCCTCGATGTAGGTAGCCCATGCGTGTATGATTCTTCCTCAGATCAGGTAAAAAAGCTTCGATCAGCCTCTCTCTGTTTTGTTCATCCATGACAGTCATGTCTATCTCGGAGCGGCATGATTTAGTTTGCCGTGAATCTGGCGAATTCCTCGATGACTCCCAAACAGACAGCGGTTTGCGAGTTCTAAAAGGTTCAGAATTCGCTCTGGACCTGTTATGTCTCCGTGTTGGAGAAAGCGAAACTTCGGATCGTCCGTCCACGTTCATGGTTCGAAGCGCTTTGTTCTTTCCACGGCGTATGAAACTTCTAATACTTGATTATTGTGTTTACCGAAGTTAATATAGACTCCGTTAATTAATACCACACCATATTAAAACCATCAACTCTAAAAGTAGCACAACTCTGCCACCCGTGCAACAAACGGCGGAACTGCAAAGTGTAACTGTGTAACAAGACAAGTAAATCCACTGACAAGCTTGAATGTTCAGACAGACAAAGAAGTGTTCATGCCTGTATAAATTATTAACAATTGTTTCAGGTTGTCAACATTTATTGTTTATGGTTGAGTATGATTATATTTATTTTTATAATAGAGTCACCTGCAGCCAGTCAATGAACGTGTAACATGCATGGCTGGTCAATTTGTTGCTAGGTTACCGTTTGTCAGAGATAACACTGGGTTGGAGTTACAGAAGTTTGTTCGTGTCCAGGCTCTCGGTAGTTAGGGACGAGTGAATAGCTGACGTTAAACATAGACGTTACGTACTCGATATATTTCGAACATAAAAACAGACACACTGCTTGTGTATGGTCCCCAGTGGTTTATCTAAAAAGAAATTCAATTGCAAATTTATCGTTAATAACTTTTGATAGCTTCTGCCGTCAAGCACTGATCTACAGGCATTACGTCAACCAGCTTTATTGTGTCTGACAAACGCACCCTGTCCCACTTCTAGACAGTATCAGGGGCAACCCAAGTGGATGAAATTGAGAAATTGTAATTTATCTCTCTGAAGCTGCCGTTTCTTGGTAACTTTTTTCTACTATTGGCACCAATGGCAAGATACTGGGCTCCTGTTATCGGTTAGAAGTTAAATTGCCCTTGCCAGTGAGGGAAGGAAAATAATATGTATGCCAGTTTTCTTAGATATGGCAATTTTTTCTGAAAGAATAAAGAAACACACACGCACTCAAGATCAGAGGGTAGGTTTCTGAATGCAGCCATATTTGGAAGTAGACAATTTTTTCGATCAAAGCGGAAATTGAAATGATCTCATTATGTAAATGATAGAAAGCAAGTGAGTGAAAGGAACAAGGATGGGTAAGAGCTGAGAAAATTAACAAAAACAAACGTAAAGAAACAGCGGTCAGTTTAAATGGTGCGTCACGATCAAACACTAATCACTAACATGCGACATCTTACATTTGACGTGGATTTCGTTCTTTTTTTCAGTGCTCTTGCTCCATCTGAGCGCGGCTAGCCTGCGTCGCAGACAGACAAAACCGCCGGTATAGTCGTAGGCTCGATTTCCGCCGCTCTCTCGTGCCATTTCCCGAAGAGCGGCTGGTAATCGAGCCTAGTATAGTCGGGGATTTTGTGACACGTACGGCTGCAGCGCAGGCTAAGCGCGGCCAGAATGCCGAAAAAGCTCTACTATACGGGAATGCTCGCTAAATAGTGGTAATGGGACTGAGTGGAGTCCAATTCAGTCTGTAATCATACGAGTGATGAACAAAATCGGACGACCGCGAAGCGGCAGTCTGATTTCTTAACAGGAGTATGTCCTGTTACCAATTAATTATAACAATTACAATTTCCCGCAAAAGTAAAAGTTTCATTTGGAGAAGAGCTTTTACATGTAATGGTCATTTTAATGTAATAATTTAAAATTCAAAACAGTCACTGGAGACTAAACCTCCACAATTTTACAAACAGCCTCTTGAATTGGTTACTATAGTGATTGTAATCAATGTTGTGATTGGTGGATTTAGTGGACAGGACTTAAGGACGGTGCCTACTAAATACAAAGGATTTTGCGCCAGGTTAGGACCACGCGGAAAAAGTAGACCTTTGCAAGGACTATTGAAATCCACAAAGCAAAATAGGGGTAGCCACGCATTTTTTCGAGATAATTAGCCTTGAATCTTAACAAAAATGCTGACATCAGCGTTTTTCTCAAAAAAAGAGGGAAAGGTTATTTCCTTCCAGATTTCCTTAGAATTCCCTCTAAATACAGAAAGGCAAATACATTTTCAAAGATCTTTAAACTACACGGCAAATGGTAACATTAAAATCATTTTTGGTACGTTTTTAATAACAAAATAGAGTCAAAAACGCTTTTAGCGTCTCTGACAGCCTTCCTCTTGTTCAGCTAATATATAGTCTAAATGCCTTTTGCTCACAACCAGAAACTAATCACTTGTTGAATAGGCTTGTCACTTCCATTTCGCAACATAAAATGTAGGGGCAGCCACACGTTTTTTAAAGTTATTGATCTTTTTTGAAAACTTTTGCGGTGCCCGTTACATTTTTCCTTTCACCTCCCCAGTAAGTAAGACATTTGCATTTTTTCGCGCGCACTACGCCATCTGCTGGTACATGTTTATAGTTGGATTTCAGTGTAATTTTCGACAGATAACAATTAGGTTTTCAGCAGAAAGACGTTAACATTTATTGGTTAGCGATATGCTGCTATTCTGGTGTTCCTGGTTTAAGTACAGGTTCATTAATATTGATTTGGTCAGAGTAAAAAAGATTTAATTTTACTCGTGCACTTGGTGGCGTAGTTGAATGCGTCAACATGAACCCCTGCGCGCGCTTATACCATGGCTTGCGTGATGCGCAGAACCTGTGCGCACTAACAAAAGTAGGCACCGTCCGTAAGATGGATAAACAAATAAATAAAGACGCTGTGTAGCACTTTGTGTTAACCTTGGATGCAAAAAATGTTCATAAAAAGGTGCTCAATTCAGTAAATTCGAGACGTTTCGGGTATAACCCCTTCATCAGTCGGATGTAAAAGTCCGTAAGATGATTGGCTCATGTAACTGTCCGATTACGTACAGGTGTCAGATTACAGCCAACTGTCCGATTACAACTTTGCAGATTAATTAGAGCAAAATACAGCAGTTTATGCACCAATCACATTTGAGGAAATTGTAATTGTTATGATTAAGCAGCTAATTAATTTGACAAAAAAGATGCCTTATCCATCACTTATACAGGAAATTATGTTTTTAGTCCCACGTCACAACATACAGGAAAAAGGTCCTGTACAAATGAGGCTATTGTCCTTATTGGAAACTGACACTGCGTCTTCTTCTCCCCTCTCTCCGAGTAATAGACTGAGAGCAGTCTCTCTTTTCCTCGAATATCAATAGGGACAAGTAAGCGTACGAGCGTGACTGTGAGCGCTCACTGTCAAGCTCGCACGCTTACGTGTTTTGCGTTCTTACTCACGGATTTTCGAGGAAAAGAGAGACTGCTCGCAGTCTATACTGGAAATGTTGTATTGAGGTAGTTATGTCTCGTTTTGTGGGCGGGGTTCCAAGCTATCAGTTCCTGCCAAAAGGTTAAAAACAATTGTACCTTTGTTCATAAGAGTTCAGCTCCTCAGCCTAGCATCATTTTTTAGCACTATGCGCTCCCGGTCTTGGAAAAACGTTTTCCCCTGCCCCGTTAAAAGCGAAAAGCTATTTGATCAGATATTCCATAACGGAAGTAAAATGGGCTTAGAGTGTTGCGAAAATTAAGGGTTACGTTTGGAGGCGGTCTTGTCCTTGTGTCCTGGTCGACAGCAGCCTCGCTTCTCAATTTAACAGGCTTATGCTCTATCTGCAGGAAATCCGCGAAGTCCTTCATAATTTTGTCAAACTTGGTCCAAACCCATCGTTCGTGGCTTTGTGGTTTCTTTGCATGTGATTCCTGAAAGCACAGTGCACTGCCCTTCCTCCTGTTCAAAAGAGGAGTCTTCCCGTTCAAAGTTTTGGCCGATAGGCTCTTTGCTGTTAAATTCCGCTCTGAAGCAGGTTTAGATTCCGAAGCAGAAGGGCTTTTTATCTCAGATTCTTTCCCATTAGCTGATCCAGCGTTTAATGAAGGATTAACTTCATTTGCCTGCTGTTGATCCGTGTTGCTACCCAGAGAGCTGCCTTTAGCATCACCCGTGTACGTGTTTATCGATTTAATTACTTGTTCGTTTTCTTCCACCGAATCACACGCGCGTTCTCCGGTCACTGATGACGCTCGCGACAAACTTAAAGTTGTTACACTGTGTCGAAAATTCCGATGGCTTTGTCTCGCAAGTCGGCTGTCATTTCCAAGATCTTCGCTTTTATATTTGGCCTCTCTGCTCGATGAAATATTGTTAATTAATATAATAGGCTTTCCATCTGTAGCAGAGAACCTCATTTCATCGTTTTCATTCAGACTATAGCGCGCAACTTTCCTTCTACTCTCTGCTTGCTTCACAATGGCAGCTCGAGCACGTTCCATCTCTGCTGATTTTAAAAGCCTTTCTTGTTCAATTCGTTCAATTGTTCGGTTAAAGTCGCATTTCAGGAAAGAGTTTCTGTATCTTGCGAAATGTGCTTCGCGACGCGTTGTTCTAAATTGGCTGAGGTGAAGTTGCCTTGCGTCTCGTCTATGACGATCAGTGTTAAAATCGTCCCCAATTAGAAAGTTGTCATCTTCGCAATAAACGTCTTGAGACGAAGCCATACTTGCCAACTGTTCACCGCCGTTGTCACAATTAAAAATATGTGGAATTCCGACCGGTTACATAGTCACTCAAAAAAGCAGCCTCCAAACATTTTTAAGTTTTCCGAAAATTTAGGCAGGAAACCTGAAATAGTTCGTCAGTTTTCCTCAAATCTCTAAGTAACTAACGCTTAGTTTTTGTTTTATTCAAGTAACCTACTCTAAGCGATTTCACTTGTGGTTTCTTTCGAATAAATAAAATATTAGTAACTGATGGGAAAAAAATGAAAGTTTATTTAATGTTTTGAAGTATTTTCAATGAACTCCTGCCACATTTTTTGTCCTATCTGACCAATTAAGAAATCTAGAATTTCTGATAGCAGGTAATGCGATTCATACTGAGAATGCTTTCTTCGTTTTTGTAACTCATTTTATATTTATAATCTAAACTAAGTTTTTATTGGTTGCCGGAGAAAGCTTTCTTTTTTCCTTGGATCATCAATATTAAAAGTTCATTACTTATTTGCGAGAAAATCAGCAGTAGAAAATTTTCAATTGTATTCCATCAGCTTTTAGCATGACCCCATGCGTTTCCTTTGTACCTGTGAGAAGCGCATGGTATAAATCGATGGCACTGAGATCCTAGTTTTCAGTAGCGGTGCAACACTATAAGACACTAGTAATCCTTAGAAACACTGAGAAACTAAAACGAAAGACCAAAGATCAAATGTTCTGCATGATCTCTTTTTTTGCTTGCAATAGGCCTTTTGCAGCTGGGGTCACGTGACCATGATTTTCCTACAAATCTTATATATTATGGGCTATAACATGCCAGAAATAGAAAGAGCATATCGAAAATACCAAACTGGCGAAGTTTGAGGCCCCTGGCATTAAAGATTTCGATTTTATGACGGTTTGAATTTTTAAAAAAATAAGAACATTTGTATGGAAAATGTCGCTGGAGAGCAAGGCCTTGCTCTCCCACTGAGCGACATTTTCCATACAAATCTTCTTAAAAACTCTTATTCTTCGGCTATTTCAGCTTCAACAGAAATAATATACACACTGCGGTTACAAACATGACAAAACAACGCATGTTGTAAAAAGCTTTGATTAATTACTTAACGTTTCGTATGCCGGCCGGCCTCAACATACATCCTCAGAAGTGACGGTTGGATAATACAACAAGAAAAAACTACAACAAGATATTTAAATGCTTAAGAGAAAGACTGGAAACTAATTAAGACAATTGTGAAAAACCTGATAATACACAGACCTATTTAAGTCTGCTTGACAATATATAAAAGGTTAGTAAAGTAAAGGTTACTCGCTGCCAACATTTTCGTTTAAAGAAGGTTTTAAAACGTTAATCAATAATGATTCTTTAATTCTGCAATGCACATCAGAACACCTGGTACTTTTACCTTATTTCGCAACAAAGACACGGTAAACAGCCGACATAAAAACATTCAATTTACCGTTGAATTTGAAAACAACTACGAAATTCCTTTCCTTGATGTTTCAGCCAAACGCCATGAGAACAACTCCTTCTCCACATCCATCTACCGCAAGAAAACTTTCACTGGTCTTTACACTAAATGGGACTCAATCATACCTCCAAAGTACAAGATCAACCTCATCCGAACACAGGGGGTCCATACAAGCAGTGTGTCTGTTTATGTTCGAAATATAAAGAAATATATGGGAAGATATTGAAGAGTCTTAATATCGTAAACTTATATCGAGAAATGTCTAAGTTAAAGCTTAAGATAAATGTAAACTGACCTACCTCAGTTGTCGTGTATTGTCGTTTCTGTGGCTCTAAATGGCAAATTTGAGCGATTTGGTGGGTTTTGCGTTGACTGTTACTAAACACATGATGTAAGAGGGCATTGTCAAGCTTCATCCAATCAGCGTGGAGCAAAAAGCGTGACGGTTGCTCCTTGGCACACGAAATCTGTGCCGCGGATGCTGATCGCTTCGAAAGCTGCGTTTCTCGAAAATTATTTGGCGGTCAGCGCTTGGATTTTGAATGGATCTTCGATTGGATGCCACAAGCAGAAGCGTCAACCTTTCAGTTTATCTGGTGTTCGATTTGTAAGCCGAGCGATTCTAATTTCTGGGTGAAAATCGGCTTCGCGATGGATCGGTCGAAACCGAGCTTTCCACCCTTGTCCCCTTCTTATAACGTATAGTAACAGTCAACGCAAAACCCACCAAATTGCTCAAATACGCCATTTAGAGCCACAG
>CM042749.1:36023950-36034472 GCA_022496165.2 Catalaphyllia jardinei
AGTTAATAAATGTAAGATATATAGAGTAGCCCTTTCCAGTCTATTGATATTTTGAATTTACGCGTGTTTTTAAAGGTTCCTGCAAAAGAGAAATAGCTTTTTGTACCTCAGTATGATGAAAGAGCACGATATGGCAATCGTGACCTCAGGGTTTTATTCCAAAGAGGTGCATTATGGTATTGTGCAAGTAGTGAATAGAAATTTAAGACGTTTCAAACGGAAACTGTCTGAAAAGGGACACAATGAAGAGGCTGTCTAATAGAGTAAAAGCTTTCACTGCTGACATTGGCATTCAATGCTGGCTGTAACTCTTCAATAACTCTTAAATTTCTATTCTCTACTTGCACAAATGCCATAATACACCTCTTTTACCCCCCCAAAATTTGCATAGCAATTGTTTTAGATTACTCTTGGGACATGTTCATGTCCCAGGAGAAATTGCAAACAATGAGTATGCAAAATGTTTGGGGAGGGGGGGGGGGGGGGGTTAAAGAGGTGTATTATGGTATTGTGCAAGTAGTGAATTGCAGATGTTTTCTGTCTAGATTCCAGACCCCCATTGTTACAGTATAAATAACTTTCCAAAAAGTTGTAACGGTTATACTTTTGAAAATGTATGTTGACTAGCAAACAAAACGTCAAGATTATAAAATGCACGTTTTTAATATGTTTATCACCGCTGTTTGTTTTATATTTTTAATCAAGCTACGATGGCCGCTGACCAAGAGTTTATATGATTTTGGAAAATCTTCGGAAAGTGGTCGGAAATCTTCGGAGAATCTTCAAAAACGCCGTCATCAGTATCTCTATATAATAAACAGAAGATTACTCGTTAGCTCGAAGCTATGAATTTTATGTTCTCGTGACAATAACAATATCTCGCTGCTCGAATGATATCTGGAACACGAAGCACTGACCATAAAACACCTATTTTAAAGAATCTGCATTGGCTGCCAGTCGAAGCAAGAATCAATTTTAAAATTTTACTTTTAACGTATAAGATCTTTAATGGGCAATCTACCAGTTATTTAGAATCTATTATACAAGAATACCACTCATTAAGAACACTAAGATCAGCAACTCGTTCTCTATTATGCTTCCGATCTATCAAATCCAACTCCTATGGTGGCTGCGCTTTTTCAGCAACTGCGCCGAAATTATGGAACTCAATTCCAGAATATTAATTAAAAGAGCAGAAGCAGAAGAAACATTTAAAACTTGGCTTAAGACATTTTTGTTTCAAAAACATTGTTGTTAATTGATTATTTATTTTTTTCTGTCTTCTTTAATGAATTATCCGTTGTTAGGCGCATTGATGTTAGAAATGCGCCCTATAAGCACTTATTTATTATTATTATCACCATCTCACTCGTTCGCTGCGCTCACTCGTGAGATATCTTACTTGCTACTCGAACATAAAATTAATATCTTCTCGCCACCGTGTGATATCCTCTATATATTGCATGAGTGTCCTAAGGACTTAAGTCCACGATTATAGCGTTAGGTATTAACATTTCTCTTGGTATTAAACCGGCAATACGTCACATCGTCTTTCGGTTATTTTTGACTGGGGTCCAGTCTGAAAGAGATTGATCGATCGAGAGCCGGCCTGGTTGCGAAGTTTCCCAACTAAAAATAGCCAGCGCCCTAGTGACACAATGCCAGATAATCTCTTTAAAAAAAAACTAAAATACGACCATTTTCAGTCAAGCCAGGTCGCCAGCTCAAAGACCTCCTCCACCTGCGTTTCGTTTAAATTCATCCTTTATGGTCAAACCTGCTGTTGACAAAAAGAACCTCTAGTAATTCCTTTGATTAAACAAACCAACCCACATAATTTGCAGTGGCCATTATCTTTTTGTCGGAGAATTGAAAACGGAAAGAACTGTTTATTCTTGCGATTAAACTAAAGCGAGAGCCTTTTGTTTTGAATGCTATTTGCATATAAAAACAGGAAACCGATTGGGGTAAATACAACTTAAAAACCTCGGAGCCGTGAGAAAATTCAAGCCTGCTTCAATAGATCCAGTCTGAAAAGGTATTTATGAAGATTGAACTGCGCAATAAAACTGTACTTAAAGGCGGTGAGATAGCACCCACTTCAAATGATTGCGATATCGAAGGAAAGGTTGTTGTACCGACGGCAAAATCGGTGGACATTTCGTGCACTAAATATCTCGTAGCAATGACGGGGCGGTCTCAAAAGCGATCAGGAAAACGAGTGAGGTATTCAATGTGTACATTGATATATCGGGCTGCAAATATTTACGACAATGAAAGTTCTGTTTATGCCGTATTAATTGAAAAGTAGAAAGCCTCGGGGCAGATAAACCGCAAGCAAACATTTGGCATGTAGAACCTTTTCACGAAGAGCTGCCAATAAGAAATTCTTTTCTGAGTATTAAAATTACCCTACCAACTGTGTTTTCCAGTTGATAATTCCAAAGAATGTCACTCTCCAACGAGTTTAGTAAGGTAATTTAAATGAATTCAAATAAACGTTAAATTGACAGCCATTTATAGGTCTTAAAGGTCTACAAGCGCCAAACAGAATCTTTAGGCCGCTTCCCAGTACGTATGCTTTGGACACAATTAATCCTGCTGTTTCTAGATTAGAATTGGCCAAAATAGAAAGAATATCGCGTTGTAACATGAGTATACAATAAATAATTCATTCATTAAATAGGACTGCTTCCTCTCTCTTTATTTTGATCATAAGTTAAAACTGTAGTACGATCAGAGGATATCGAGTATTTTGGGGGCAAGGAATAGTGACAGGGTTACCATTTCACAAAAATACGATCGATTTTCTGACAAAATCACGAGTTAAATTCATGACTAAATGATTACACCTCAGGCCATCTATATTATAACAAAGAAGAGGTTGCTAATATTTAAATATAGTGAAACATCATCTAAAAATCCCCCAAAAATACATCACCGCATGCAGAAATGTTCAAAGGCATTTAAGAACCGACAAAGTTAAAATCTACTCTTGGGTATACAGTTAAATAAATTGCAGCTGCTTCCAAAATCGTTTACATCATCTCTCATAAATAGATATGTATCACCGAATATTTAAAATTCCAAATATGAAATTGAAATATCAAAACAAAGTGCAATGATTCACAATCATGTAAGTAAAGTACAGTGATATGGTATATTGCCATCCTCAGAAAATACAAAAAAACAATATTTTATAAATCTTTTGGATCAAATATGTACACTGAGCGTTTTCTTTTACTTGCACACCTCAATGATTTTCCGAGCTAAAAAAATTGAAGCTGAAACGATGCCAAATAGAGGACGCTATATTCATAATTTATGCAGTAAAATTCAATATCATGTGAACTGCAGCTAATGTACATATTTCTCGAGGAATCCTGATAGAATATGCTTTTTGGATTTTCCTTCTTTTCGAGGACCTTCGCCCTTGTCCGCAGATAATTTTCTGTCATTGTCTTTTGTATTGCTAGCTTCTCTAGGCTGTGTAAACCTAGTAGCGTACACTGTCGAATCGCTCCATGTTTCATGTAACGGGGGTCTATTGCTGCTTGAAATCGCCGGGCGTGTGAGCGAGGAACTCTTTGAATATCGTTGTTCCTCGCGGGGGGAAATGGTATATGACTCATTTTCGCCAAAGGTCACAGTCTTTCTTCTTGCTGGGTCTTTGCGGATTTTTTGTTGTCGGCGATACCGCGTCGACGATGCATCCAACAGGTACTCGCTACCCTGCGCCTGTTTGCTGTCCGCCGCTACAGTGCTGTACTCGTGTCGGCTGACGGTAAATGAGTGACTTTTCGTGACTGTAGCGTTATTGGCGGGTTCATTTCGCCGGGCACAAATGACTTCTTTATCATTTCTTTGGTCACGGTAATGCGTAGTAGAATCGGTAGTATTATGATCGTTTTGCTCAGAGTTGTTCCCGCAGCTGTAATTATTGTAGCTTGCAGCTTGGTAAAGTCTACTCGGATATCTAGAATCATAACCGCTATCATGACTGTAGGTCGAGTCTTCAGACACGCCAGAATCGGTTGACGTGCTCGAGATTGAATAGCGCCAGCCTGGAACGTTCTTAAACTCGTAACTGACTCCATCGTCTAAGCCTTGAGCGAAGGAACACTTTTGTTTGAAACTCTCCGAGAGCATTGCTTGGGAGAGTAGTGCTCGAACTTGATCGTTACCAGCGACGTCCACCGCTTTCTGCCCGCATCCGTTCCTTGCGTACACATCAGCGCAGGCTGAGTTTACCAACAAGCTAACAATGTCCAAATGACCTTGTTCCGAAGCGAGGTGTAGCGCCGTGCGCCCATCGGAGTCAATAAGACTTAAATCTGCGCCTCGCTCCAGGAGAAAGTTCGCGAGCCCTAAGTTACCATCTACACACGCTTGTTGTAGTGCGGTGAGTCCATATTTATTTGGCTGATTCACCCTGATGCCTTGCCCATATTTCAATATGAATTTGACTTTTGTCGTGTCTCCCTCTAACACGGCCTGGTGAAACACTGCACTCATGGCGAAGAAGAAAACACCAAGGCTTACCACGAGAAATCACACGTCTATTCAACCCGCCATTCTGTTGAAAAAGAGTAGATAATTTCGCTTTCTAAACCTAAATAATTTCGTAACATGCTTAAGTTTGTACTCCTTTCATGTTTCAAAACAGAACAAAAGGGTGTTTGAAAGCCCAAAACGGAGACTCAATAAGCGGTGTACACCGAATACTAGAAGAATAAAGGTTTACGATGGCGCGACACACCGCAACCGGCTTACCTGTCAGGAGTAACATTAACACCGGCGTAAATTAGTTAATACTTTTTGGATTTCCTATCAACTGTCGTTAGGAGCGGCTCATTACGTTGAGGCATTCAACTGCGACCTTTTCCACGTAAACTACTGAAGCAGATCGACAAAACCCGAAGGAGTGATTAAAATTCACATGTACTCTAAACAGAATACATCGAACTGTCCAAAAGGACATGTAATGACTCGATCTGTCATTGGTCGAGAGTTATACCTCGCTTTTGTTTTCGTAATGCAATATTTTTCGAACTTGAAACAGCGGGTGGCAAGTTTTTATCAACACCTCCGACGACCGTAAAAGGATCATAACATAACAAGCTGTCGAATTGGGTTTTTTTTTAGGCTTAATAGAAAAACACTTTCCCCGACACCAACACTCGGGAATTTTGGTCCTTCTTTTTCCTCCACAACTCTACGTCAAGGGGTTTGATATGTTACAGTTTCTGTATCGTGAAGTGAACACAAGGGACATTGATCGTAATTTATTGTTCCTTCATTGTCAATGTTTTCTTTTGTTGGATCATAGCCGGTCCACGTAGAAATATCGTTACCTAACCTTGTTGTGGCGATTAGAAAAGACGGGAATGTTGAGAACCTAATTAGTTATTTTATTAATCTTACGCGGTGAGTGGAGTGGGAATGGAATAATTTTAAAGCAACATCGGCTGGCTAAGATAGATCAATGAACAATCTACAGGGGTTCTTTTCAGGAAAAAGGTTTAAACAATGATAAAAGTAATGTTTCACACCCACCAATAGAAAAAAATGATGTGGAACTGATAACAAATCATAATACAAGGTAATGGTGGGTTGGGAGTGCTAAAAGTATTGAACGGTTGCCTATATATTGTCGCACCTTTGACATTCATTTTTGAAACAATATTACCAGTAACTGCACTCATGCGCCTTGAAGAGAACTCAAGATGTTTGTCGAGCTTATTTGCCTGATTTGTCATTATGCACCAAACACAATTCCAGCGAACCGGAAATGACGCGTGTGGAAGAAGCGGTTCGGGCTAAAGGAAGTACCTCTAATACTTCTGTTCAGGAAGGAACTTAGTAAGCGCGAGACGCCTATTTTTTTTCCCTTACTTTCTAAGGTTATATATATTCCAAGAAAACTCCATGCCCTCAAGACTTTCAGCCTTTTCCAAACTTGTTGCGTCAGGTACACAGCAGCAATCAGCTTCCGCCGCAGCTCTGGCAAATGCCAGAGCTGCGGCGGAAGCCATGTTGACCTATCGGTTTCTAAACTTGCTGCGTCAAGTCCACAGCAGCAATCAGCTTCCGCCGCAGCCCTTGGTATTTTTCCAGCCATGTTGATCTATCGGTTTCTTAAATCTCCACCTTTTTTCCTTCTCCGACTTAAATCGAGATGGCGGTTGCACAAAGATCAAAGACTTGACTGAAAGAAGTAAGCGCGTGCAAAAATGTTCGATTGGTACCTGCCTGTTTTTTTATTTACGCTGGTTTGTTTTTGTTCTCGCCCTGACACACTTCCCGCCGAATACTGTTCAAAAGAAAAGTAGTCGCTTCTTGCCGGCAGTGGAGTCGTGTTTTAACTGAACCCATTTGAAAAGCGAATTGTAAAATAAAAATAGTAAAAAACAGCACAACTGTGTACAAGTTAAACGTAATTGTCAGATGTGGTCAGCTGCTTCGTGTTGAACTGATGTTGTGAGCTCTTTTCTGTAAAATCACATGGACACAAAAATTTTATGTGCATACCTTGAGCATTCAAGGCAGGCTGTGTTTTTTCGCGGCTGTCAAGTTCAAACGACTACTGATTCCCCTCTACCTTCGATTTAGCTTCGGTAAATCTACACGAGTTCAAACCGAGAGCGCTAGCATTGATAATGATTGATGTTCAAAAGAGTCAGTGGTTGCCGTAACAAATGCTGTTTTTTTTCTTTCTTTTTTTTTTGCGAAGTGAGCCCAAAACAACGCTGTTCATTCAATCCAATTCATCAATTTGATCATTTAGCAGGTATTTGTTTGCGGCAATATGTTCCAAGTAAGTCGTCTTATTTCGTAACAAAAAATCAGTCTACCTTAACACGTGTAGTCATTGAGAACGGACAATCGCAAAAGCAAAAAAAAAAAGTAATTGTTCTAGGAGAACAAAAAAAAATCCTATGTCTGCCATTGTGGGCCTGTCAAAACACGTGTCAGTTTTAGAACGTGGCATCGCTAGTCGACACATGCAACGGTTCAAAACAAAAATGTTGCAAGAAAGAAGAGATAGGTCTGTAGTGCAACAGACGTAAGGCGAAGAAAAAAAGCGCAACTCGAATCAGATGTTTTGCACGTCAAGACAATTCACGGTTTCTCTCAATTTCTAGATAGCGCGCTTCGCAAAACTGGTTATGTAACAATAGTCACGTCTTTGTGGCGTGGGAATCGCTTCCCGCCGTTCAGAAGAAAACAGCCCGCCTGGCAGACATTGCGTGAGAAATCTTAACTTAGGGACTTTCCTGCTGTGACTGTATAGCTAGCAAAGTTACCAAGATCACGCGACAAAAAAATCGAAAAAAAAGTGTTGTCATTAGGTATGAGTTTTCACCTTTTTTTCACTTTTCTCCACTTTTAGCTTCAACTTAGACAAAACCTTGATATTACACAATTTTATATATTTAGAACAATCTTGTACCGAAAACCTGAGATGAAAATGGAAAAATATACAAGTTAATATATATAGCTCCTCTATTGTTCATTGCCTAGTCAAGGTACCGTCTGTTTGATAATTCACCAAATAAACTTGCTGCGGTCAGATAGAAAGAGAAACGTCCAACAATGTTTTAGTAGAGAGAACTAAAGAAGCATTGCTCCTGATCTCTGCAGGTTATCGTAAGTATAAAACTTATAAATGGATTTGTATACTCACTCAGTTGAAAGCAGAACTGAGCTCACTGATCTTGTGGTAAAATTTCGACAGGCCCACAAAATCAACGGACACAAAAGACATTTCCACGCAGCGTCCGGGGCGCTATCGCTCAGTGGGAAAAGTGGACCTTATACCATATTTGTTAATCAGATGGGCGCTTTCTCAGGCGGCAATATAACTGGCACGCGAGTTTAATTGAATTCTTCATTCGATATTGAACGAAGCGCTGTTCAACTCTATATAAAAGATAACTATATATAAACCTTAGCCTCAGCACCTGTTGGGTCTCCTAAAATTATCATAGAAAAACTTCTTAGGTATAATCCACTTACTGTTCTGTGTGGGTCAGAACCTGTGTGCCAGAGCAAGTCTAAAACTAAGCTATCACTTTCAACGGTAACCCAGTCAAATGCATTTTTGAAATTCTTACTGGCAACTGTCACAAGCTTTTTTAAGAGATGAATATTGATAAACTGTCGTTAATAAGGAAAACGTGCAAAGACAGATTCATGTTAACCTTGACTGAAGCTTGAAAGGCTTCTTCCTGGAGAGTCTTCAAATCTTCCTCAGCTTTACTGCAGAAATTGGAGAAGCCAGAATGTGTCACACGCGAAACCGCGCACTAGTCGTACAACTGATGTACTAATAAAATATTTACGGCTTCTAATGGACTTTAATTTGCTGAGCACGATCCCGGAGCACTATACCAATAATTGCATGATGAACGGTTTTATACATCACGCGAACTTACCAACTCAGCTAACAACATGGTCAATCTCACAAGTCTAGTCTAACAGTAAAACATTTTGCCTGCTGTTTATGATATCAGCTCTCTAATAAATAAATTGAAGATAGAAAGATTGGCTCGGTTGGACCTGCAGTGAACCAGTTTTCTCCTCTAATCCGGCAGGTCACCGGCCGTTCTAGCACGTCTGAAAACACCTTCTGTAGTGAGGCGCCTGTATAACTATGCGGTGTTGTCGACGTATACGCTTACTAACATTCACGATCAAATTATAACAATGAAATTATGTCAAATCATCAGCAATTCACTATCCCCTGGCCAAGAAGATTTTATCAACGTACCGACCAATATAACAAATTTAAAAAGTGCACTACCGCAATTTCAACATCTCTGGTAGTTTATCTTATAACTGTTCCAAAAAATGTCTCTATCAGACTGACGACCATTAATAACTCCAGAGAAGGGAGGCTCTTGGCTATAAGAAAGGAGTTTGGAGACCCTCAAATGGCAAGGAACTCAAAGCAAAGCGTTTCTGATTTGAAGTTAGTTCGTGTTTGAGCCAGGAGCCCAGTTTGGGCTTATTCCGAGGTCTAAGGAAATTATCAATGATTCATTGTTGTGGGATATTTCTTTTATTTTGCTACTATTATAAAGGAAGACTAAATTAAATAATATAAGAATAAACAAATAAAAGCATTTCCAGAAATATTGTCACATGACATATACCATAGCGTACGATATTCACGCATGTGTCACGCGATTGCAATGTCAATTAATAAGCTTGTAGCGTGCAGAACGAGACAGAATTTACAGCAGGGCCCCCTAGGGAGTATCGGGAAGGGGAGGGTATCCTCAGCTGCTAGTAATGCCAGATGAGGAAAAGTACTGGGGGAGAGTTTTGAGAGATCGGTTTCAATCAACCTACCTACATGCGATCAATATGCAATCACAGGCTCCACGTTCTTCTATACTAGCATTCTCGGATAAAAACGTCGTCATATTGCCCTCCATCAAAAGTCTCCACTAGCACTGCGTATCCGGCTGCAAAATTTAATTAACTAATTAAAAAGGATTGTGGTGGCAGGTTTGTGCTATTACGCCATGCGTGATGGTGAGCGACAATACAGAAACATTGATCGTGTAAAACGCTCAAAATTGCCGAGGGAGCAAATGAGGTTTTTTGCCTCAAATATAAAGAAATTGGAATAAGAGAGCATTAGAGCTCCCTTGTGCGGTTGGACCGGTGAGGGTGGGGCCCTGCAGACACTCTGCTCCCCGTAACTCAGCCCCATGAGGAGGGTTTGGGGGGAGGGGACAGAGACGGGGGAGCATTTTATGCTTTTTTAGATTTTTTTCATTGTTATATAAACATGTTAAAATGCTTTTATAACTTGATTCAATAATAGTGGACTGTATCTGGCCCGCAAAAATTGGATGTAGATGTCGACAAAGCTCCGTAATTAGTCAGTCATTAAGATTTTTTGGGAAGCGGGCCGCACACTTCCACCCAACTTTCTAGGAAAGGTAACACGCTCAGTCTGGCCGGCTAGTTTCAAAAGCTTAACAGTTAACCACTCTTCTTCGCGATCCTTGAACACTGTAGTCGAAATAGTCTTTGAAGGAAGAAATAAGGAAGTCGATTTCTTGAATTCCGTAAGTTGTCGTCCAACTTAGATCATTCGGGGCTTATCGGGAGAATAATGAACGTTCAGTCCAATTAATTAAGTCATAAGGCTGTAATTAGCTGTAAGGCTGGTTGTATGGAGTTCGAATTCATTTGTGTGGTCTGTGGTTTCGTCAGAAAAAAAAAAACAGTTTCTTTAGTATCATATGTCCCTGAAAAGTACGTGAGTTCTTGTGGAAGTTTGCGTATAATTGCCATTAATTTGCTGTTAACTTAGTTTGCGTAACTACAACAGAATGAGGATAGATACCTGACAACTGTTTTGTTTATGTTCTGGGAGATCACAATGACGTCAATACCACAATTTATAACTCGGTCAATACGGTCTCCCTCCCTGCGTGAGATGAGGAAAAATGTACAGCTCACGATTACAAGAGTCATATACTCCACGACACATGCACCTCTT
>CM042749.1:36034482-36083035 GCA_022496165.2 Catalaphyllia jardinei
GAGCTTTCGTTGAGTTGTTTTTTTTCTCTATAAAGTAAAGCAAGAAACACAAATCGCCAATTTCGACAGCCTCGCAACCCCGTCCCAGATGTAAATTAACTGCATTCATAATTATCAGTAACTTAATTCTACACAATGAATAAAAGGGGTAAGTTTCGAAAGAAACTGTGGCGCCGCGTTGGTGGAGAGTACTAGAAGATAATTTGGTTTTATCAACTAGGCTGAAATACCGGGAAAAAAAATTATCATGTAATACTCCCCACCGACAAACGCGCCACAGGCTCCTTTATTCTTTTGTTGTTTATCGCTGCGACCACTAACGTCTTGGCTTAGTATTCTTTATTCCACAGATTTCACACCCGCACAAGACCGACCACGGGACGAACCACGTACAACCCACAATTCCTCGATTCGCTCCGACAAAGGGCTAACACTCGAAACGTCGGCTTTCGAATCCCTTTACGACGGCCAATTCGCATTATCAATCCAGTTGATAAAACTAAATTATCTTGTAATTTCTACGCGGCTAATTATAGTTTTTCATTTGGAAAACAAAGCTTAACTTTTAGTACCTAAGGAATTATCACGTTAAGGAACAATACAAAAATATGCCGGGTTGTTTAAGAAGAAACAAAACTTCCTTTACAGGAACAGTTCATTGAGCTGACCGTATGCCAGCAGGGGTTTCAATAAAAGCCGGTTACCGGCGGTCTACCGCCGCCTGTAAGGTTTCTTACCGCCGTCTGTTTGGATTTCATTAATGAAGGGCCTTGCAGCCACTTTAGTGGTCACAGCCGCCTATTACATCTTCAATGGCCTCTTATAACTAAAGTTATTCAAACCCCTGTGCCAGTTCGAGCAGCCCGCCTCAGTGGAGCAACATCTTTAGCCACAGTCTCGATATGACTTGCAATCCTCAGACAGAAAAAGAGGATTACAAAAGTTATATACAAATATATCCATATGTCATTTATAATTAGCTACCTAATAATTTCGGGCTTTAATGTGTTAAAATCAAAACATTTTTAGCACCGAATATCTTACTGAACCGTATTCCTAAGAGTTTCGTTCTCTTACAGAAGTTTCTGTCTGGGAACGTCTTTGAAGGACAGAAATTTACGAGGGTTAACAGATATGTGCTGATGAAAATACAACTATGAAGATTGGATCTGAAGGACAGTGTTACTGTACATGGATTAGTCGTTAATGCATCAACATTGACCACATGCATCGCTGTGCAGCTGATTTCAGAAGGATTCCAGACATTTAGCTCGCCCCTCAACCCACCCTTCTCTCTCCTCCCCCTCTCCCAGGTTTTCTGGAGGTTCGCGCGCGACACTAAGGCTATGACAGTTGGCGAGCGCGACTCAAGAGATTTGCGAGTGTTCCACTTTTCAATTCGTGCCTCCCAGTTAGGGTTGACCAAAAATCAGATTTGTCCGGAAAACTTGAGTAAACCTTTATCTTTTTCAGTGGCCAAATTAAAACACAGTGCTCCTCAATTCTTCCTTTGGAAAACTGGCGAAAACTGATTGTAAAAAAAAAACAAACAAACAAACAATAAAAGCAAGTGACACACTCGAACACCAACCCACGGTCTGGCCAGTACCTAACGCACTGAGCACAGCTATATCACAGAAAAATAATTGACCCTAATGTCTTTAGGGTTAAATTTCGGTTGAGTATTTATACGGTACGAAACAATTCATACAAGCGCACAGAGAAAATTAAACGGGAGTCGTTTATCGAAGTAGAAATAATTGATTTTTTTAACAACAAAAACTGAGACAAGCGCCTATACACGTAAGCAAGACAGACAGCTCTCAAGTGAACCTGAGACCAGAAAAGCTACGTTATCTTCTAGGCCACGTCAGGAGCCTATCACATAACCACTTTATTCAGCAATTCTCTACTAAACTGTGGGCTCTGAAATTCTTTGTTCTCCAAACCCAGGCTGTCTCGAGCAAAGACAATTTACCTGCATGATGAAAAGTAACTTGGAATTCAGCTGAGTTTTCTTTCGTACTTTATAGATTGTCTTTTCATCAGGACCGGGTTGCTCAAAGCCCGATTAAGCTAACCCAAAGTTAGCGAGATTTTTTATTTCAGTTTTTTACCTTTTTGGTTAGGTAATCTTGTTATATTGTTTATATTGTTTGCCCTTCAGTTTTGAGCTATAGCAATCTCAAACTAAACCAAACGTTAGAGGCGAAAAACATTTTTAAACGAGAAAAAATAATGCTTCAATTGAAACGTTTAATCCTGTGTTAAGGTAAAGCGGCTTTCGAACAACCCTGCCCAGAGCTTTTTTTTTATAACTCAAAAAAATGAGTCAACTTAAAGATCATTTGCATTTAATTTTCCTTCCAATTTGTCATGTTTTTTGATGGTCAACAACCAAGATATCTTTGTACATTAATTAAATATTCCGGCAAAACGATAAATCTTCGATTTGAACAGACTAGCCATTTCACAATAATTCAGTTAACCAACATAAAAGTAAAATTTCCCTTTTAAATCTGATTTTTATCGAGGAAAACTCTCAATTCAAAGCTTAGAAATGCCATGGTGATGATGATGATGATGATGATGATGATGATGATGATGATGATGATGATAGCGGTTTGTTGATGTCAATAATTTAATTGAAAGTAAAAAACTAATCATTTGGCACTTAAGACTTCTGCTCCTCTGACATTTGAAAAAATTAAGCGACTATTGTCTTAGTTTATCTATTTTAACAAAACACCCGGCTATATATAATGAACTGGCTTCTCAAACCGTTTGCCAGATAACGCTTGAGTTAAATCACTAAACTATTTTACTTTTTCTTTCTACGTAGCCTATCATGAAACTTTGCTTAGAACTATTTTTACATCAAAATGATTTGGGTATTTGGAATTTTGAGTATTTGAAACACTTTTCGTGCAGTATAAACAATGAAGTCAATTTTCGTGATGTTCCCAAACCTACATATGTCCTCGCTTAATAAACAAAGAGGACAAATGCTCGAAAAATGCTCGAAGCACTCAATGCTAATTCAGTTAACTGGTGTTATATCTAATATTAATATAGAATACTACTTGGTATTAGGGAAGACGTAGATCTCCCTCTTGTCAGAGGTGTTGTCGAATTTGATCGCAGAGTACAATCTTTGGTGCTCCATGCTGAAAATGGGCTCCAACCATCAAGATTAGAATAAAGATCACTGAATTTAGAGCTGGCTTCCCCGAACTGATTTTGCTTCTTTTCGATCGGTTTTTTATCCCCGATTCTAATAGAACTGTCCGAAAGCCTTCTTTGAAACATTTTCGTACTTTTATCTTTGGGATGAGAGGTTGAAAGTTCTGGGTTCTTTTCTTGTGAAGCCAAAGGTCCAATGTCCAGAGTTGGCCTGCTTCGAGATCTCTGAAGCGCTTTCTCGATCGCCTTCTTAAGATCAGGCGTATACGGGATCTTAGGCAAGACAAGGTCTACCTTTGGCAATTCTTGAGGAGGCCGATGATACAACTTAAGTCTCCCTTCAATTGGAGACGTCGAGTTTCCTCTGTTAGCGTTTTCGTTACCTTCTTTATGCCGCGCAGTCTTCCTGGCGTTGTTAGTCTTTATAATGGGCGTAGAATTCGGCCGGTTGTTGTTGGAAAATCTACCATTTGGTTCAGGATTTGAATCAAGTTTGCCGGCGGCAGAAACGTTTTGCGTTTTCCTGTTTCGGTTTTGTTTACCCTTGATATCAATTCGACGATCCACAATCGTTCGACTTCTACTCGCCATTCTGTCAATAATTCTTGGATTGGTAGTTTTGCATTTGCTAAGGCGATCCCATTTGCTTGGAATGAGAAAAACCTCTTCGTTCAGATCAAAGCGTACCTTCTTGGCGAGTTGCTGGTCCTTTTTGCTTTCCATAGCACAAATGTCCTTGAAATCAGTTGCTCTGAATTCTGACAGTCAGTTTCATATCCTAAAAAGTCTTGTAATCCCGTCGTAAAGTTACTTGTCTCGTTTGTGCCTACAAATGCCATCAGGCGGCACTTCTGAAGTGTGTAAACATTTCACTAGATTATTTCACCAACCTGGCATTTCATACAATGCCTTTGAAAGCTTCAAAGTCTCTTTCGACAGCCTAATGTACACCAGGTATTATGAAAGTTGAAGTGATTTCTAATTTACCTAACAGAGAAGAAATCTGCTGATGTAAAGTATTACCTTTTGTGCTAAGATGAAAGGAAATTAGCATATAGAGGTATTGCCTGGTATGCTTGACTATATCTCCTACCGCTTCAAGATAAAATCTAATTACAGGAAAGAAATTTTGCCAAGCAGACTTTGTCTCTCTCAGTTTCGATTGTGAAGACAATTTTCTCATTGTCATTGTCGTTACTAATTAATGCATGCTTTTTCAGACTTTTAATCCGGTAAAAAGCGCTGGCTGACAAATAAAAAAGAACGCTTTCCAATTCTTTTGAATTATTTACAAAGCATCCAGCCATTACGTCAATGCTGTTTTGTCAAGTATAATGAAGTCCCTCGAGGGAATATGGAAAGTGAGTTCTTTCTACGTTCATTATCGCTTTCCAGAAAATTAGCGAAGTCAATAATAAATTTAGATATATATCGGCTTTTGCATGTATGAAGGCACGCTACAGTGTAAGTTAAACAGGCTTAAGAATGACAAATAAGTGCTGTGAGAGTAAAAAAGGTAATTAAAATTGCTTATGGTAATCCATGGTTGATCGTGACGGGTTGTATCGCTATGAAGTCGTTTTCGGCTTAAAATCGCTCCTGAAAATATTCAGCGATTTCTCGTCGATGGAGACCAAAACATTTAGGATTTATTTATTCAACTTGCTAAAACGGTGAATATGTTAATAAAAGATGTCTGGATGGATACATTTTTAACAACGGATAAACAATATCCAATTAACTCGTAGCCATCCACGCGCGGTTTTTATTTAATTTTCACGCGCGCGACCAACTAACATTCGGAGAAAGAGAGCAGTCTGGTGTCAAAACCGCCAGCAATATGTCAGCGGAGATAGCTTCGTCGCATAAAAATCATTATGGTGGTCGTTTTGCACAAATTTCGAAGTTATGCATTTCGACCGTTTATCTCAGCAGAACCACAAATCAGGTATTCGAATATTTGCCCTTGAGTCGGTGAGACATCTATCTTGAATTTTAATCCGTAAAATCAACATAATCTTGCTGAATTTCTGCGTATACATATAGGTCTTGTGTTCGCTGCCTGAGGACGAGTCTGCCAGCTTCTGGCATGGAGGAGTTCTTTCCGCCAGGAGTTCTTGAAAAAGGAGAACTAGCTCCAGAATCGGTGAAAACAGGTACTGTTCTCCTTACGAAATTTGTTCGTTCAAAAGCTCCCCAAATAATGTAATTTTTAGTATAAATTACTATTTGCTGGCATGGGGCGGAGGCTTAGGGGCAAGTTGGAGGTGGGCAGTGTTGAGAGGGATTAGAGTTTGAATTTAGTTATGGTCAGTAGGGTGAGAATTTCTACGGTCAGCCTTTACCATGTACAGTTATTAAGTTTGTTTTACTTTTCTTTTATTTTTGGAATATTATTCCTTTCGCCCTGTCATTTTACTGCACTGTAGTTTACTATTAATATTTATGTTTAGAAAACAGTCCTAAGAAAGCACTCACGCTGATTGGTCAATAATCGTGTTTGTATAACTCGATGGAGACACAGAACTAGCACGTGCTGTTGACATAGTGGTGTGAGCAAAGAGAATTTACATTTTGATAATCAAAGTTAACAAGTTGTTTTCCTTTTTCTCATCACAGTGTTTTCTAAAAGAAATAGAAAACATGTACTCCGTGTTTCTATTGAGTTATAGAAACACTTGTGAAAGTTTGGGAGAACTCAAAAAAGCTGTGGAAACGCTCGCCATTTCTCATTCTCCCAAACTTTCACTCATGTTTCTATAACTCAATAGAAACACGGTACATGTTTTCCATTCCTTAGATACTGTATTACATTTAATTAGGATACCCCAAAACACCAAGCCTGGCACCACTGCCTTAGTCAGGGCACACATTCCCATATTTTTTCCCCTAGCTGATTTTTCGGAGTTTTTGTGTCCGGCTTTGATGCACTTCATTTTCGAATCTTTGTAACATTTGTTGACATTGAATAAATGGCACAGTGGATTGGCTGTGCAACACCCAATTTAATCATGTGTCCGGGTGAATAGTGGAGGCAAAATCAGTGATTTGACTTGGAAACTTTAGGTATTTTGGAAAAACTAGTTGCTGAGGAGAGATGGCTGCTTACAAGAGGTGCTTGCAACTGTAGGTTCAACTGTAGAAGTTACAGTAAATCATATTTATTTACTACTTGAAATACAATCTTGCACATATGTGGTGTACATGTAATTTGTTGTTACAGAAAAATTGTTATACCACCCCTTCGCTTGCAGTGTTTTTTGTTTAGAGCCCCCCCCCCCTACTGAAATTCCAATTGAGCTTCATACTTTTTTCTTTCCACATTTTAGCTTAGTACTCCTCATCCCCTAAGAATTTCCTTTTGCTGGCAGCTTTACACTGATAATTCATTTAATTATATTTTATTTGTACAGGCAGAAAATGGCGTGCAAATGAACTGAGGGGCAAAAGCAATGAAGATCTTCACAAACTATGGTAAGACAATGTTAAGTTGAGAACTCTGGCCTTTTCTGGTGTGATAGTGACTCTTTGTCATCAAAATGATTCCAAGTGCTGTGAAATAGCACATGTATCCTACTTTACTTATTGAAAGTAGCTTAAATCCAAAACAGGCTACAGGATTAGAAAAGCACAAAATACATGTAGATTGAAGCGTCACTACATGTTCTACTGCCAACCAGTGCAAGGGATCGGGCAAGGCTGGATTCCTTACCAAGCACTCAATCTACTGAGGGTCAACTGCCATTTGTGATAATTTATATATTAAGCTTCATTCTTGTTTAATGTATAAAATGTTGTCTCTCAGGTATGTGCTTTTAAAAGAAAGAAACATGCTAAACACATTACGGCATGAGGCGAAGAGACAGGGTGTCCCCATGCCCTCTCCTCAAAGATGTTATAAGGTAACAATCAAAAGCTCTCATGAAAAGTAAACCTTCAGCACATCATGAGAAACATCATGATATCAGAAAACTTGTATCATGGGCACATTATTTTTTACTCTGTTCCCAGCTGATGGATAGTCATTTGTCATAGATTGTTGGTCTTTTAAAATTAACTTTGGGATTGTTGTTTTTATATGGTTATTCATATAATAAGGCATTGCATTTTTGTCTAACTTTGTATCCAGGTGCAGAAGTCAATGGCATCAATTAAACAGGTACTCGGAGAACGGGTAAGTGAGGTACACTTGTAACAGCTGTTACCTATGAGAAATTATAATTTACCATTTATGTGCAGACTACTGATTTCAACACTGAACCTTTTTCCTTATGCATGACTAATGCCATGAAATATAATAAATGTATCCCTCGCACCCTCATCGTTGTCACATTTCAATTAGACATGTTTCTAGCCCCCAACAACTTTTATTATAGCAAGGTTGTGTTTGGATTGCTTTACACAGAGTAGAGTAAAACTTCATGGCTAACCTGCAATCAGACACTCATTTTTTGGGAAGGGGGTGGGGGGAGGGAGAACTGTCCCCAAAAAGAAACATGTGATCACAGGCTACACTGGCTTAATACACTTCTCCAACTTTGTAGTTGTTCAGTTCAGTATCAATGAATGACACATCAACTTATGGGAATTTCTTTTTACTTTTTTCCAGGAAAGAGTGTTGAAAATATTGGAAAAAGAAGCATGGCCTTTTGACGAAGTTCCAGAGGAACAACCAGTAACAGCCTTAGATGAAGCAAAAGCAGAATTTTCTGATAGGAAGAAAGATTATCGTTTCTTAGCATCGATCCTGAAACAGGGGAATGAAGCTGCATAATAAACCAATATGATTACTGCTTTTACTCTTCACCCAAGGCTGAGTGTTCAAGTGCTAATCATCATTCAATGGAGTAGCTGACTAGCATTTCAACCAACTGTAGGAGGGAAAGAGTTCATTGACATGGCACATCCTTGTGAAAATACAGTTGTCATAACAACCTTAAAAGGTCCCAGGTGTAAGAGAACAGCCTGTAAATTCATAACTAATCTCAATTTCACAGACTGAGATAAAAGCATTCTTGTGTCTCCATGCATACAATACTCCAAACTGAATTTTTTGTGTTGCCATCTTCTGAATTACATGAGAGGACAAACAATTTATTTATCATAGGATTGATCGAATGTCTGTAGTCTCCGATAGAAGAAAACAATAAGTAAAAAATAAAAATAAATCACTTTATTCAAGTGTTGAGGTGTTTATGTTGGACACTGAAATAATCACACATTCAATTATTTATAAATTGAACAGAAACTTGTTAAAAATCCAAACTGGCAGGAAGCTGAAGAGTTGGCTATTTACAAAGTGTGGAGGAGTTGAATCTGGGACCACCACCCACAAATCATCCAGTGGCAGAGAGGGGGATTTGAACCCAAAACTTCCACATTCAGTAACCTAACCACTAGGCCATGCCGCCTCCACAAAGTAGTCAGTGTAAAAGTTTATTGGAAAAAGCCAAAAAAGCCTGCTGCTCTTGCCTTAATGGTCACAACTTGTAAAATTAGGTACAGGTAGTGTTTAAATTACACATAGTAAACATAGCATTACTACAATAATTTAATCATGATTGTTCCTTTATTCAAAGACTGCTTTTAGGTTATTAATAAAAATAGCTACATGTACAAAAGTCAATGGCTCTCTAATTTTAAAATATTATACTAAGTCTTTCTTTCTTAATTGTTCAGTTATATATCCTGAGTGTACAAAGCCAGATACAATATACAGTAAGTCATATAAAATCAATATCCTCCCCCATCATCTCCTTTTACTAAATTACATTCTAATCTTACTAGATGCATCTTTCATTATTCAATATTACATGTAGAAAATATTATTTTTACAATGCCACATGAAATTATATGTACATCTGCCAAGAGTTTTGCGAGGTGTTTTGCTTCGTCATTGTGAAAATATGTGTATCTAATCTCAGATGTAACTCCCCCAGTGAACAAATAAAGCAAAGACTTTACAAAAGATGACTGCCAACTTAGTTTAGCACAGCTTTTCTAACCGCTTGAATGCTCCTTTAATAGACAGTCTGTTTGGTGAACCAAAATCTAAGCACTTTAAGTGCTGCAGTATTCAAATGAATTCCAGTACACAAATTTGTGTTCAAACAATCCAACTTGTTCTTGCCATTGTGCTACCAAGGAGAGTCAAATTCCAGAACAGACGCAGCTATTGTCCTTGCAGATTGCTGTTTTCGCTTTCGGATACACTTGGGACATTTACTTTCCGCAATGCAAGCTTTGTGGTATACAGCCTTACATTTTCCACACTGAAATTTTCAGAAGCAAAAATATTTGCATTCAAAGAATTGTTAAAACTACAGCTGCAATGGTGTGTGTGCAAATAAATGATTGCATCATTCTGTGTACTCAAGTTTAGGTCCATTATTTTGCCATTCTTGATATTCACCTGTACAATTGTCTAGCAGTAATTGAAACAATCCCAGTAACTGTACAGAAATGCCCACATCACCTTCAGCAAATAACAGCAAATCAAAAACCCACTGAATTTAGTAGGGGATTAACCCTCGTGAACCATTATTTTTTGAGGGGGCGGGGGGAGGTTGGGCAATTTTCTGGAGCAGAATTTTTCTCTCACCTTTAGGTTGTGCATGACTTTTTTTGATGGGCAACAGGAGCCTGCAATAAATTTTTTAACATCCAAAAAGATGGGAGAAAACACTCTATGTTTGTCTCCCCTTACATAGCAGCCTTGGCTCTGCAGGAATATTTTCTTCAGTTGGAAATCGCACAATGGTTACAGTTAGTAAGAAAACAACTCTTACCTGTGTGGTAGTTTTAACTTCAAATGGGTAGATGATCTTAGGGTTATTACAAATTTCACAAAAGAATCCTTTTTGACAACAGAGCTGCAGTAAACAAAAAAAAGCTTAAATTACTGAGCGTAGTCTTAGTGTCTGTAAGTTTAAGAATTTCCTTTGAGTGTTGCAGGATTGCTACTACGACAACTCCCCCTAGGTGTCCTAGTCCATCTGAAGTTTTTCACACACTCCCCCAGTATTTGCAAGCTTCACTACTGGTTCATTGGTAATACTAAGGGGAAGGAAGTCGGAGTAAAAATGATTTGTAGACTTGAGACTCTTGGACTACATGTTGTTCATACATGGTACCTGAATAAAATTCTAATTGGGCACTTAAAATGTGAACACTTACAAGGTCTCGACCTTCTACTTAAGCTCTAAATACCTGAGCACCACAACATTGTGTGGGTGCCCAGACACCAGTGCTTGGGCACCAAGTGAACGCAGCCTTAGTAATCACTGCCAGGTGCCTTGGCCTTACATATTACATTGTATGACCAGCAGGTTTGAGCCCAGCTGGGTCCACAGGTAACATACTATACAGTCAAGTAATTTCCTTACTTTGCATTTGTAGACATGTTTTGTACAATGTGCAATTATTTTTTTGAGATGGTGAGCCAACTGTCCCGATTGCACCTGAATCAAATCCTGAAATTATAACACACAAGGGGAAAACTACATAAAATAATATTATATATACAGTACCTGTAGTAAAACAGTGTTACACAAAGATCACCGAACAATGATCTGTCACCTATTTGCTACTGTGTACAATTATTGCTTGTGGATATGACAAAGTTCAAATTTGTAGACTTTACTGCAATGTTTAGAGAGGAAACCATATCAGCCTTGGCTACTTTTCATGTGGGTCCTCTGTCCTGGGCAAACTGGAACTATGGAGGGAGGAAAACTGGAGAACCTAAGAAAATCCTCAGAGCAAGGCAAAAACCAACTTGACAACAAATTCAACCCACATACAGTGTTTCGACTTGAAACCAATAAAAAATGATGCAACTGACCAGCAAAGAATATTGATGAATATCATCCCAGAGATATTCTCGTGGCCAAATTCTTCTTCTAACATCCTCTGCTATGGGATCTTTGCAAGTAAATAGAAAGCCTTTTAGATGCTGTAACTGCGACCTTAGTACCTAGGAATAATCCAGACAGGAAATGTCACTGCTGGCTAATAAGCACTTAATGACTTGCCCTAATGGAAAATGAGTTTTGTTTCTCCACAACCCTCAATGTTTCCCAAAGCAAAGCCAGGGGAAACATTGAGGTCGAGGGGAAACAAAACTCACTGTTACCCATGGGGTCAGTCATTAAGTGTTTTGTTACACCACCTATTAACACAAAACTACAAAAATCTGTGAAGAAATCTTTTGCTTTATGCCAGCTGGCTCACTAATGTGCCACGGTTTCACAACCTGATCATGTGCAAGTCGAAAGTTCATGTTTTTGTTTCCCTAGGGAGTTAGTGAGTTTTGACCCACAGCAAGTGATGCATTTTCCTCCCATCAGAAAATGTATTTGATTTGAGAGCTTTTAATAACAAAATTAATGTTTTCTATTAACAATTAATAAGCTACATGAGTGAACTTGATTGATCAAGTTAATCTTCTTTGAAAAGTTAAGAGTTACAGAGAAACTCTGCACTAACCTTAACTTCACGCAGTTCCTTGATTACATTATAGAGAGTGGGATTTGTCTCGTCAATATTAAACAATGGTTCCTCTTCAATGTGTAGCAGGAACAGCTTGCACTGTTTAGAAACTTGGTGTTTTCTCAGGTCCCAGTTGTGGATAACTCTCCCAGGAATTACATGTTCTTCATTTTCGTGGCATTCAAAACAATAGTAGCATGCGTCAAAGGTACAGACTTTGAATTCTCCATAGATCATTCCTATGAAGAAAAAATGTATTACTTATTAATAAAATTACGACACGACAGGGCTGCAGTACAAGCAGAGAGCTTGATAATAAAGCTTTCTGTGTGCAGTGCAAACCTATAATAATTTAACTATTATCAACAATTATATAGATTACTTCAATAATGGAAAGTATGCGTGTGCGGTACGTATTTACGCATACAATGCTGTACAATACAAAGTTTATTGACACTCTCTAAAGAGAACTTTTCTGTGACAATGGTCTAAAAATTACAAAATTACAATTCTAAAAATGTTTTAAAGACAAAAATCAAAGAAGCCTAATGTTAATGAATATTTGCTAAAAATGCTAAGGCTGAGAAAATAGAAACTGAGCTGCAAATAGTTTAGCTCTAAGTTTATGCTTGAAATTAGAAGAGTCAGAAGAGTTACATGAGTTTTCTGATACAAAAACAACAAGTTTGTAAATACCGTAAAAAGCACTTTCCATGCTGTAATTTGTTTATTTTACTTACTGAGATTTTCACCCTCAAACCATAGTTAATAGTTAATTAAATAATAAAATATGCCCAAACAGGTTTTCACTATTCATTCAGCAGAAAAAATGTCAACTGTTTTTATTCTGCCTGAGTGCAAGAACTTTGTTGGCTTGCCCCTTAGAAACCTCGTAGTGTAAATATTTTTCACACAGAATGTTTACCTCATGTCAAAAATTCAGCTGTGTTTGATTTGTTTTAATTCCCTTGCCATGCCTTCTTGTTAGTCATCTGCTTTGAGTTTCCAAACATTTCCTTGCTTGGTAAAACCATTTGTCATTGATAAGGCTCACAAAAAATTAATATTTGCCTTCTTCAAAAGTTTTCTTGCTCAGGTTTTTGCTCAAGTCTTTTTGTTCTGCTGTTCCTGGGTCCTGTTCAAACTTTCCACCATTGTCTATGGTTTAGAGCTAATTTGCAAGAAAACTGGAGTAAACTTGTCGAACTCTACTAACTTCTGTGAGTGAATGGAGATTAAAGAGGCTCCAACAACAACGTGAATGTGCTGCAAACTGACTGATTCATTTTGACAGCTGATTTCTTATTGGATGAAATGCCTTTCTCCTGTGTGAGAAAGTCATTTTGCGATTGTGATAGGCCCTTTGCATGACCCGGTCACAAAATTACATATACTGGTGAGCAAATTGCGCAGTGGGACTTCCAAAACAAAGGCAGGTGCATTGTTTTAGAAGTCCCACTGTGCAACTTGCAACCAGCATGTGTAATTTTGTACCATGTGACTGGCTCGTGCAAAGGGCCCATTGGATGAAGAAATTTCGGTATCAGTTTTTCATGCGATCAACTCTATCCAAAAATCTCAGTAAGTATGTTTAGCTCCTTAGAGTGATTCCCATAGCAAAAGGACATGGATGCGTTTCAGAAATTTTGAAAAGAGCCTATCAAGAAGGGGCACCAAGATCCTGTTTTCTGGGCATGGCTTGAAATCTTTTTCACCCCTAAGAGGTACCAATTCTAAAACAATTCAATATCTCCTGTCATAATATTATTATTTTTGGCTCAATACTCCAAAAGGCACCATAAAAGCTCCAGTCTTGCTGTTGACCAATTTGGGGCTGAACACCTAAGGAGTTACCAAAAATGCTCTTTTTAACCCATAAAACCCCACCCCTTTTTAAAAAGGGACACCTCCCTGTCCCTGGGGTTTAGCTCTCGGACCCTTTCAGCTACTAAAACAAAACATTTGTGATCACCAACCTATATTTCTCCCACATCCCTTACACTGGTAATTTTGGTTGTCCAACCCTTTTTCAGTGGCTATTTCTGTTACCATTGACATCAGCTCGGCAGCGCGCTCCTCACCATGGGCAGAGTGAACTGAGCCCCTCTTTGAGAGAACTTCAAAGCCTGATAATGACTCTGTGATGGGCTCAGGCTGGATCTCATGCTGCTCCTTTATTGGTGGAATCTAAATATTGAATAAATACAACAGAACATCAGTATCTGAACATGAGTTTTCCCAGTTTCTTCAATTATCTGAACTCTTTGGATGGCAAACTGTCCTTCAAAACCCATGGTAAAGTCTGCATACAAGCCAAGTAGCCCATCAGGCCAAAGCTTATCCCGGTTTCCTTAGCATGAAGCAACTAGGATTATTTCTACTCCCCCCTGGATGGGATGCTAATCCATTGCAGGGTTATCCCCACATTAAAGTTGCCAGTACCCATTTAGATACCTGGGTAGAGAGAGGCAATGTGAAAGTTTTAGTGTTTTGCCCAAGAACACAACACAATGTCCCCGGCCAGGGATCGAATCCAGACTGCTCAATCCCGAGATCAGCGCACTAACAATGAGGCCACCGCGCCTCCCACAACCCATGGGTCTTACAAAATGTTCATTGGATTTCATGGCTCACAGTATGTGGGTCTCACAGTCTCAATTTTTCCACAAAGCTGCCTTGCAGTCTTGATTTTTTTGTAAGCCATAGAGGCTAAGAAAGTCTCGAAGTTATGATTTGTTTGTTTGTTTGTTTGGGTTTTCTATAAAGGATGTGTAAATGTCTCGAGCTCGCATACAAAACGCTTTGAAGTCTTGGTTTTGCAAAATTTTGATGAATTCAAAATGTCTTGACCACTTATCTCGCATTCTTGCGAAGTCTCGCATCTATATGTACGATTCACCACTCCTGACTCTATTAACCTCAATAATTGTGGTATCTTGACAGTCATATTATACTAGTAATAGTTATCACTAAAGCTGCCCCCGCTTTCTTTTATTTCTGCTGATTGAAAACAATAAAATTGAACTAAAATTTTATATTTTTTGTTAGCTATATCACACATACTGTTCAGGTAACTTAGGCATCTTATCATAAATATGATCCAAAGAATCAACTAAGTTAAGTGAATTAACAAACACATTCTTTTCTCACATGATATTCTTTACATGATGCTCTCACAAAAAGCATTCTGGAAAAAAAAGATCAAACCACTCTGTTTCTAGTTTAATACTGAAACAAGTCATTTGTATTGATGTACGAGCAAACATATCCCGAAAGCAGAACAGAAGACGAGATTCTTTCCGAGATGTAAACTGAAGTATTGCATTACAGAGCCACATGTGCAAATTAGAGTCAAGCAAAAACGCCACAAAACATTCACATTTACATTTGGATCCCTGCCAGTCACCCAGCCGTCACATGGGCTCTACGCCACGTAAGATTACTCAGTAAAAAGTGAGCGATCCAAGTTAACGAGATGCCAAACGTAAAACTGACGATCGGAAGGGTATTTAGCTATCATGTTAGTTGCAATTACCGGTAAACCACACTAGCCTCAAATTTCTAGTATACTTCAGAATTTCCTACGATACCCTATGAGCTGTTTTTCTCTTCAGGATCTTTGAAAGCCTTTTCAATTTGTTTTAGATCAGAACCTCGGTCATTTCAAAGCGAATTTATTTCATCACGCTAAAATCGTAACGCAGCCTATGTTGTAATTGGAGTGTATTTTTAATTTGACCTTGAAATGCCTCTCGAAGATGGCAAAACCCGACCTAGTTACATGAAACTGACACCATTACCCGAGACCACCGTGGGCGCCTAGTTTCATCAAATCGAGAAAACTTCCCCCACTACCAACGCATTTCTTACTTTCTTCAAATTCCTTGTATTCCTTGTGTGTATACACGTGGGGTCCCTAGGGCCAAAACCCTGCTGGGGCAAAAATAATTGAATGGCTTGGTGCAAGACGGTCGTAAGTGACTTTTTCGGGTAAAAATTTTTTTCCTTCAAAAGTGCCTGAATTTTTGCATGTGCTTTTCAATTAAGTAGTAAAAGATTCCCATGAAATTTTTTTGGGTGGTTTGCACTTTGCTTCTGAGAAAAACGAAGTCAAAATATCGAAGTGTGCACAAAGAACGCAACAAAGTGGAAAAAGTAGAGAATTTTAGCCAAAAAAAGATACAGGAGAATGTTTTTCTGCTTTATTGAAAAGCACATGCAAAAATTCAGGCACTTTTGAAGGAAAAAAATTTTTACCCGAAAAAGTCACTTACGACCGTCTTGCACCAAGCCATTCAATTGAAGGCCTTCATGCAAGGATCGAGCTAATTTTTCCCAGACTGACTTGTTTTGACATGTAATGCATTGTTCTGTGATTGTTTTGATCAATTTGGACTTCATTCTCCAGAAATAATGTAAACTATGCCAAAAAACTCAGTTTTCTTCTGGAGACCTTTTGTTCAACGAAAAACGAAAGAAATTAGTTTTATTATTCAGTTACTGCTGCTTCGTTAGCACAAGCGATTAAGGCGCTGAACAGAGCGAATGTGAATTTGTTTTGTTGTGGCACTGTTTCAATACAAGGTCAGTCTTTTTTTTTTGGTCTGTTTCTCTACTTATTTTACAAACCAAAACATCTATTGAACAAATTTTACATACGTGCTGCTGTCAAAGCTTCTAAAAGTAATTGTTTAAGTCCATGTCATGTCAAAATCCACCTTCGAAAGATTTGCTCATTAAGATGCAGCTTCACGAAAAACTGAGGTTTTTTGCATACGTTATTTCTGGAGAACAAAGTGCAAATCGATCAATACAATTACGGAACAATGCTTTTCATGTCAAAACAAGTCAGTCTGTCAAAAATTAGCTCGATCCTACAAAAAATGAAAATCGGCCAAAAACCGATATAGTTATGCCCTTTTTGCACGAAGGCCTTCAATTTTCAATGCACTGTAACCAGTACATGTACTGTCACTAATTTATCAACTGAATAATATTTATAATTGTAGCTAGCTTACATCATCCAGGCTGACCTTCAATTAGAATACACATGCATGCATCTACATTGTAATGCTGCATGGCTTTTGTGTAGATACTAATGAGAATATAGTGTATACAGTAAGTATATAAAGAGATGTAGCCAGCCTCCCTGATGTCGAACTACATTGTAAAAATCAATCAGGGAAACACTTGTAATTAATTCTCCCTAGAACGCTTGCATAATTGAAAATAAACATTTTTGACATCAAATGTCTGACACATCAATCTCTTTTCTTGTGTAGGGATGTCAGGACTCAAAGTTAACAACCAACTGATCACATATGCGACTAGATTTTTGGCTGTGCGCCTAAAAAATCACGTGTGGTCGCACCACCAGGCCTTAAAAGCCAAAGTACAGTGTGACTTCTCTAGTGCTTAATCACCTGACCATACTAACATACTCCAAGTGATACATACAAATTTAAACATAGATATAACACAACCAAACACCAAATAAAAATGTTGCACCATTTTCCTTTCATCGATGTGTGTTCTTTTCGTCATCTTTAAGCCTAATTTCCCAGTGGATTCTACAAACTCGAACTTTCATTTCTTCCCACGTTGCTATGGTCATAGTGCAAGGCGTTCTAGCAGAAAGCATGGAGACTGGGGATGAGATTAAATCATGTTCTCATTCTTCGCGAACAACAGTTACAGAATGCTGCGTTTTGAAAGCTTTGTTTTTACTTGTCTGACATACAAAAATGTCTAGCGTTTTTGGAATGGGCAGGTCCACGAGTTCTACGGCTTGAAGGCTAGCCAAATGAGCAAAGTTTGTGCTAGTTCTCACGAATACCCACATGTTGAAAAAATCAAGAATCTTTGTGAACAGAATTTCAAAGGTGAGGCAAACAACAAGCAATTGGATAGTGAGGATACTCAATGAAGCGACTTGCATAGTTAATATGATTTAAGCTTAAAGTGCCCCTGTGATAAAAAAAATCACTTCCTTTTTTTCTTGAAATTCTGAAAGTGTGTCTGCTTAACACTTGACTGCCAAAATTCTGACCTTTCATTTTTATCCAAAGGCCGTTTACTTTGAGTGTAAGTTTTGCATTTCACGATCCGCCATCACTCACATTCAAACCTGACCGATTTGACCTCAGAGGGTTGGATCCGGGAAAAGTGACGTCAAAGGCTCACCAGCTTAAAATTTCAGCGTGTGAACACAGCTTATTATGTATGCAAAGTGCGAGTTTAAAAGTGTGAAAGCCCAAAACTCCCATGCTGCATATTAATTCTGCAGCGTACACACGCATCGCATTCTTAAACTAGTGAGCCTTTGACGTCATTTTCTTCTCGATCCAGCTCTCTCAAGAACTTAAATTTAGTAATGGTGGATCATTAAATAGGAAAGTTCCAGTTAAAATAAACAGGTGCCTTCTTTAAATCAAGGATTAAAACTTAGGTCACTTAGTGTTTAGTTAACATAGTTTTGAAATCCAAAGGAAAAAATAATTTATTTTTTGTCACAGGGGCACTTTAACTCTTGTGTGAAATATCCTGATTCTTTTATTTGTTTTTGTTGTGTCCAACACTGCTGGAATAGGCCTGTATTGCAACATGAAGCCAGAGTTGCTCTTCTTGGAGTGTTAAGTATTCTTTTGGAGTAGGTGCTCTAACTATTTGAAGCTGAACGCCTAAAATTCCAGGAGTGCTCCTAAAAATTTACACCTGGTCACACAAGTGCTCCCAAAGCCAAAAATAAATCTGAGCCCTGGATGTTTGTTTGCTAATCTTAGTTTCCAGGATATATGAGAATAGGTTTCTACCTGCAGTGCTGCAAGTGGTAAAGGTGGTGTACCTCCTGCATAAACAGGGGCCTCGAATCTGTTGGGTCCCTGAACAGTGTAGTCCTTTAACAAGGTTCCAAAGCTAGGTACATTTTGTAACTTAGTGTGCATCACTTGCCCAAGTGGCTCCCGCGAACGTGGCAGGGGTCCTACATGATCTGCTTCATTAGCATTGCCATCTCCAGTGTCTACCACAGCATGTGTTTCAAATTCTGATGACCAGCCGCTGGCCATGCCCAGTTTGTTGCTACCCATCAGAGGGGTTGGACTGATGGTATCACGTTCATTGCCTTGAGAGGAATGTTCTACTGTTTGCGAGGACTGTTTGTGGCCTGCAAATACATTCAATGTGTAAAATACTGATTATGTACAATGACAAACTACAAACACCTTTTTAGAAAATATTAAACTGTATATACATGTATTAGAGGGCTGGCATTAAGTTTTGATTCACCTGTAGTGTTATTCTTCACACCATCCCGTAAAAAAACTTGTGACTTTTGATGCGAATTATTGTATTGATCTATAGCATCAAGGGCCTATCAAGCTTACTCAGCTGTAACAGGTGCTCCTGGTTATGGCTGTTACTGACAGCCATGTCAGGACCAAAGCCAGAAAAAAACTTATGACTGAGGCAATCAGTCCATGGTTGAGTTTTCTTCCTAGGTATTTAGAGTGTTTATGATGACTATAAACAACAAAAATGAAACTAATGACTGAGGCATGTGCCTCAGTTGGCCTGTTACCAGCTACAGTACATATGGGGCCCTGCCTGTATTACATGTAAGCAAGGTCCAGTACTTAAAATAGCACAAAACTCCAAAACTGATTTATGTGCACACATTTACTGTGTAGGGCTCATCTTCATCCTCAGAAGTTACTAGGTACAAGTTTGGAATTTTCTCTAGAATACTCACAATTTTATTCTAACTGTACCATACACTACAGTTTCTTCATGAAACAATATCTCACTCAGGTATATTACATAGAGTGACAGTAAAATAAATTATCTTTTAGCCAAGAAAAAAATGTTACCATGTAGAGTACCATACATGTGGATCCTTGGCATATACAATCAATGAAAATAGAGCCTATATTTGCAAATTGTATTTGCCATGAATCTGTAAGAAAACAGATAAACAGTCAGTGTCAGCAACAACTGACACTTACCATGTTCATTTACATCCTCTTCTGTTAAGGGTGAACCATCTCTGCTGACTGATTCCTCTGTTGTTCTTTTAGCTACAGATTGCTGTTCTAGTGCTCTTTGTTTCAATTCTATGCTGTCCTCAATACTGCATCCAGCAAGTTCAGCCACTTCTGCTTCACTGGAACCTAACGAGCTAGAGGTTTGATGAATCATGGGCCTACTGCCTGCTGCTTGGGAGCTTGCTGATGAGGAGGCTGGGATGACAACTGGAATTGTTGAAGGCCCATAGCTGTGTTTTCCTGAGAAGGACCCATAATATGCACAGTCAGGCAACTTTTTATGGCATATGTTCTGGTTTGATTTTATTTTTGGTTTAATTTTTGTTAAACCAGTTTAAATTTTTCAAACTGGTTCATATTTTTCAAACTGGGTTGAAATTTTTAAACCAGTTTAATTTTCAGTTTTGAGCAGAATGTGAGCAGGTTTCTTAGTAATTTGGGTTAAGCACTCAAGTTAGTGATTAGACCTAAGCACTCATTTAGAATGGTTAGCTTTGATGTTAGGCTGGGAACTTTGCATATGACATAGTAGTTTGGGTTGAGCTCTCAGATAAGTGATTAAGCCTAAGCACTTATTTAGAATGGTTAGCTTTGATGTTAGGCTGGGAACTTTGCATATGACTTAGTAGTTTGGGTTGAGCTCTCAGGTTAGTGATTAGGTCTAACCACTTATTTGGAATTAGTTAGTTTCTTAGTAATTAAGACAAGGTTCATGTATGAATAAATTAAAATTTATATGACTATTGTATTTTTGAATAAATTACAATTTATATGAGAAGGGAAGAGATTTTCCCTTTTTATAGATAGTTGAGAAAAAAAAATCAACCCAGTTGGAAAAATTCAAACTGGTTTAAAAAAATTTAAACTGGTTTTAAAAAAATAATAAACCAAACAGAATAAACAAACCACAACACATACATGTACAAGTCGTGTATGGTGGCAGTCTAATAACATCTTGGAATCATGTTTAATATCAAGAGATTTTGTTGCCAATGTAGAGCAAAGATCTTCAGTCAGTGTCAGTAGTTAAAATTACGACTTGTGAGTTTTTGTAGAGCTAATGGCGCAAATAACTGGAAGACTACTGCCGCTTACCCTCTGGCTCTCCCCAACGCCTAGCAATATGTCAGTGGTCTAAGGATTAGAGGTGACTCTGCAGTAATTTTGACCAGTTACTGGCAATTCACCAGCACCCATATTGGGCATGAAAACAGAGAGGAAGTGTGAAATTTAAATGTCCTGGTCACAGTAAACCATGAAAACAGTAATAAAATTACTGATTGCCCTTGATGCAAGCAAAGTCAAACGATTTAACCAGCACCCCTCCTCACGCTACCTCTCTCTCGCCTCCCACCTCTAAATCAGGACAGTAAGTTAAAAATAATTATTACATGTACCTGAAAGGACTGGTGGAAGAGAACCAGGGACTACCTTGGGTAACTGCCAAATACCACAGAGAGCCAGCGTATCACCAGACCAACTGTTCAGACCAGGCGTGTTGTAGTTGAAGTCAAATTTGAATTCACCAAGGCCTGTAACAATGCAATACCCATTTAGTTCTCCTAATCATGTGGCATTTCTTTGTCAATGAATTACCTTTTGTTTAGTTGAGTAAATGTACCTTTTTTTAAGTTTAGCAATAAATTAATGCAGTTGTGGTTACTTTGTTGTACATAACATTATGTCCCTTGAAAGATATTAAGCATTCCTTCAAAGAAACCTTTTGGGAATGAGTGTTGCAGTTGTTCCACCACCACATCACCCCTGATAACTTATCAACAACAGCAAATTTGTAATAAAATTAAATTGTTCCAGTTCTGCTTATAACCAATTTTGTTTACCATGACACCTAATATATTTTAAAAAGAACACAGACATGTTTGGCACAATTAGAGGGAACACTGCACAGTGGTTAGCACCACAGACAACAATTTAAAGGCACAACAAGCTGCAAAGCAGCAATGAACCATGACAGATAACAGGGAGCTTAAGCACACGCGTTTTTGAGATGCAGACAGCAACCAGAAGAGAACATTTCGCGTGTTGTGTGAGGGCAAGTTAAAAGTAGAGTAAAAACAGCTCACTTCCGGTTACCGTCCGTGTCTCAAAAACGCGCGCACTTAAGCTCCCTAATAACTACAAGCACTACGACCTGAAGCTTAGGCAGGGCACATCCTACAGAGTAGCAAAATTGGCTCAAACCTAAAGCCAGTAACGTGCAAAGGTATGTACTGAACACTGACCAATGAAGCCTCACTTATCTCCCCAGCACTGCTGGATCAGACAAGAGTCTTGGCAGATAAGTCAGAAAGCATAAAACGGAGAACGTAATTTACAAATACAAAGCTTGGGGAAGTCGCTGTAGAGACCAAACTGAACCAAAAATTTGAGAGGTGACCCCAGTTTATTGAATATAACAAGAGCAAAGGCACCCAAGGGAGGGAATTGAAGTACAGATTCACTAAGAATGTGAGCAGTTCTGTAGCTTAGGAAACCTAACAAAAATATAATATAACTTTGGACCTTAAACAAGGTCTTTCAAAGTTAGACTGAGCCCATGGCTCAAACCAATGAGAAAAAACCTGTAACACAGATAGGCCCAACACTATTTAACTTTCATGTAGGACATGGTGCTTGAAACCCAGATGTCTACCCAGGCACACATATACCTCTCTGCAAGGAATCTACACCTTTAAGAAATTAATTTTAAAAAGCAATTCCGTACAAACCCCTTGAAACCATTTACAAAGACTGAGGATAAGTTATTATCAATAATTTAAATTAAATCTTCAATTGAATTTCTAAGACATTGTCTGAAGATATTACTCCACCTCTTCTTACCTTGCAAGAAAGTTTTCATTATTGATGGAAGTTCTGCATCCAGCAGAAATGATGAGACTTTATACGAATCTCTGCAAATCAACATAGCATTATTAAATTACACATGTCAACAAAATTACAAACCAAAATGTTGCCTGCGTGAAAGAGAGAAAATCATCATGAAGGACATTGGCACTGCATTTTTAACTTCAATCCAAGCTTACATGTACATGTACATGGCTGTAAGTAAAGAATATCAACTTACAACAGCTTATTCTTGTCCATCAAAAGTGCATCAAGGTAACTTTCCATTAACCCATCGTTCAAAGCAAGACGAACCCATGCCTATAGCAAACGCTGATCATTAACATAAAAAACCCAATGTATTTACTGGCATTGACTAATAAAATAGACATCTCTCACATTTACACTGTATCAAAGAATATTACTTTGTGATGAAATAAAGAAGACCATCTACTGTAACATACAAACACAAGAATAATTCAACAGGCTCGTGATTTACGAATGCTTTGCAACATCCCAAGTGGTTTGTCAACCTACAGACCATAGAAACTTGTGGTCTATTGCTTTTGTATTATAATTCAGAAGATGCACAATTTTTCATGAACTTACAGGCACAATAAACCATAGGTGATTGACCAATCAGAGTGTGCGCATTGAATTGGTTATTATATAAAATGGCACAATATTATAATTAGGGCTGTCATTAAGGGCAGAAACTTGCAGCACCTGTTAGGGCTGAGTATGATGGGAGTTACCCTTGATGCTAAGGGGGGAAATTTGTTTGTTGTGGATAGAATTCAACCATAAAGTAACAAATAGACTTTTCCTGTATTTCAAACAAACAATAGCGCCAAGTCGAGGTTTAGGGTGGACAAAAATACAGCAACTGTATGAAAATGTCTACCCCAACCTCGCTCTGCTGCTATTGCTGAAATGCACTGAAGTGGAGTGTGGAGAATAAGGCTGCAGATGACTAAAAACTTTAATAGTGACATAATGGGCAGCTAGCCTTGACTTAGAAAAGGAGTAAAGGGCTTGCCATTATTTTCTATGCAAACATGGACTCACCCGACATCTTCCGACATTGGTGTGAATTTGTGAAAGGTGCTCTAACTCATTCAAAACATCCTTGTGAGTGAAGTTTGATATCAGGGACCAAAATGACTGCAATTTACAAAGTACATTGTTGTAGTTATATATAGGGGTACTTTCCGTTATGCCAAAGATTCTGGAAATTTTGGCCAGAATTCAAATGGAAAAGTCTATTTTGGTTTCTTCTGACCACGTCAATATTCGGGATCACCTCTGGAGGTGGTCCACTTATTTTGGTCGGAATGTCTCGACCAAAATTTGCCATTCCATTTTCCTCAGGCATTCAAAGTGATCTCTGGCCAGTTGGTTTGGCATAATGGAAAGCATCTCATATGTACTTCCTGTCTATGCTGTGGTTTGAATTTTATTTTTGGCTTAATTTTTTTTAAACCAGTTTAAATTTTTCAAACCAAATAGAAATTTTCAAACCAGTTAATTTTTTTTTGGTCAATGCAACTACCTGTAAAAAAGGGAAAACATCTCTTTACATTCCTTTATCCAATAGATATCTATACTATTCTCACTGAGTTCCTCCTGATTTATTCTATCCCCCAGCTACTCTACCCCTTCCCTCAAATTCCCATTAAGCATGAATACTAATTAACAGCAGGTTTTAGTTTCTGTCTTGCACTCACCACTTGACCATGAAAGCAATGGATGCAAGAGCTCTTATACTTGTTTTAATTAACAGTTCTTCACCCCAAGCCCCTCTCATATAGATTTTAATTTATTCATACATGAACTTTGTCTTAATTACTAAGAAGCTAAGCAATTCCAAATACCGTAAGTGGTTAGACCTAATCACTTACCTGAGAGCTCAACCCAAACTACTAAGTCATATGCAAAGTTCCCAGCCTAACAACAAAGCTAACCATTCTAAATAAGTGCTTAGGCCTAATCACTAACTTGAGTGCTTAACCCAAATTACTAAGACACATGGTCACATTCTGCTCAAAATTGAAAATTAAACTGGTTTAAAAATTTCAACCTAGTTTGAATAATATGAACCAGTTTCAAAAATTTAAACTGGTTTAACAAAAATTAAACCAAAAATGAAATCAAACCACAACATCTACAACCTAGTAATTACATGTAAATTGTGGGCCCAATAAAAATTAATACATGTACCTATTATTATAATCTATTACCAACATTTTTACAGTAATTTCTATGAATAATATTAAATAACAGTTTTTATCACATTGGTACAGTACGATCATTTTTCAGTCAATAACACATAGTCAGATTTATTTCTTGCACTGGTTAAATATTATTAATAATTGCTTCAGATATGCAGTATTAGTATATACCAAACAAGTGAATAGTGCTTTTCATGTACAGTATGCTGATTGGCTAGCTCAGGGGTGATTAGCCAAGTACTATTCACCTCTGAGCAGCCGAAGAAAAACAAATTAGCTTTTGTTGGTATATTGTCACAAATAAAGTTACTCTTTGGTCCACTAGTTATTCAGCTTGTGTGGCATATACTAAAACAATTATTCACTTCAGTGTCTGTGAAAGTGGTGGATATGTACCGAGCCGCAAAGCAGCGAGGTAAATATACACCACTGTTCACCTCCACTTCGGTGAATAATAAATTATTGTTAATTGTTATACTGTAATAATTTACCAGACAATAGAGATGGAACTTACATGAGTAGGCATTGCTTCTGTTGATATCTTTCCAAGCAGATTGTAAAAGTTTGAAAGCTGCCAGCCAAGAAAAGGAAAGTCAAAGATAGTAAATATAATCCCATACATGTAAGTGACAAAATGTATTAAAGCAATCTACATATAGCATTTATTTTCACTTTGCATAATACAATCATATGCACACACTACAGACAGAAAATACCGTCATATCACAAACTAGATTACATGTACGCATGGTAACCTTCTTTACATATACATGTAGTTTCCTGAAAGTTTTTTTTTTTAGTAAACAGATAATTATATGTCTGAGAATATACTGTGACAAGGCTCAGTGGACACCAAGCAAAAAGATCATCTGTGAACAAGGATGATTATAACACCTGATCTGGCCATGTGACCACTGTGCTTTAAAATTTGCTTGAGAGAAATGAGCATTCACTAGAGAAAACTGTTAATTAAGTCATCACCTTGACACCATGCTCTTGAAATCCATGAAGAAAAATGGCTTCCAATAAGGTACTGATCATCAAGGCATGCTCATCATTCCTGTAAACAGAAGGGTTTTTTTTTAAAAAAAAGAAATATGATATGTCTTGTAGATACCAAGATTTATGTCTGTTGATAACATTTGTCCATTACTCACAAAGACATTACTTTATTTGCGAATTAAAGTTAATGATAACAGCACCAACCTTTCTACTTCCAAGTCTGCTCCAATGTGTTTTCTCTGAAGCTATTAAAATACACTAATTTTAATTTTAAATATTGCTGTTACCCATAGGTATAGTAAAGTACATCTCTTTAAAGACTGGATTGTGCAGTATTTTTATGAGAATAGGAGTTGTAATTGGCAGTAAAATTTTCCAAAAAGGTTTCGTAAATATGTTTTTGTTTTAAATACTAAATCTTCAATGAGTTCTGTCGACTCTTATCAGATTGAAAAACATTTTTTTGCTTATGCTTCATGTGGCTTGAAGAGGTGTGTCTTGAACTTTGATTTAAGAACAGTAACACATGAACTGGATCATATTTTAAATGGCAGATTGTTTCAGAGAAATGGCCCAGAATGGGCACGGCGTGATCACCAAAGGTCTTATGATTAGTTCTTGAGACCTTAATTAGGGAGGCCTTGGTATATGGTCCACTGTTCCTATTGGATTAAAAAAACTACAGGTTCCATTGATGGTTTCCAGCCAGTCTTGATAGCCATGTAAGTTGTACAAGCAGAAGAAACTGTGTATAGACATCAACTTTAATGGCATTGAAGGCATCACATGACAATCATGAACTGTCTGCTGTGCATGTTTAGTTAAGCTTGGGTAAGCACCTAGTGCATGGTTTGGAGTTCACAATAATTTTGTAAATATATACCTCTTTCACTGCCAATGAGAGTTCACTTATAAGTCTTCTCTTGATTTCTGCATTTCTTATCAAGTCATCCTCAGTTTCTGGAGGGAAAAAAAGGGTTTAATATGTAAAAAGACAACAAATACACGAATGCATGCATCATGTTAATACAAAAAAAAGTCTATTATTCACGAAACAGAGAGGTAAACAAGAATTTCTGTTTGAGGGCATACATGTACATATAACTACTGTGCACAGATCCCCGGCACAAATCCCCGGCACAAATCCCCGGCACAAATCTCAGCAATAACCAAGCTGTCAGATATTATTGTCACGGTAAGATCATTTCCCACATGTAGTTGTCCGATTCAAGATTATCGGCTCTGCCTCGGTGTACGAACCTGTGAAACTCACAAGTGACGTAAACCAAAGAAAACAAAGAAGTCAACATAATAGACCCTAACCCTATATCTTTTATTATTTCTTTTATATTATAGATATTTATATTGTAATTACTGCGGAGCATCCCTCGCATGGTGTCAAGGGCGCTTTTTGGATGTTCCCCTCTCCATACAATATTAATTTGTTAATTATTTACTTATTTACTTATTCATATGTAATTTAATTTAATTTATGGAGTAAACTTAATAAATAAACCCTAACAATTGCTACAAAACAAAGAAAAAGCGTTCACAGGTTCTTACGAGGTAAACCCAGACTATCTTACCTATGATGCCTCCTTTCTTCCATCCAGAAAACATCGTTGCCTACTCAGAATTTTTGAAGAAAAACATGACATTTCCGCATTTTAGACAGGAGTTTAGATATAGATAAGAAGTTACCTAGCCAGGGAGTGTCAAATCACGCTATCCTCATTCCTCAGAAGTCCGCCATCTTTGTTTTGATATTGAATCAGCTGACCTCATGAATCGCTTTTCCAATGAATCTGTATTTCAAGTTCCCGTATTTTGATGGATAACCGCTGACCATGCCGTGAACAGTATAAGTGTCCCGGATGTATACAGAGGAAGTGACGGCAGTGGACGCCAAGTCAGTCAGTCGGAGGCTGGGATGAACAGCAGTTTAGTGCTCTATGAATTGAGTATTAGATATGTTTATCCCGTTTAGAAAGATGTAATGTAGTGTTAGAAGGCGTAATCTCCTCGATGACCTTACCTGGGAGAAAATGACCACTAAGGTGGTTTATTTTACGGTTGGAGGCAAGCCCGATCAGGCAGAATTTTCGTCGGATTTTCCCGCGGACGAAATCAAAGGTAGCCCAGAGTCACTGTGTTTGCATGTACATTTTTATTGTCCTCTGGGTAGGATTGTTATAAGTAGCTCTGTGTTACTGGCGTTACTTCGGTGCAGATTTTGTTTATTCAAGAGTTAGTTTTATTCATAATACCAACTGGAAACTGCATGATCTTAGAAGGGAATCTATAGTTACTGTAGTGATATTCTTTGGCTGCAATATTTCTTTCAGTTTGACACATCGACCATGTACATCAGTATGTACACGCGCGCATCGAAGCAACTTTAGCCCTCTGCAACGCGTACCCGCTTTCTTTCTATTATTTCAATCTCTATTTGACCTTTAATGTTTGGGGTTTTCTTTGTGTTTACAGATTTGTTTCGCTGCGCGGCGGAAGCCGGCCCATATGACATTCTAAAGCTCTACAACACGAGAGGGAATCTTGTCAACATTTCACCAGCTCTTCAGGAAAATACACCAGGGACACGCTACAAGCTGGAAGTTGTTGCTGCAAATTGTGCAAGCTGTGGATTTTGTGGTAATTCTTTTTTTTATTTCCTACTGTTTTAATTGTTATGGCTGTTAAATAAAATGGAAAGAGGCTGATAGTTGTTATGACGTAAATCGTAAAATCTGTAGTTTAGTATTGCCGGAGGCTATTACAAGAAGCCCCCCGCTGAAATGTTTTTTGCAAGCGATTTTTAAATGAGAACTTTTTCTTGTTTTATTTTATCCAGCGATGACAATGGACAAGGGTCGTTTGGCCCCTGTATTTGCCCATTCGGGGCTGGCAGATCCAACCAAAAACTGTCTTCTGGCCCTTTTATGAAACCATATATGCCCTTTAATGTAATTTTCAAAATATTGAGTTTCATACCAAAGTGTATCGAAACAGGCCAATACGAAAAGTTCTGAAGTAAAATTAACGAGATTGTGTTGTCATCACACAAACAATGCTATCAAGTTGTTATCGCACATCGACTGTTTCTTTGAAGATCAGTCGATCAGTTCAAAATTGAAAGTGGTGGAAAATCGATAACAACAAACCCTGGAGGGTTAAATGCAATCAAAACCCCACGATATCAAGATTATCTCGACCAGTTGATTGATTAGTGTTTTAATTATTTTAGGGAACTAGACGATATTACACTTCTGGTGCCCGTTCGCATGCAATGAAAGTTCTAATTTCCATGATACTTTCTTCTTTGTGTCATCGACCGTATAATCCTCTTGTTTCTGTCCATTCTTATCGCGAGTGCATTTCTATTGTATCGATGAACAATTTAATTTGAAGTTGAAAATGAAAGCAAATGGATCGTGCATTTTTACCATCATGTGGGTGACTTAAAGTTGATAATGCTTCTGCTATGCTAACATTTAATTCTGGAAACATTTTTAATTAGAACTGAAAGCAATCAACTGATCGATTACAGAGATGTAGATGTAAGAACGAAAATGTGTTTTTGCAGTTGTGTCCAAAATTCTCCAAAATTTGCATGTCATTTAAAACATCTGACATTGCCTAAAAGCTGGCGGTGGTAATGTATATTGCCTCAAATTCCCAATTGATTAGATTAGCCTGTGGTATTTTATCAAGCTATGTTGCCTGGGAAACAATTTAGAGAAAATTGTTTAGAACCACCAAATTAACCTAAAAGCTTTTAAGCTCAGTTGCCAGATGTAAACTGGATGTTGTTCAATCTTCAAGTGTCTTTTTTTACATATTTTTAAAACTTTGATTTTAAAAGGTTAATATTATAAATTAAAACCCTACAAACTGCTTTCTACTAGCTAGTAAAGCGAAAATAGAAAAAAAAACTGGTTTTAAGATAAAAGTACTAGTAATGAAATTTTATCTCCCAGATGGTTAAAATTCATTTTCAAACTACTTTTGTGCACTGTGTTGATAAAACAATGGAATGTTATTGGTAACTCAAGCTATCAGAGGGTTCATAATCTCTTGGAATCTTCCTGAAGTAAATGACAAGAACTTCTTGACAACTGGTTAAAACATCTATATAGCTTAAGCTGATTTTTCTACATTATTGAGCACAAAAAATGTTCTTAGATTTTTTTAGCAGTCCCTTGAGTAGAGATTACTTCATGATATTTAAGTGCCACATAACTTATCCTTGTGAATTAGAAAAACTTCAAACTAGTGTCTTCCTGAACTATCCAAACATACCATTGTTATGAAAATACTGTTATTAAAAGAAAGACAATTTAATTGTAGCAGAGAACAAACAAGTAGTGTTATGTAGATCAAGCTATCAACAACAGTCACTTTTAGGGTATACGTGTCTGAATTCAAAACCAACAAACAGAGTTAGGAAGGGTTTATTGCACCCCATTATTGACAATAAGGAAGACATACTTTTTCTTTTGTTAGTTTTACAATCATGGCTTTTATTGCTGTGATAAACTCTGTGACCCTTTCACACCAGTGCCCAAAACAGTTCAATAGTACAGGTGTTAAATGGAGCTTTCACATTAAAATGTTGCCCAGTTTCTATAAGTTGTGTAACATTTTAAAAAAAAAAACAAGAAGTTTAAAAACAACTTAAAACTGCACTTTTTTTAACTCTTTTGCGCTCACAAAAACATTACGTAATATTTAGCAACAAAACATTACCCGGAGACAATTTAGAAGATGGTTAGGACTTGTTTCCATATCTCAAACCGCCCTTGGATACCTTGTGATGCACACACAAAGTAAATACTGATTATAGGCCTAAGCACTGAAAATACTAATTAGGGTTAGGGTTAGCTTCTTTATAGCATTCGGGTTTCTGATAGGGTGCTTAAATCGAACCATATCGATTCATTGGTGGTCTAGTGGTTAGGGTAGAAGACTGCCGTGCTTGCACGCCAGGTTCGAATCCACCTCGTCACATTGAATTTTTTTTCCTTTAAAATTCAAGAGACTTGCACTTTGACAACATTTGTTGAGCAGAAACTAAGTATCTGTGTCAAGAAACTTAGAAATTTCATGTGAGTGTACATGAATAAGGAGAGGGCAGTTTGAAATATGGAAACATTCTTTGCATGAGACAGGTCCAGCGTGACTTCCCCAGAAAATTCGATCATTGCTTCTGGCGAAGTAAACTTGATCTTACATTTATCACCATCAGCGTGTTCCATGGCCAGACGTAATACCTTTATAGCGCATTGAATATTCCCTTCGAAAGTCAACAGAAACAAAAATTCCAGATAACAAAATCTTCTGTTTCGCACGCAAAACGAAAATACAGCTTAACTCTGGATAATTTCAGCCTTAGTAGCCGGAAACTGGTCCTAAGTGACATTCTTTATCTTTGCAAATGTCCTGATGTGCATCTCCAATGGAGTTTGGCCCAATTTTGACCAAATAAACATTTCTCAGAGAGGGCCATGTTCTGTCTGAATAGTAGAATTTGCTAACGTGACCAAATGCTCCTGAGGGGGGATATGACGAAAAGAGCTGAGAAATGGCCTGTAATTGGCTGATGATGACATCATCTGGTGACAACAATTGGCCAAGTGGGCCGGGAGTTTGGGTCTGCTCACCGACAAAACTAAAAAAAATAATAATAAAATAAACCGAAGGCAGAGCAAGAAACCGCCCAGCCTATGGCTGCGCTGTTTAATTACTCATTTTGAACTGATATTACATATTTTTAGTATAAGTCTACTAAGCAGCATTCTATCACAAATGCCATTATCAGATTGGCCACACTACTCACTTCTGTGTTGTAGATGGCGAGCAGCGGTTGTTCACAAAATGGCAACTACTTCCTTACGTTTCTGAAGTGCCTGTGATAGTAGATTTATGTCATGACAATTGAATTATTTGCTCTCGATTTCTATGTGTGCCTGCAAGTAACTTTTCATTCTCTCTTTGCTGATTGGCCAAAGGGCAAGCTGGAATTCAATTTTTTTCAAGCCCTAGTGTGACATATGATTGTCGTTTTTCACTAGATTCAGAGTCAGGATGCACACTAGATGCTGTAGAAGCCAGGTACTGCACTTGATATCACATAATATATAACTTAATTAAGCGGTCAAATAGCTACAAAACAGAATAAATTTTTGGTCCTTTTCAAAGCTGTGTAAATAAGTTCACTTTAGTTTGGGATTGAAATTACATAATGTGGTATATTGTACATATTACACTTGTTACCCCCATTGTACAGAGCAGCACAGTTAACTGTCATACTATTGTATGGTCTTTTTCATTCACCAGGATCAGAGAATAAATTGTTCTCTGCCCAAAAAATGTTCACTAGGATTATGTCAGTCCTGTACCTATTAATAATATAAGTTGTAGACCAAATTGACTGTCAGATTGAATTGTTTGTAATCTGTGTTAATCTGGCCTGAAGATAACACTTGTGAAGTTGCGTAGTCTGCCCTTTCTTGTTGGTTTACCAAGGGTTTTCTTCTCTATATTGAAAATAGACTTCAGGCATTGGAAAGAAGTCTCATCATAGAAAATGGAGAAACATCCCCAGTTGTCCAAGACATGAAACTGAAAGTGAATTCCTTCAAGGAGAAATTAGAGGTTTGTCAATTTGTTAATCTTGTACATAATCTTGTGAACCAGACAAAAGAAAAACAGAACATAAAGGTAATAATCATTTACATAATTACCAGCTGGTGTATACTGTTTTTAAGTGAATAACTTTAAATTGCATGTCTTGATTATTTAACATTTAGGAAATAGCAATGTTATCATGTATCATGTAACATAGCAGTGTGCAATGTGAACAAAGTGAATGCTTCTTTTTGCATTTTTGAGGTGTCTGTGATGAGGATTTAGATAAAGCTGTAAAGGACTGGTAGATTTATACTTTTTGTACAACAATTAAATTATTTGCTCTGGATTTCTATGCATGATAACTGACGTGGGCTGTCACACAATAGAAATCTTGAGCTCATAATCTAATAATTTGTCAAACAGAAACATTACTTTAGACTAATTAGCATGCATATTTTCTTTGGAATATTTTCTTATTTACATGTATTACTGGTTCTTTTCTCTTGATGAGTTGTGTACATTGCTTTACTCTCCAATGTATTTTGTCTCCATTGTTTGTCATTGCAGAGTGTTGAACACCTCAGTTGGTTGGGTCTGTTTAAAGAGATGTCAAGGTACTATTCTTTTGCACATGTAGGTAGCATTGACAGGGACACATAATGGTGAATTCATTCAGGTCAGATCAGGTCTTGTTAAATGATTTCATTCTTTCTGTTTTAGTGGTACATCCAAGAGACCCTCATCGGAGAAACACAGTTTACGAAGAAGAACTTCCAGTGAACTTAACTCTGTTCTTGAAAAATTTAAAAATTTGTCGTAAGTTTTTAATAATTTTCCTAGTTAACATAAAAAATTAATATGTTTTGAGGAAAAGTTATTAGTTTCTTGACTGTTTTCAGACGCTTATTTTACTAGTTAATCATGGTATGTAATTTTACCTTTTTCAGGAATGCAGAACTCACAGATCAAACAAGAAACCTTTTAAGAAAGCCTTCATTTGATAACTGGTATGAAAGATCCTGAATTTACATGTATCAATCTTAACATCTAACCCCCACCTTCTCTCTGCTATTCTCATGTCAGTGGACAGCATGGTTTGTTTTGTTAACCCTTATCCACTGGACAGTGATTTATCTGGTGGATAGCGTAATCCAGTCTTTGAACAACCAAGGCCAGGTAAATTGCTAGATAAGTGTTGATAAAACAAACCGTGTTATTTGCTGGTAGGGATATATCCAGTGGACATAGTGTAATCCACCTTTCGAACAAAACAGGTCTAGTTGTTAAGTAAAGATTTGAATTTTTTTCTTGACAACAAGTGTAGAAAGTTCTCCATTAAACGTAGCTTTCCATTATTGGAAATTGAGTTTCTCAGATTTTTTCCCCTCTTTATATTTAGTTCTGTGGTATCTTGCACAGAATCTGGTTTCTTGGTTTCCACATATTTACCCCGTGTTTTCAGGAGAGATAATTACCTTGTTTTTGTTTTTACTTTACTGTATTGAAGTTTTCAGTCGTGTAAATGCAGTAACAAACCTTGGTAAGCGGGGGAAAAATCAAAAGTAAGCCAACGTAGGTTTTTTGACATTTGAATGCCTCATCAGGCATGGTTTAGCTTAGTAACCGACAGTAACCAAGGAAAAGCAGACGTCGCAACATCTCGGCAGCAAGTGTTCACACTTTCATCGTGTAAAAAGAGAAAAAATAGACAAAGATTCCTCTTGATATATGTAGGCTTCAATTCAAAGGAGAAAAAGGCTAATTAACTCATGTTTATGAAAAAAATCCTGGACTGCAGAGAAGAAAAGAAATTGTTAGAGCTGCCCTGAATAAGATGAAGTACTGTTAAACGTTTACATAGCTCGTGCTCCGCAGCAGATGCTGCTTCAGGAAGAGGGAAGAGGCTGGGTGAAATATCAAAATTTTCCTGCCACTATTCATCTACAAAGCTTTTCATTTAAGAAGGGTTTGGGTCGACATCACCACCTGCATATTGACAATGACCTGCATTTAGCATTGGGGTCAGAAAATGTATAATTTTGCAATAGTTTCTGTGCAACACTTGCTTTCCGAGAAAACCTCAAACCGCCCTTTGTATGTGGCGTACTTTAGTTAATTAGTTCAGTGTAAACAGCATCCCTAATTACTGCAATTTAGTTACGAAACCTTGGTAAGCAGTAACCATAGCAAACGTCTATCTTGAAAACACGGCATTAGCAAGTTGAAAGCAGTACTGAGCAGTACATATATGAAACTAAATTTCATCATTCACATTTTCAGGCAATGGGAAGATGCCGAAATGTTATACTTGCTTCAGCAGATGTATACAGACTTAAATTTGATAGAAATATTTAACATTGAGGTAATTTATGGGATTTTCTATTTCTAATTTTGTCATATGTAACTATCAAAGAACCCATGTAAAAGATTTTCACTGTGTATACATGTAATGCTGTACCTCTTTCTTTTGCAGATACCGATCCTACAGAACTTCTTGTTTGAGGTTTTCAGGAATTACAATGCAACTCCTTTTCACAACTTTAGACATGCTTTCTGTGTAACCCAAATGGTAAGAAATGATTGAAGTTGTCATAAGATTGTCATTATCATGTTAGGACCACTGTGGAGAACGGCAGCCACATGGCACCCAACATTTCTGTGGTAGATATGTTCTGTGAGCGTCACATGTAGCTGTATTCTGTGATGCTTGCCACATCAAACTTCTCTGTTTCCTAGCCCTACCTTCAAATGTCCAAGTTATCATACATGGTTAAGAGTTTTGCCTAGTCAATGAACCAAGTTTTCTTGCGGGGTGGTTTGAAGGTTTCAAATCATTAAAGAGTGGTTGGCTTATGTGATATATGCTGTATTTTTTAGGGGAGGGGATGGGGTCCTATTTTGCATTCGTACATCATCACCTATGTTTTTAGACCATACAGTTGTGAATAACAATTCTGAGTTCCATAGTATTGTGTAATTCCAGAAAATATCTATAGCTCCCCCAGGGAAGGGATTTTTTCCAAGACCTCCCCCCCTCCCCCCACCCTTATGGAAATTTCAATTAAGCTTCATACATTTCTTTAAATGTTTTGGCCTTACAGAACCCCCCAGGAAATTCCAATCCCTTCTGGGGGGGAGTATGGATATTTTCTGGAACTATACACTCTGGTCATTTGTACCACTTATTTACGGTAGTCAACTGTTTAACTTGTTTTTTCATTGTCAGATGTATGGTTTAATATGGTTAACACAAATCCCTAGCAAGGTACAAGATTGTGATGTGCTTGTGATGTTAACATCTGCATTGTGTCATGACTTGGACCATCCAGGCTACAATAACGCTTATCAGGTAATAAATTGTTGTTGTCATTTGAGTCTTTCTGCATCTCAGTGTAAGGTACCTGTAAATCTGGCGATTGTTCAGGGCAATATGAGTCACTAATTTCAGCAGCTTGGTTTACTCTCTGGGTTTCTTTAGTGTGAAGCAACTAATGTTACCTCCTGGTTTGAATTCTTGTTCAGTCCTCTGCCCAAAGAATCTGTCAGGTTATGCTAGCTAACATTATACCTACATGCCCTTTTACACTATCTTCCTGGGTCTACAACAGGTTGATGTCTGTGTTCTTGAGCAAGTCATTTTACTCTCACAGTGCCTCTCTCCACTCAGGTGTGCAAATGAGTATGAACAAACTTAATGCTCAGGGGTAACCCTACAGTGGACTAGCATCCCATCCAGGGTGGAGTAGAAATAATCCCAGTCACCTCGATCAGTGCTACAGAAACCGGGATAAGCTCCGGACCGATGGACCACTTGGCTCATATGCAGACTTAACCTAATCTCCTGGGTGGCATTTTGATGCAAAGGCAGTTCACTAAAGCCAAAACGTTGCCCACTCATTCCTGGAATCTAAGGCACTATACATATTCTAGTGGACTTCCAAGTTTGACCTCAGCACCCATGTATTTCAGCTTTTGTTTTTTTCATTTTTGTTGCAGGTGAATGCCAGAACAGAGCTGGCCATAAGATACAATGACATCTCACCACTTGAAAATCACCACTGTGCGGTAGCATTTGATATCATCTCACAGGTAACATACACATGCTGACTGTATCTCTTAGAACTTGGTCAAAATGTATAATTGTAATCTCATAGTCTCTCTTGACAGCTCTATCATTTAAAGAAGTTTGCGGCAATCAGTATGGAGATTTTGATCACAGTGCTTTTAGTCTCCTGACTCTGTGGGATATAGATCGATTGAAGCCTTTAAGTGCTACTGTGGTTCTATATTGACTCCGAGCTTTCGCCGATCTACGGCATCATCAGGGAGAACGATAAAATATTTGCGCTATGGTTTCAAACATGGGAGGTGCCACTACAAATTAGCATAGTATAAAGCCAGTAGAACGCATGAAAGCTAGTGACGTGATAAAATGTTCTAAAATACGTTTGAGAAACAGTTAATTAAAATAGCTCATTAAAATAGAAGATCGTTAAGTTCAGTGCATTCCTCACGGGAGTTCAGTCCCGGCTTGTATTTTCTGATGTAGTACGCTTCGTGTAGTCGCAGGTTGACGGGGTCATTTTCACGCGTGATTTCTTTGACTTCCCACACCATTACGACATGCTACTAAAGGACACATTCAAACGTTTAGTCTCCTGACTCTGCTTAATGCAGTTACACCTGATTTGACATCCTCTTGCTAAATAAGATATTTGTAAATATTCTACAAGGCCTTTATAATGGCATGTTTTGTACGATAACCCAGAGCGTCAGAGCTAGCCCATTGTTACAGTAGTCCTTATAGAACACTCACAGAAAAATAAAGCATTCAATTTGTTGAGTAAAATTCTATGATCTCCTGGGATGTTTTTAACTATTGATTCTTGAAACTATTACTACGTTTTCGCTGGAGAGATACTTATGCTCTAGTGACTGCTTGCAGGTCAATGTATTCCAGAAGATAGCAGGTCCTAACGATACTGTTATCGTCACTGCGTAAACGGCAATTTTCTATTTTCAGCCCCATTGTGATATTATCAAGAATGTCAGCCAAGATGTATTCAGGAAATTCCGAGAAGGCATGATCAAGTAAGTGCATACTGGTAAAGTTAACAGCAAATGCTAAAACTTCGTGGAAGCACTCGGAAATTTCCGACTCTCGAGCGCGGGTAGTTCGGACGTTTGTCGCCAGTGGATTCGGTCGTGGGGATTGCTTAGCAACTTGGATGACGAAACCACAGTCTGTCATATTTCGGAACGGGTTTCCGAACGAAGAACCGCGTAATTTACAAATGTACAGTGTAGGTCGAGTAACATGGGCGACATTGTCCTCGCAATACGCTGCGTGCAAGTTTATAAGCGTTGTGAAAATTGAACTGAGCAACATGGCAAGAGCATGGGACAAAGAAGAAGGAAAATTCTGCCCGTGACAGGAATTGAACCTATGACCTCCCGAACACCGGGCGGGCGCTCTATCCACTGGGCTACGAGAACTCGTGAGAGAGAGAGGTCATGTAACTGAGTTCATGGTTAGCGTTGTTCCGCGAAGTATTGATTGATTTATTGTTTGATAACTTTATTTATACACGGTAAAATTCCTTTACGACAACTTAAAAGTATAAAATATGTACATGTTGACCCGTGTTGCAAGTTGTGGTGATTAGGAAACAGAAACCGACTGTGGGTAAGCCATCGGCCGACAGGTTATCGTCAGGTTACCGACAAGTTTATAAAAGAAAAAGAAACAAGAGTAGAGTGTTTTACCCGATCAACAGAATGGTTTCTAAAACCTGAAATTGGAGAATGTGTTGCGCGAAGAAGAATGCAAAATGTTACTAGAACTTCCAAAACGGTGGCAATACTCCCAGCACCTTCCAATGCATTGCAGGGCCTATCGTCTTGCAATGGGACATTGTAACACCCAAATTGCAAAGAAAATGTTACCAGTATTACCTACCTTCAACGATTAATTGTTTTTTTTTATTATTGGAATTGTTTTGCAGATGTATTTTGTCTACAGATATGGCAAGACACAACGAAATCTTGAACAAATTTAGAGACATTTTAGCGGATGGTTTTAGCTTTGAAAACGAGGTCCACAAGTCCATGGTAAGGCATAGTGTTGTAGGGTTTTTATGTGAGGGGAAATTAGCGCAATATGCAAAGAGATAGAGCTGCAGGACTGGACTAAAATTCATTTCTCAGTACAGCACATGTAGCCGAGAGGTGGTTTACTGAGAAATCCAAGGGACTGACCTCTTTTCCTGACTACGTATATTGCCAGTGTCTCCTTGTCTTTGGTCTTCACGAGTAACTACATAGAAGAGTACTTGTAACTTGTCAAAGGGAGAATAGATTTAATTGTATTTTCATTTTCATTTTGTTGCAGTTGATGCAGATTATGATTAAAGTGTCGGATGTATCAAACGAAGCTAGACCGATGGAGGTGGCCGAGCCTTGGCTAGACTGCCTGTTGCAGGAATTCTTTATCCAGGTAAACTTCACTGTTCACTTTCGGTGTTATACCTAATCGTCCCTCTATAGTATGCTTCGACAGCATTTCAAGCGAGTCTGGTGGAGCCATGTTTCGTATTTTGCCGAGACGTAGCTAAAATACCCATATCCAGACCAAACAAGCCTGATGTGCCAACAGAAGCGTAACAGAAAGGTCGTACTATGACCACTCTAAGACTGGCTAACTTGAAAATATTTCTATTGTACTTCTTTCTTTTCTGAGTAGAGTGACGTGGAAAAGCTGGAAGGACTGCCAGTAGCACCATTCATGGACAGAGACAAGGTGAAAATCTTGTCATTTTGTAATATTGAAGTTGCATGCGCCACACTTTCCCAGTTCCCGCCATAATATGTAGCTTCCGGCTCGCTGTAGTCTTTCAGTTGTTTCCCGCCATAATTTGCCGCGTCCGTTCACGGCCCTCTCAGCTCTCAACTGTTCCCCGCCATTATATACCACGCCCATCAGCCTTAGTGGAATCCTATTTAGGGTAACCAGGTTGGAATAGAGGCCTGACTAACAGTAACATGGTTCTGATCACGTGTGTAACCAGGTTACAATCTTTGTTGAAAAAGGTGTTCTGTGGCTTTCTTATACGTCCGTTACAAACCTCTGGTGTCTCTCCTAGAAACACACGTCCCCAAGTACTTGCAGTAATACAATGTATCAATGCCGGCAAAGAGAAAAAATTATGAACTATTTACTGTACCGAAATGTGATTTGTTTGTTTTTTCCTTCTTGTATTTTAACAGGTCACCAAGCCTTCAGCTCAGATTGGTTTCATCCGGTTCGTTTTGATTCCTTTGTTTGAAGCTCTTGGACAGCTCTTTCCAGTCCTGGAGGTAACTACTATTTATTTTAACATAACGATTTGGTCAATGCCATGTTTTAAGAATAAGGACGAAAAACGTAGCCCCTGCCAAGCGCGAGTAAAGTAGCATAATGTAGCTACTTAGCAAGGGCGGAAAAAATGCCCGACATGAAGCCCTGACAAACGCGGGGAAACTAGCGACCTGGAACCGCTTACCAAGGGCGGGAAAAATGCCCGGCACGAAGCCCTGACAAACGCGGGGAAACTAGCGACTTGTAACCGCTTACCTAGGGCGGGAAACATGATGTTGGCATGTAGCCATTTCTGGATTGCAGTTGCAGGAAAAGGTAGCGTCAGATAAGTTGCTTCCGAGTGCGAAAGTAGCGTCAGAAAGACCCTTTCAAACGAGGAATGACTAGTTTTGTGTATTCGCTACCAAGTGATAAGAACATAGCGACGCCAATATTCCAATTGCTATGGTTTGGCTTTTCATTGACCCAGAATAAATCTTGGCTGCGATTGGCTAGCGTTGACTAGGACCAAGTTATCCCAAGGAGAGTTTTGAAATACATTTCTGTCAAGTGTAAGGATAATTTTGATGTTTATCATTAAAGTCATTTGCTCTTTCCCCAGGGACCTCTTATCGCGCCAGTTCGCAAAGCTTTGAGCTACTACACTCATATGGGTAAAACAATGGAGGAGGAACTGAAGAAACAAGAAAAGAAACATTCCAGAGAAGAACATCAAGAAAAAATAGAAACCAAAGTCGATATCATAGAAACCACGGAAGAGAAACAAGAAAAGATATTGTTGAAAGAAGAACAAAGTGACAATAATATGGAATCCTAAGAGGCAATCGGACAATCAAATGTGCGTGGGTTCTGGGATTCTGCGTTTATAATCACCCGCGTAGTTACATTATAAGGAAGCAAAGGGTTACTGGAGGATGCTGGAAAAAGTTTTGAACAGAACGGAGATCCAGTAGTTCTTTGTTGGAGATAGAATCCGCCAAGAAATTTTTCTGTCGTCATTACGCTACAACTGAAATTTTTGGTCATCCGCCTGGCAACCTTGTTTTCAGGGTCGACAGAAGACTCACGGAACGAAGTTTTACGCACGGTACCAAAACAGAATGATTTTAAACTCTGTTCTATGATTGGTTGAGCAACACGTGAACAGTAATTGCCACGCACGTGTTTCTCTCCCTGCTCAGCATCATGTTATCGTTGACCCGTACATGTGTACCACGTGGTTAATTTCGACCAATGACGCAACAGAAAAATTACTGGTGGATTCATAAATGTATATTGACTGAATATTTATTAACAATTTATGGAGAATGGACTTCATATTTTCATACTCTTGTACAATATTGAGAATTTCCAAGTAAAGCTAATGTAATCGTTCACAAAATCAAAGCATTACAAAACAATTTATATAAAACCAACGCTTTCTATTTTATGAATTATGAAATCTTACAAAATAACAAGGCCTAAAGTCCACTTTTTATTACAGGCATTTTCGTTGTCATCGTAGAAAAGCACCAAGTTTTTTGTTTTGTTTTGATTTTTTTTAGAAGCAGAATTATGAAATCCCCAGTGCGGGGTTGTTGAAAGCCTGAGTAAGCTAACCATGATAGGCGAAAATATTGATTTGAGTTTTGTAACTTTGCGCTGAGTCTTCCGTTCAAATCAACGGCATCATTTGCGACTGACAAAGGGGTTCTTCTCGAATCGTCTCGTTTCTTTTTACAATAGGAACATGAGCACTTTTCCAAAAAAACTTTCTTCATACAGTAATTCCAAGTGCTACACAGCATAAATGTGAGCATCCTTCTGTTCAGATTGTTTGGCCTTTTGATTTGAGTTTGAATAATCTCAAACTACACAAAACAAGCCATAAAAAACTTTTTTTTATATAAAAAGCATTTATACTTCATTAAACTTTTAATCTTGGGATGGTGTTAACCCGCTTTCGAACGACCTAGCCCAGGATATAAGAGAAAACAGCGTGTTCAATGATACAAATTGTTGACATGAAAATTATTACATTCCTACTCCTATTTTAATTTTTAGCTACGGCTTTCAACTGTAGCATAAAAAACACTGTTTAACAACTAAAATTAAAGCTGGGCGAGCTTTTAATCCTTCAACAATCGGGGCTTGTTGTTGAAAAGAGATTGTATAGTATATCGCAGTTAGAAATAATTTATTGTTTCCTCTCGAAAGAGAAATTAACGATAGCAAGGCTATCGCGTAAAAATGAGTCCCATTACGAAAGCAAGAGAATTTTGCTGGAGTGTAGTCAGAGCTACATGTTCGTCGCTGGTGTTAAACGTAGGTTGTGACAAGGTAGTCGCAAAGCTGTCAACAATATCCAGATGTAAGAGTTTTGAAGGTAATGGATGTTTCTCCATCAAAGGTGGAATCAACATGAAATATATCTAGGAAGCCTGCGTGATAAATATAGGAAGAAGAAATCGAATATTAAAAATGCATTTTTTGCACTTTAGTTGTGTTTAGTGAGGCAACAATTCAGTCAAACACTGTCCACACTAGGCCGGGGGAATTTAAAAACGGAGGTGTCAATCTGAAAACGCATCAAATGTTTTCCGTCCACACTACGCTGGAGAAATTTGAAAACTGAGGTTTCACTCTGAAAACGCATCAGATGTTCTCCGTTCACACTACGCTGGAGAAATTTGAAAACTGAGGTTTCACTCTGAAAACGCATCAAATGTTTTCCGTCCACACTACGCTGGAGGAATTTCAAAACGGAGGTTTCAATCTGAAAACGCATCAAATGTTTTCCTTCCACACTACACACTGGAGAAATTTGAAAACGGAGGTTTCACTCTGGAAACGCATCAAATGCTTTCCGTCCACACTACGCCGGAGGAAGAAGACGCAACAGTAATCAGTGATATTAGATTTGCATTTAAGGAAAACTCGGGCAGTGAGATCACATGTTTATCGTTAGGCCGTTGTTTTCGAAAAGCTCCGATTTTAAAATGTCTTCCGCCCACACGGAAACGAGAAGCTGATGTTTTAAAATTCGTCAGGGTTGAAGAGCGTTTTCGACAGCTTTGTTTCCGTGACGGATTAGTGTGGACGGTAGGCTTGACCGTGAAAATACAGCTGCGTTTTCAAATCCTCCCGAGTGTGGTGTGGACAAAGCCTGATTGTACAAGGGGTTATCAAAATCGTTCTCCGTTACTTTTGAGTATATTAGGAGTATATTAGGAGTGGTTGTATGCAAATTCAACCTCTTGGTGTTCTCTGGACGGGACTCGCTTTTAGTTTCTTATTTTTATATTTCCCTTCGATTATGCCGTGCGGCCTCAAGTGAGCGCACGACAGCAATAATTGTGTGTACGTTTGGTTTTTTTTGTTCATTTGTTTGTTTGTTTTTTTGCGCAATGGTGAAATATGCCCAGGGAATTTAGACGATAGGCATTATTTTAACTTACTTGGCCCATATTACTATGCAAGCAGACATTTCATTTCACTCTTATGTGAAGTGCTCTTACTCCAGGGACATCCTGAAGAAAGACAACCGGGAGATCAAAATTGAAGACTTTAGAAACAATTTTAAAGGGTACATTTTCGAAATTTTATAATGCCTTCAAACCCCCTCCACAGATTTTTTTAACCTTGCAGAACTTGCATTTTTCCATACTTATCACAATTCCAGAATAAAAAAGACATGGAGCTCGTTTTTAAGTTAATTTTTTTTGTCATAAGCACTAAAAGCTAACTTAGGACGTTTGCGCTAACTGTTGCTGCGCATCCTTACTGCGCACGCAAATTCACGTGCCACGTCATGCATCGAGAGCGCGCGCTAAGTACTAAAATGAACAATGATAGGGCAGATGGCCATTGCTATTGACTCGCTTAAAGTTAACGATCTTGGAAGTTCGGTGACTCCTACTTTTCTTTTCAGAAACAGATTTTATTTACATTCAATTATCTCCGCATTGTCCAAAAATTAACATAAGTTAAAACATTTCAAGATTTCTGTCCACGGGACATGGAATCCTGTCATCTTGCGGCTGCAAGGCGCGTGAAACTATGGTCGCTAAATCATGGGCGAACTTGTTCTTTGAGGAACCTAACCAGTTGACTAAATTCGCTTAATAAGTCCACTTAAACCATATTTGGCACACAACATTTCGCTTGTAAGCTCTAACTGCAATAGTTCGGGACTTGCAGCCACTGTGGCCCGATTTACTCAGATTTAGGTGTTTTTACGGGCATGTTCTCTCTTTTACGTTTCTGACATCACTGACTCATCATTCAATGGTAAAATTTATAGAAAAAATCAATGTTAGAAAATTTTCGCGCGAACGTCCTTAAGGATGTTTCTAACGGGCAGTACTGTTGCTATGGTAACTTATTATTTACCATCTATTGGTTCACCGATGGCTTAAAGTTCAGGTAATAACAATATTGTAGCATCACTTAACAAACTATGGTAGATCTGATCCGTCAAAATGTAACTGTTGGAAAAATGCTGGAAACTTTAACCTTGATTGTTGATAACCAATTTTACCGCCGAAAGTTGCTCCAATCGATCTCCCAGTGTTAGCATCAAACTGTGTTCATCGTCAGTTCATCAAATGCGTGCCCAAAGGAAGCACTCTGAACGGTGGTTTTAAGACGAAATGCAATAGGAAATCGAGTAATTCCAACTTTTAGTGGACAGAAAAATTGTACTAGAATAATGTTACAGTCCTTTTAGCATTTTCTAAACGCTAAAGATATAAATATTTGTCTGAAATAACACTAAAAACAAGTTGAGAAGACAAATTTCAAAGTTCAGAGAAATTGGTAACTTTTAATTTTTATCTTAGATAAGTTTTATTTCACCAGTACTTTCGTCATTTGGTGTTGTTGGAAATGAATTCTTTTGAGAAAAATATTCGAAACAGTTGCATAGAAGTTTGCAATACAATGTAAATAATGTGCCTTTGCTAAGTTATTGCCCTCTAGCCACTCGAACGTCTGGTGAATTCCCTAATAATTCTGAATAACCTTTTCTTACTTTTCAGACGAATTATGAGGCGCCTCGCCATTTTGTTCATCGTTTGCAGGTTTTACATTGTTAAGTGCCTTCAATGATGCACAAGGTCTTGCTGAAGTAAAGATGAAACAATGGTACAGCATTGAGGGGTTTTTTGCCACAACAAGAACAAACAGGGTTACTTAAGTATGACTAAACAACTGGCATGTGGTATGTTACCCTTGGCTGTCCCGTAGAAAAATGTCTTCCATTTTGTTTTGAATTCCACTGAGAGAAAAAAATAAGCTTTTCCTAGTATCGGGTGATCAACAATTGGAAATCGACAGACCGACCGTGTCAGCTCCTTTGATAGGTCGCTAGCTTAAACTTTTGTTGTTTCGGAATTTGGTTCCAGGGAAGGAACAGTGATCGATATATTACTGAAAGGCCTACATCATATCTACCAATGAAGTCTGAGCGATATTTCAGTGGGTTTAAGCCTTTAGACTGGAAGTCACGAAGAACACTTGTACTGATGACTTTTAGCTCCGGTTACTCCTCTTCTTTCACTCGTGAATCGTGATATCGAATTACGAGTTGTAGTGGGTGGTCAGATCAAGCAAATAATATGCAAATAAGGCGTCATTCCATCTTCCGTAAACTTTCTTCGGTAATTGGACGCAGGAATTTGAATATTGATTTTGAATTAGACTGAGAAGATTTTGGCAATGTAATTTAGTTATGACAAGTCTCTTTCATAGCGAAGCCTCATTAGTATAGAAAATGTCACGTGGCTTTAAATTGGCCTACCACTACATCGGCCATTTTCTGTTTCTTTTGTAAACTCAACCCTACAAAATGTGATAACTTGTTATAAGTCGAAGATAAGTCATTCGTTAAATACAATTTCTGGACAAAGATAAGGCGTGAAGACAGTCATCCCTTTCGTATTTACCCGAACTTTGGCATCAGGGTGGGCCAGCTGAAGTGTGTACCTCTGCAAAACCGACGCAACAACCACACGAGTGATAGCCAGAGCATATCGATAACCGAGACATTTTCTTGGCCCCATTCCAAAGCGGAAGAGCGAACCAGGCGTCGGTCGGGCTCCGTTGGAGAAGCGATCTGGGTCAAATTTCTTAGGGTCTTTCCAGTACTTCTCCGAGTAGTTTAATGAATAAGGATCCACACACATTGGAGTCTGTTGAACGGAACAAGCCAGCTTAATCAATTGTCCTATGTACATAAAAAAAAACTGACTTACCTCGCTCCTTTCTAACAGATTTATAACTTTAACATACAGCCTGGCTTTATGAGCCCTTTCTCTTCGTACAGGAACCTTGGAGTGAAAATGGTACGACTTACAAGAAGACATGTAGACAGAACGAGTGTCAAATGGTCTAAAGTAAACTGCCCAAGATATAGTCTGGAAGAATTGGAAAGCGAGTTCATAAATTAGAACAAAATCGTAAATTAGTATTTTAAAACGCCGTTCCTCCGCTACTCTATTTCTGAAATACCAGCCTTGCGTTTTTAAAATGCAAAACTGAAACTCGGAATTGTTTCATTCAGGGATAAGCACGCCATGTTCCTTACCCCTTTCGGTATCTGATATTCGCCGATATCAGTGACAGGTTTCACTGTTCTTTCTGGCAGGCTAAACGCCAAAGCTGGGTTCATCCGGGCACTTTCTTTAAGAACCATTTCCATATATGGCAACTTCTTATCCAGTTCCAGACATGAGCTCGGCTCAGTCCCCTGGAGCGCCTCGTCCACCTCTTGTCGAACCCTCTCCTGGACAGATATGTGTCGAGCGAGGTCGGCCAGCGCGAACTAGGTCGCTGCGAAGCTAACATCTACGTTCAGGAGGAGAATTTCATCCACGGAATGCAAGAGCTGGGTAGAACATGGGAGGAGAAGAAATGAGATCATTTCTATACATAGGTTATGGACAAGCATGTTTTGCCGTCTAGATGGCAATTGATATTGGCCAAATTCTTTTTTTGCGTTTCTATATCCCACAAGTAAGAGCAGAGTAATATGTTGCCATTTTGAGCAGGTTTTCCAAAAAGTATGGAAAAAGCTAAAGATATTTAACTCGACGTATTTATGGTAGAACCGGGTTGTTAGTCCGACCTCCAAAGTTCGTTTAAAAGAGCTAGCTGGTAATATAAAAAGCTCACAGCGTGCCGCTCCCAGTATCTTTTCCAGCCAGTTTCCGCCCTTCCCTCATTAGCCTCCTGACATTCCAGGACACGTTAAAAATATTTCTCAAGCACCTCCTCTCCATACACCACTTGAACTAATACTCTGAGGGTGACGTTCGCCAGGCCTTCCTCTTGAAGATCAACAGGTTTACAGATGGGTAAACCTTTCAAGAATGTCGCACACTCGTGTCCTATCAAGGTATTCGACGTGGCGCTTGCGGAGAAGTGTTCCTCGAAAGGACCACGGCATCTTTTCACTTCTTCTCGCCCGTATCTCGTCGCTAAGCAATTTCCCAATATGTCCTTGAATACGGACCCGAGGCAAGTGAAGTCGCGATCACGCTGGTAAGAGTAGTGATCGGTGTAGAAAGTGCCAGGTTAGTTTAGTAGGCACAGCAAAGTAAATTCCCCTCGTTTGCCGAGAGTGAATGTCATATTTATCAGCAAAACTTGCAAGCGGAAGAAAAAGATGAAAAACGTTCTAAACAGGTCTGTTAAGTCCACCTTGCCCAAAATGTTTGTTGAGTTTATTTTATGAAACTCCACTGTCATGTTCAATATTGAACTCGTTTAAGTCTTCAGTATCTAACAGTCTAAGATAAAATCGTTACTAAATCCCTCTTCAGAGCTTTTATGTTTTCAAGACCTTACAAGGGGGTTATTTCTAATCATATATCAGCTAGTGTATAGTAATTGAGCGTTTTTCACTGAATTGACAAATTAACAAATCGACGTCAGTTTTTCGTGCGTCTGTCCAGTTATTTATTATGAATTTCGTCATAACATTGTCAAAGTAACTGTGGATCTACGAGGCGATAGCCTGTCAAATTGTTCGCTCTCACTCGTTGCCGCATCGCATAAACTATAAATTCCTGTGTCTGTCCGCTTATTGACGATAAAAATTATTCAATGAGAGCGCGAGAATTTGTGCTGTTATCACAGGAGCACACAGTCTTGCTGAGTAGGGAGAGAGTAAATAAAGGAACAAAAGAATGAACTGTTTACCTATGTCTCCCCTTGTCATATCCTCTATCTTACGTGATTTTACTGCGAAAACCGTTGCTTACAAATCCTGCGTAACACGGTAGGGCGAAACTCGTACCTAGGCCTTTCCGCGTTCAGCAAAAATATTTTTTTGGTTTGTATAAAATTTGACAAGGGAGGCAACCCTTTGCCAATTTTGAACGCTCTGCGAATATTTGCCTGAATCTCTAAATTTTGTTGCTTTCACGAAACCAAACAAACACAAAATGAGGTCGGAAGGTTTCTCTTCAACTTGAGCGAATTTGTTTTCGAATACTTTTGCGACAGACGGAGAATTTTAGCGACTTTTGCAAAGTTTTGTCTCAATTCGCTTTTCACAACGTGATTGTACCGTTACCTAAATCCCAAATACGTCATCCAGCGCGCGCTCAAGCTACCCTCCATCTCCCACACATGCTTAAAAATCTGAAGTTTCAGAGAGAAGAGCTGTTTCAGAGAGAACAGCTGGCTTGATAGATAGATAGATAGATAGATAGATAGATAGATAGATAGATAGATAGATAGATAGATAGATAGATAGATAGATAGATAGATAGATAGATAGATAGATAGAT